>CM052901.1:101618149-101732020 GCA_028534135.1 Potos flavus | reverse complement strand
TCTTGCTTTGTGGAAAGACTGCATTCCAAGCGGGCAATCGAAGGAAAGGGGAAGGGTGCTTCTCCCTGAATTTCCTCTTCTATTTGTAATTAACTGCATTTACGGGGTTAAATGTTTACCATTCTAAAGAGAGAGACATACTTTTTGAGAACCGTGTATCGGCCACATATGGTAAAGAGGAAGAAATCCCGGATCCCTGTCAGCGTCTGCTTCCAAATCCTTTGACAAAATTGCGGAATCCTTTGAGGAGCTCAGAACATTGATGTATTCACAAACTGCTGCAGTAAGTAGCCACCTCCTTGCAATTCTCGGGGCACAATGACTGCTAACGCGACCAATGAATACAAATTAGCAGATGAAAGAGATACCGAGCCAACGTTACATTAAACTGAGCGAGAACCTTAATGCAGGGGTTGCTCCTGCACTCCCCACAAGGATCAGGAAGCTTCCATGGGGACGTGAACAAGTCGGGAGAAGAAGACTGCATTTCCCGCCCTTCGAGATTCAGGAGAAAACAATCAGAAACATCCCTGAGGACGCTCTCTGAGTTTCTACGGTCACATCTCTTCAAGGCTTCCAAAGAAAGTGTGCATTCCGGGAAAGTCTTTGGCTTTTCTGATCTTATTCATGAAGGTGTTTTTAGGGCATCATAAGCTAAGTGATGTCACGTCGATAACTATTAACGCTGGAGGACGGTTGACCTGTCCCACAGATGCCATCGGGCACGCATAACGACATGGGCTAAGGAACATCACAAGTCACTCGTGAAATAGCGAGGGGGACATGGGATGTTCCTTTACACCTGGGACTGAAAGGGCACAGAAAGATGCAGGAAAAGTAAGACTGAAATGCAGGATGCATTCAGATCATGAGCTAGAACATGCTGTTTGGAATTTTAAATCATCCTCTCCAATCAGGTAGTATTTATTCTGTGAACTGACTGGGCAGAGATGATTTTACATCACTGGAGTCATGTTTTATGTTTATTCAGTTCTCATTCTTCCTCGATGATCTCGAATTTATTTCCCAGGGTAAAAAAAAATTTTTTTAATTGCGGATGTTACAAATCAAGGGGTGCAGCCTATTAATACCATTCAATCCTGGGATTTTTGTTTTTTATATATATTATATAATTATATATAAATTAATTTTTGTGTGTAATATGTATATATAATATCATATAATTACATACAAATTAGTATTTATTAGTATTATTTATTAGTATTATTAGTATTATTATAATATATATATAATATATATATTTATTTATATTAGTATTAGTATTTATAGAATATTTATATACTATATTAATGTATCTTATTTTAATTTTAATTAATTATAATATTAATATACTCTAGATCATAATTATGTATGAATTAGTATTTATATGATATAATATAATATTTATATATGAATTAGTATTTATATGATATAATATAATATGAAATTTGTATTTATATATTATATTAGTATATAAAAATTAATATCAATAGACTATACTATGCATGATTATATGTTAGTATGATATATAAATTATGACAATTATATTACAATGTGTTATATGTTACATAAAATACATAAATATATGTAATATAAATAATTGTGTATTTTTGTTTTATTTGTATATGTGCTCTGTATACATGCATATAGAGGAACTCACATGTGTATTATGTATTTATATATTAATACACATAAACTCACAAATATATACTTATCAATGAAGAATATGGAATTCTATGCAGTTCTCAGCTATAACAATGAGGAGATGCACTTTTGATCATGTCCGCAAATTGGGATGGGTCAGAAATGGAACATATACCAGTCTGACTTTGGAAAATCACAGTGAAATTCGAAGGTAAAAAGTTACAGTGGGGAACAAAGAGGAAATGCTGAGTGTGGCATTCTTTTCTATTTGCAAACTCAAGGGCATTGAATGTTTTTTTTAATTATTTGGGATACTATTTATCTAGTTATTAGGGAAGGTAATCTTTGTTTCTGTATTTTCTTTATTCCAAATTTTCTATTACTTTGGCATAATGATATTATTACATAATATTTACGTAATATTATTACGTAATATTTTTACAAAGTAAAAATATTATTACCTTGGTGTAACTTTTAATTCCCATACACTGTTTCCTTTTTTTTTTGGGTTTGATGCATTCTTTTTTTTTTTTTTTTTAATATTTTGTTATTTATTTGAGAGAGAGAGAGAGAGCACAACCAGGTGGGAGGGTCAGAGGGAAAGGGAGAAGCAGACTACTCAGTTAGCAGGAAGCCCAACATGGGGCTCTATCCCAGGATCCTGGGATCATGTCCTAAGTCAAAGGCAGACACTTAACCGACGGAGCCACCCAGATGCCCTTGATGTGTCCTACTTATTCCAGTTTCTTAATGTGGAAGCAGAGGTCACTGATTTAAGACCTTCATTCTTTCCCAGCATAGTCACTGAAAGCTGTACATTTCTCCCAAGTAATGCTTTAGCATCATCCTACTCATCTACTAATTGTACTTTCATTTTGTTCAAAATATTTTCTGATTTCTCTTCTCATTTCTTCCTTGACCCATTGGTAATTTAATAGTGTGTTGTTTCGTTTCCAATATTGGTGGGTTTCCTAGATATGTTTCAGTTTTTGATTAGAACTTAATACCACTGTGGTCAGGTAACATATATGAGTTCATTTTTTTTTTTCCAGTTTACAGAGATTTGTTTATAGGTCCAGACAGAGTATGATCTAACTTGGTTAATATTCTGTGTCCACTTGATCACATATATCACACATCTTAGAAGTAAACTCGAAAATACCCATAGAATACAAAAGTAGGCAACACCCAACAAAGAGAATTTGACAATGTCTGGAATGCAAAGAAAAACTTTCAGGCACGGGAAGCAGCTGGAAAATAAAGAGTTATAGCTAACATGCTTACAAAGGAGAAAAAGAGAGAATCACCAAAAAAAAAAAAATTCAAATAATACAAAAGAAGGCCAAAAACAGGAAAATGAGAACAGCAACCACAGAAAACCCAAAATGAGACAAAGGAGTAGAAAACAAATAGCTGATCATGTTTTAGACCTTGCTACATCAATAATAACCTTAAATGTTAATGGTCTGTAGACTCCAATTATATGATAGGCTGCCAACTACGTACGCTGACTCCAACTATATGTTTCTTGTAAAACATACTAAGTATAAAGATACAAGGAGGTTAAATTTGGTGTGGCTATATTTCTTTCACATAAAGGATGTTTTACAGCAAAGAATAGGACCAGCAAAAAAAAAAAAAAAAAAGAATATGACCAGCAATGAGGGTTATTTTTTAACAATAAAAAGGCCAACTTTGATGTAAAATCTTAAATGCTTACGCTCCTAGTAACAGAGCCTCAAAAATGCAAAAAAACATAAACTGCGAGATATGCCAGGACCACCACAGAAATTCACGATTTAAGCGAGGAATTGAAATATCCTTTTCTCAACAACTGATATAAAAAGGAGACCGAAAAATTAGTTAAGAATATCAGATATTTGTTCAACATGATCACCAACTCATCCTAATTGTAATAATAGAATAATAGTCCACCCGAGAATAGCCAAATAGACATTTCTTTCAAGAGAACACAATGTATTTTGCATTTTAGACCATATTCTGGGCCACAACACTTTTCTTAATAAATTTAAAATTATTTTGTTGCTATCGATAAGATTTTAATGTTAATAATGGAGAGATTCCAGAACCTAATAAAAGGGAAAATACTATCTTTTAAATTTGTTCTGAGGGTTCTTGGCCATCTGTCATGGTTTTCGATATTTAATTTTACATTTATAACACAATTTTTAAAGATCAAAATCAAAGTTATGTATTAAATATTTTCAATTTTTAAAATGTTTGCCTTTTATGTAATAAGTATCATTTACTATTGTAGAATAAAAGTCAAGTGAAATACATGGCTGGTCATAAGTCCAGATTTTTGAACCTTAGAATTCCATTCCTACAAAAATCCAAAGACTCTTTATTCTTGTTCTTAAGATACAACACCCTGAGGGGTTTCATTTGAAATTTGAGGCATGACAAAAACTATCAGGAAAAAAAGATTTTTAAAGATATTATTCCTTAGTAAGCATTAATGACCACAAGTTTAACGAGTTGTGTTAAATATGTAAAAAAAAAAAAAAAGCAGACAAATTAAACTAAGTACTAATTATTTAAAAAAAAAAAACAAAAAAAAGGGATCAGAGGCGTGAGCAATATCAGATTTCAAAGGACCCCCCCAATAAGAGCTTTGCTCCAGGAATGAAGGAGCACGTTTTGACTTTGGGATGCAGAGAACTGTCTATTAACCGAGCAGAGAAATATCCTATGAATGGTGACACGAAGAACGCAGCAAACTGGAGCGATGACGTGACGTCTGGAACAGCTGTGCGTGAGCTTTTGATTTATAATAAGAAATTTGGTCTTCCACCCCATTCCTAGCACAGATTTCTTGAAACCCTCGGGATTTCCTAAGGGATGAGAATAATGGCGATGCCCTTGTTATGTTAATGAGGTGACTTGTTTAGGAAGGACGAGGCTGGTTGCCAGGGGAACCACCCACTTGATGAGCGGGGTGGAACTTTCAGTCCCACCCTCCCACCTCTGGGGAGGAGAGAGGGGCTGGAGGATGCTCAGTCTACCAATGGCCAGTGAGTCAATCAATCATACCTAATGATGAATTAGGTGATGAATGCTCTATAAATGAATGCTCTATAAAAATCCAAAAAAGACAGGCTTGGGAGAACGTTGGGGTTGTTGAACAGAAGGAGATATGTGGAGAGAGGCTCATCTCTATAGGGCATGACACTTCTGCACCCTTTCCCCACACCTCGTCCTATGCATCTCTTCCATCTGGCTGGTCCTGAGTTATAATCTTTTATAATAAACCAGTGATCTAGTAACAGGTTTTCTTGAATTCGGTGAGCCACTCTAGCAGACTAATCCAACCCAAGAAGGGGGTGTTAGAACCTGGTTTCACAGCCGGCCAGTCAACCCTTTCTACCAGCATCCAAAGTTGGGGCACAGCTTTGTAGGACTCGAGCCCTTACTATGTGGGATCTGACCCTATTTCCTGGTACAGGGTGTCAGAATTGAGTTGCCTTGTAGGATACCCAGTTGTTGTTGACACAGAACTGTTTGGTGGTGGGAAAACCCCACACATTGAAACGGGGTGCAGATTCCTTCCTGAGAAAGGATGAATCCCACAGCCCCACCTCCACGTGGTATAGGATGTCCACCACTCTGGGACTTTTATAACAAGCCATCGGTGAGGAAACCTATCGTCTACGGAAAGGATTTTAAATAAGAAGGTTATTGATATGAGGCTCTTCGATCAGCCTCCGGTCATGTGGAATTAGCAGCCATTAAGATGTCTGCATTTTGGAGCTTGCCCTTCTCAGGAGTGTGGGGGGTAAAGACATTAGTAGGAATTCATAAGAGCAGAGAATGGATGTCGAAGAGGCGAACTAATTTATCTTAGCCACTCATGGTTGGGGTAAAGATGTAAATAGAACTCAACTCAGAACATGTGACTTTTTGGACGTTCAATATGGCGTTCCACATAACAAAACTACAACTTTTCTACCTAAAAGACCAATCTAACATTTTATCTAAAATACAATCCTACTGTTTTTTCACCCGGTGAAATTGCTTTTATGTCCTTGGTACAGGCAAGAGCGAAGGGTCCAGGATTTGGCTTGCAAGCGTGGAGTTACCCTGGGCAGTTGCGGGTCCTGGTAGACAAGTTAGCACCGGCCTCGGGAAGAAGCCTGGGCCTTAAAGCTCCTCACTTTTAGATTAGATTCTGTGTTTGCTTGTTTTTCTTTTTAGAACAGGAGCTGTGCGTGAAAGTTTTACAAGATGATAAAAATTTCAGAAAGTGTTTCTATGTTTGCAAAGATTTCCCAACGGTTGGGTGTTTGAAAGGTCTGACCTGGCTCCATGGAGCTTATGTATCTAGAAGCTTCATTTAAAGGAAAAGGATAAGGTGAGAAAGAGCTCACATGTAAGAGAGTGAGAGAGGAGGGGGGAAGGAGAAAGATACAGAGAGGGGGATGAAGGGAGAGACAGGAATCGACCAGACACACATCAAATCAAGCCCCAAGAGACATTTGGGGCACAAGCTCCCTGGGTCTTTATTCTCGTAACGACTGTGCTGCGTCTCAGAACTGGAACAATATTTGGAGGAGAATCTTGACTTCTTCTTCCCAAGACCCCCCCAGGAAGTTCGCAGCAAGCTTTAACTACCCTGTGGAACCAAGCCGGGCTATCTCCCTGGCAAGGCCAGCCACACACCGTCGGGATCACCATGGGAATTCTGGACTTTAATACACATCACAAATCCCACCGCCCTTATCTTGTCCGAAAACCAAGAGAAACAGATAACGCTTTTCCACTCCACCTGTACATCGACTAGATTCTCTGTAATTTTTTCATCTGCTGGAGAGTTATGTATTTAGGACCTAATTGAGGGAAGAAGATGCGTTTATTGGTCAAACACTTGTCTCCACAAAGTCACATTTGACACTTGGGTGCAAGGAGGGAAGTACCTTCAGGTTTATCGAACAAACATTGCATGGTTCTAGTATATAATACAGTATTATTAACTATATCCACCAGGCTGGATATTAGAGGTTTGGAACATAGTCAGCTAATAATGGAGAGTCAATTATAGCTCAATAAATCTGGGAAAAAAACCCAAACATTTCAGTTAAGACTTGAAACTCAGCTACTTAAGCTCCTTTGTTTCAAACAAGGGCTAGAGTGAGTGGCTTTGCTAAAGCCGCTTAGTTAGCAGCTACTTAGGGAAATATCATAACAAAACAACAAATACCATCAAAGTGAATTAAAAACAAAAAACCCAAACACAAGCAGCTTAACTCCTGGGACTTTCTCTTTGTTTATCCCCCTACAAGAGGTGTGCCCAGGTTAAAGGTCAAGTCCCTCCCACAACGAGAATTTTTGTCTTTGGGGATGGTCCCTGAAGTCACAGATGCATAACCACATAACCTTACTTTGTCCTTAGAGTATAGCTAGACAGTCCCTTTTTGTTTTCTTCTCTCTCTCTTTTTTTTAAATTTCAGATCCACACGGCTTCCACTCAGTTCTGCCAGACCTCCAATCCCCCTGCCTGTCAAGGCGTCAGCCTTCTGTTACAAATGATTTACATGATGGTCGCCACACAATTTGCAGAAGCCAGGCAATTAATTCAGGTGACTAAAAACGTTTTTACCAAAATAGTCAAGTAGTTGAAACATCCCTGAGAAGCTGTAATTGATCTACTTACTCCTAAGAAAATATCTGGATATCACATAAGGTCACATTTTTTCCCCCAAGTTTAAAACACTGGGGTAATTCCTATTGGGATATTTTAGTGCTGAGTTATCATCCTTTCATCAGACCCTCAAAATTTCACCCCTTTCCTTCTTCTCAAAAGGAAGGTAGGGAATTGTAATGAAGTATCAACTAAAATAAAACAATATAGGGTGTTCTCACCGAAGACTAAACACATATGGGTTTACTGATTTTTTTCAAATTAGAAATAGCACATTTGGAAACATTTGGGGGTTTCTTAGGGTAAATAATTGGGATGGGAGATAGACTTTTCTAAAACTCCAGATGCCTTTTGTGCATCTTAAATATGATTGAGCTTTCTTAGGAGAGCAGGACGACCCCACATGGGGAAGTGAGAATGTCTTCAGAGTGTCCTCATAGACACACCTGCTGCCAAAAGTAGATGGGATTAGGCACCTTCTTAGTTCTGGAATGTTCTGCACCAGCGGCACATCTGTGTTGAATGGTACTTGGGACTTCTGCATCTTTTGGCCCAGTTTACGACACAGAGTTATCGCAGGGATTCCTTCAACTACCTTATGCTGACCTTCTTGGGATATTCCTCCCCATGATTTTTATAACATCAGGCACAAGAAAGTAGCAGTGTCTCAGAGAGCGTGCAAGAGTTCTACATTTAATGGTAGCACTTAGGTTACTGAAGCCAACGCAATAACATCGGGCTATCGTGAAAAATGTTAACTCTAGGAAACATATTTAAGAAGCGTCCAACTACACTATGAGACTATTTTACCGGATCATTTAACACGTGTTTATCTGCTATTTGTATTTGGTGCATCTCTGTCGAATGATGCTCAGGAAAGCAAAGACTGGGGACCAAGAAAATGACGTTTCGGAAGAGTAAGAAGTGTTTTCTGCCTTAATTTCTAGTAGCAGAACATCTATGTGTAAAATCACAGAAATGCAGATTAGATCCCCCCACCAGGCTCTTCTACACTGTAAATGATTTTAAGTGTTTCCAAAAAGTGTCACGGTTCTAATTATCTCCAAATCATGTGGACAAGATGGCCCTCTTTTACCTGATTTTTCTTCGAATAAATAAGAGACTTTATTATGAAGCACAATGCCTCTCAGTAATTACAGAGCAGCCAGATTTTACCTTATTCTAGGGTGTTAGCAATCATAACATCAATGGGGGAACCTCACCTACTGAAAAAAATAGAACTCATACATTATGGCTAATTCTGTTTTTCTTTTGTCTTTGGGTTGTACGTCTCCATGACCAGGCATATAAAAGGTTGTGTTTTGCTTTAATAAACAGCAAGGATTTGGGTTCAGGAATGGCTAGACTTGGGCTGTTGGCTGACTGGCACATTCGCATTCATACTCTTAGAATAGCAGATGCCATGCTTTGTGCTTCTGGCATACAAACTGTAGTGTGAAGGCAACCAGGGAAAAGGGCAAAGCTTTATTGTGGTAGGTAGGCACCCCAGTGTAGACAGAGAGCCCTACTCTATGTTCTGAGCTCTTGTCAGAGAGCACGGAGACAGGTTAACTTGGGGGGGCATCTGAGGAAATGTGGGAGTTGTATGCCATGTGAGTTAGTAGAGCCACGGATGTAATCAGGGATGGGTCACATGCGCTCCTTACTGGAAGAGTAGGAATAGCCCTTGCCTAGGAGAAGACATGCAGTCGTGTAGGGTCCCATCCTAGCTGTCAAGTCCCAGTGAGTACTGCTATGGTCCAGTCATTGTCACTGCCACTGAGCTCATGTACACCACAGACCTACTATACATGCCACACTACCCTGCAACGTGACCTCACACCTCAGCTACTGTGAGCTGCTCAAGAAGAAACCCTAGTCTTTTTTCACTTGGTTTCCCCATCACTTGGCACAGTCAGAATAAATATTGGGTGTCTTTATTTTAGATGAATGGGTTTGGGGAAGGTAGGTGCACATGGGTGGAAGTAAGACTCAGAGTGTAGAATTTGGATACAGAGGATCTTGCATGTGAAAATGATAAGAAATGTGCCTCTTGGTCCCAAAAGCACTGGGAGGGCAGATAACTTTAAGTTTAAACACAAGAACAACAGAGGTAAACAACCTGTAGCTCATCACTGTGGTGTCTCTTCCAGATATCTATCCCTGACTTTTTAAGGCCATGATGGGCGCCATACTGGGAAAGATCATGGATTAGAAGACCTACAACCTCAAGGTGGTTTTGCAAGTTTCCAGCAGGAAGACAATGGGATGGATCCTAAATACAGACTGAGTGATTTTGAAGGAGCAAAGTGAGGATGAATACTTTCCATGATGTAACTCTATGGCCAGAATGAGATGGCATGCAAGGACTTTGGATAAACACAGATTTGTGAAAAGGCATTGCAGTACCTGGAGAAGACTTGTATATTTTTGGACTCTTGACAGGACCAACGGAAAGAGGTTTCAACTTCCATGGGGAACCAGTATGTCGGAAAACATTCATTTGCATGTGTTAAGTCTACTTAAAGTAAATCTACTTAAAAACTCATCCAACATAATTTTATTTTTAAAACATCATTTTTACACACACACACAAAAATGAAAATCAATAAATTAGCTCCCCAATGGAAGTGGCCATCCAGTACTTTACAGAGACCTTACATCTGAAGAGATCAACCCTGAAATCACAGGACCCATTCAGAGGTCAGCGGTGATGGATACAATCTAATAAGAAGCAAGACAAATTTGGAATTAAGCAAAACAGATTCCCATAAAATATTTTGCATCTGAGTTATTTCTATACTTTATCTTGTTTTACTACTGTTCAAACACTAATGACCCAGTGTTGGCTGAAAATATCGCAATAATTTACATGTGTGTTCATTTTATATACTTGCAAGTAATTATTTGGAATTGACTTCATAGTCACTCATCTTTGGCTTTTTAATTATAAAAATATTAAAATAAATTTACGCACGATTCTCCCCATGCAATTCCCCATTTCTTTCAGATTATGGGCTTCTACTCTGTTCAGATTCTATGATTCTTCCCTAAGGAATGCTACGGTTTTTCCGGCTTGAGATTTAAAAAGTAAAAAGCAAGTTTAAAACCCAGAGAAGAGGTAAAAAAGAAAAGGTTAAGACAATGTAAGCTCCTCATAATGCCGCCAGCTAATTATACATGTGGTCCCTGGGAAATGAAAAGGGCACATCATCAAGGAGACAGTTTGTTTTCTCAAGTTTGTAAAGTAAGCCCCTTCATTTCCGGGGCTAAAGACGGTCTGTTCGTGGCAAGCTAACTTGATCCTGACCATGAAAGGCTTGTGGTGCAGACTGGGTATCTCTCCTTCAAATCGCTGCCACACATGTAGGCGTCCCCTTGTTTTCCTGCCTGGCGTTTGTTTTCTTTCAGCTTTCAGAGATTCTTCTCGGTGTCCCTCCAACACGAGCTGGGGAATGTCCTTTGCGATGGCGGGGTTCAGTTGCCCCGATGTTGCAGGTCGGAAGACTGGTCTAGGGAAAGGTAGAGGCTCTGATAGCACCAGCAGCCGAAAAAGTCCAGACGGTGTGGGGAGCAGGGGCTGACTGAGTGCCCTGGAGACTCTTCTGGGCAACCTGCTGGGGGACTTTGGAGGGCGGGCACACCAGGAAGATGAACTGCCTCGGTGTATGGATGCGAAGGTGCAGGGGCGACTGGTATGTTCAGAGAGCAGGGCGTGCCCTGAACAACACGCAGGTCTCGCACAGCAGCCAGCTGCCTCTGCCTCGATCGACCTTGAAGAACGCAGGAAGGAAGGAAGAAGCCAGCCTCCACGTGTCGGGGCTGTCGGAGCGCCGGTGTGTCAGCAGGCTGGGAGCAGAAGCTGATGGCTGCCTTCGCCTGGGGCGGCCCCACCCGCCTGCGAGAGCGAGCTAAGGGGTGAGATGGGCTTCTGCTTTATTGGTCCCTGCTGTGACCTCATCTCCTGAGTCAAATAAATGTGGCAGGGAAACTGGACCTTGTCAGAAGCTGATAAAAATAGGCATTGGGCAGACCCCTCTGGCAGTTGAGCTGAGTCTCAAAACTGGGGACGAACACGGGGTGCATTGTGTTGGCCACCATCATGCACCTGCCAAACCTGGCCCCCTGTACATCTTGACGCCCTTACACATCCCGTCGGCCCCGAGAGATCGGGAAGTCTGACGCTTTGCAAGAGCGTGGGATTTTGAAAAACAATGTTGTGGTAGTGCACAAAAATGTCCAAAAAAGCATGTGGGTGTCAGAGAGACCATTCAAAATACACGTCTTTCCCTAAGCACTTACAGACCATTACGAATGTTGGCCGCGCATTAAGTCCTAAGAACCCTCAACAAATACCAAAGATCAAGTATCTTCGAGACCAAGCTTTCTGTCTACCTCTTACTTTGTATTATATTGACATGGGTGGAGACTAATTTATACATTAATAAGAAGGTAGGTAATGAGTTCTCACATATTTAATAAAACATACCAACATGCATAAGTAAATAAGTCCTGGATTACAAGAGGCATCATAACTAGAATTCCAAAGTATTGGGGCGCCTGGGTGGCTCAGTCAGTTAATCATCTGCCTTCGGCTCAGGTCATGATCCCAGGGTCCTGGGATGGAGTCCTGCATCGGGCTCCCTGCTCAGCAGGAAGTCTGTTTCTTTCTCTCCCTCTGCCCCTCCACCCACTTGTGCTCTCTCTCTCTCTCAAATAAATAAATAAAATCTTTATTAAAAAAATAGAATTCTGAAGTATTACTAGAATTCAATCATAATGGTTGTACTGCCTACCAGAATACTATGTTGAAATAAATTTAGGGCATTTATATATAAAACATAGGGAATTATATCCTCAAACATTTAAATTAGAAAGCACACTATCTCAAAAGTGATGATCTATATTTTACATAAAGATAATAACGAGAATTCTGAGTAGCATAAACCCCAAGGATGTAAAGGGAAAGAAATAACATAAGAGAAGAAATAAATAGTAGAAATTATAAAAGTATGACTGGGAAATTCAATACAATCGAGAGTTGTTCTTTGAAAACACAACTAGAAAAAGTTGTGTGCCTCTGGCAAGACTAAGAGATAAGGAGACAAAATACTAAGAAGTAATGATGTCTGTCAATTATTTCTCAACTAAGCTGGAGAACCATACAAATGAAGAACATTTTAAATATAGGAGGGGTCATTGCTACTGATAACGAACGCAGAGATGAAACAGAGAAGAAAAGATTATCACACCTTCCCAGACTTCGACATCTGGGAAGAATGTGAGAGGAAAAGTTTAAGAATTATTTTTAGGGCTGGCTTACAAAGGGGTCCCAAGATTGAAAATTGTATGTGTTGAAGGCACCACCACAGCGGTTAAAGGGCTTCCAACAGAGAGGACACCCATGGGCTGTTCGAGAAGTAGATCACCCCTGTTTTATACAAAAAAAGAAAGACAGAGAAATGATGGAAATATCATGGCCCTCATCCAACTTTTCAGGCTGATGTGAATTTAACCCCAAACGTAACAAATAGACAGTGGGGCCAGGGGGGGACCAACCAAACAAGAAGTCCATTGCACTTATAAATTTGGTTTCAAAAACCAAAAGGCATTACAAACACATTTTATCCAACAGGGTACAGAGTAAAAGAGGGTGCCATGACCTCTTTTGGGGTCCCTGTGTAGCAGAGATTTATGATTAGAATATCTGGAAATGCAATTTATCATGGAGTTGGATTTTGAGAGAAATAAACCGTAATTATCTGGATGGAAGGGGAAAAAGCAGTGCTAATACTTGAATCTCTTATCTCAAAACAATCTTTAATTAGGAATCAAGTGGAACTTATTTAGGGGATTAAAGGAATCTATAAAATGGCAGAGCACACACCATCTGAAATGGGGAAATACCATCTTTATATCGGACGGAGAAGAAGATGCATGGCTTGAGATGATTTTTATGAACCTTCGTGAGCTTGGCAAGTCTAAATGAAGCCAAGGATATCAAGCATAGGTTTGGATGTGAACTGAAAGCATCCCTCATGCGTCGTGGGCGGGAAGAGTGAACTGGGGAAAACTCTGAAAAACAGGTGAGTTCCACCAGATGACAGATGGCCCATTACTCTGATTTACAAAAGGCAAGGAAAATAAAATACATATATCCTTTCAAGAACACACGATCGTGAAACAAAAGTTCGTTTAACTAAAGGACGAGAACCCTAAACCCAGGTTTTGTGGTGATGTGATGTTTAACTCAAGATGGGGAGACGTATTCGTGAGGCGCTTGTTAAATAAATTAATGTTTGTCATGGTCCTCAATTTTGTTTGGTGTGGTGGGGTATGGATGCTTACAACATCTAGGCAAACAACTAAAAAGAATGGGTCAAGGTGGAGCGTACACAAGCCAGGTATTTCGATTAACCAAATTCTGCCCACCTAGGTGCAATATAAGCCACATACAACAGTTTGCAGAGTGACTTTGTGGAGAGGTCATCCCAGGGGGATAAACATGATAGGACCATAGAAGCACATAGGTAACCACAGCATGGTACAAGGAGGGGTCCCTAAACATGCTTGTCCTGTCCTCGGCACCAACATCTGGCACTGCCACACAGATGACGTACATTTGTATCGGGTGAATCGTCAAGTCTCCAGTATTGTGTCATTTGCCCCCTCTGTACATCCGTGAGAAAGCTGGTTTCAAAAAGTTAAGAAACGCTTGCCACATCAGTGCCGAATGCATTTACATGGCTAAGCACACCTCCCCAAAAGAGATCTTTGGAAATGAAAAGAAAAAATAAGATAGATCAACTAGAAAAGCCTTTGGGAAAAAACATTCTGAACCCAGACTTTATTGACATTATAATTAACTTGGGTGTTGGTGAATATTTTCTGAACCTGGTATTTCAAAATAATATGCACCTTAGGCTTGTAAACTGGAAACTGGCAGAAGATATAAATTTCCCTGGTTTCCACAGGTTTACTTTTGTGTGGGAAGAGTATATTAAAAACACAGAGATGAGTTAACTTAATTAGTAGTCTATCTAGCAATTAGAAAACTCTTTGACCAACACGTATAGACTGTTTTTTCCCCATATTTTCCCCGATGGTGCTCTCTGTGCTACCTTTAAACAAACTTGTGTGCTGAGTATTTAGCGCAGATATTTTAAAATGTGGCAAGTTGGAAGAAAAGGAAAAGGTGAATCAAGAATGCATCGAATCAAAGCAGGTAATAGATGGTCAGTGGAAAAAAAATCAACATAAATATCTTTGCACCAAGTCTAGGAACACGTTTTCCTTCATGCCTCAGCTGGGAGTGGAAGGTCTACTCACGGGGATTACAAGTGAAATAATCATTTTAAGTAGAAAGCTGCAGTATGGAAGCCTCTGGGTGTTTACGAATTTATTTTTTAGTAATCCTGAAAGCCTCTGGATGTTGGTGAGGGTACTGACGTTGGCTGCAAGACCTACACCAGGATGGTTCATTTCATGAGCCGTACTTCTACCGCCAGCCCCCAGCACATACACGAGTGAGCTGAAGAAGGTACAAAACTTAGCATTTGACTTCTGACAATGTTGTTGTTGATCTTGTTTCCAAATGCTGAACGTAGAAGACTTGCCATTTGAGTTCTGACAATGTTTTTTTCCCCCCAAATTTAGCACTCACGACGCCATTTTGGGAACTTGATGAAATTGATTCTTTGTTCCATTCCAAGAGACAAGTCGCTCTGTGAGGGCAAGTGGACAGAGGATGCCCTGGAGATTTTAACTTCAGCAAGTGCCCCAGGTGACCCGGATTCTGAGGGAATGAGCAGTCGTCCACACCACCTGCAACAGATCCACTCCAGTACTCACACATCTGGAACATTCGACAACTGGTTCCCAATATTGCCTGGGCATGACTCTGCCTCCAGCTGAGTTGGGTTGAAAGAATGGAGGTCGTGGGGAGAGAGTCAGTGGCAGCCAAATGACGTGGAATATAACTCAGGGTGTTCTAGATTCGAGTAAAAAGATGACTTAATTCCTCCTCTCGCCCCCGTATTGAGGACTAATTTTGAGCACTTGGTGAACGGTATCTCTGTCTTTATTCATGAGGTCATGAGTTCCCCCCGAACCGGGTTCCAGCAAGCAAGTGGCAATGAAGCCACAGTGATTTGAAAGTTGCCATGCCTTCTCCAAGACTGAGATGCCTTCTCAGAAATTAGAAAGTCCTCTCTCATGGGGACACGTCTCCGCCGTGGGAGGTTCCACAGAGCTGCTAGCTTCTGGCAGGCCTGATCAGGCTCCACTGAGTCACCGGCATTCAGATGCACGTATTTGTCCTGAGGCTTCGGACAGAGGTCCTGACCACATATTATGCATATTCTCTCTAGGAGGAGACATTTCATTCAGCCCAGATTGTTATTTTGTCATTAGCAAATGCCTGTCATTGCTCATAAGCCCATTTTAATATTCATTTGTGCATGCCATTCCATTTGGCACACAGAGAAGAGAATATGGAATGCTGTTTTAGGGCATATGGATTAATCTGATAGAGTCTTCTTGGTTTCGAGATGCCACGTTTTATTGTTTTTCAACTCAATTGTACAAAAAGGAATTATGTCTATGCCTTTATGAGATAAGATATTTGCCAGGACACACATAGGCATGCACACACACATACACACATACATACAAATCACCATCTTTGGGGGGAAACAGATATTGGGGAAGAACATGCCAGACCAAGAACCCAACTGGGAGTTATTCTGGGATGTCATTATTTGAAGATATAAAAAGATATCACCTGAACACATCCCAACTAGTTGTGACAGCAATTCATATAAGGGACCTGATCAATTCAATAACCCATAAACACCTTTCTCCCAGACAACTTGATTTTTCATTTGGATCTTCAGCACCTAACACAGCATCATCAAAATTATTAGATGGATGAATGCATGAGTCTCTTTCAGGTCGTTATCACTGTCCTCATATTTTTTTAGTTGAATACACAATATCCAACATATAGTGCTTTGTTTTTTGTTCATTTGAAATCTGAAATAAGCTCAAAAGTAAGGCTCCATGAGGTTGGCAACTTGTCCACCAGTTTTGGTTGGATCTTTCAGGAAGCACGTACTAGGGTAAGAATTAGGAAGAAGCAAGATTCAGCCCTTAAAATTCCCAACCCTTGGCTCTTTCCAAAGGGTTGCGGAGACAGAAGACAATAATGAGATTTCAATGCCCATGTAAACTATTGACTCAGGTGTCTACTTTGAGCTACTGGTAGTATGAGGTCAGATGCAAGTGGCTCCACTGAGAAGCAAAGGTTGCTTGGAAGAAATCAGAAGACGGACTAGAACCTCAAGTATTGCAACCATGAGCTAGCTCTGACATCTAGCCCTTCTACGTGTGCTCTTCTCTTCGTTCCTTGAAAAACAGCTAATACATATCAATTCTCTCTTCAGTAGTATCTAACAAGGGGAGTATTCACCTGGAAAACTTTTCCTTCCACAGATCAGATCAAATTAAATAACTTACTTGGATGTACTGCCAATATGCTAAAGCTTAGGAGTATGAAAACATAATTTGCTACGGGAAAAAGAAAAAATATATATACACTTTTTAAGCAAAATGTTGCCATTTACTCAGATGTCCCAATGAATGCTCAATATTATCAGAAGCCTTCTCTGTTTTCACAAGTCGACAATAATTAAGGATGAAATAATGTAATTCATATCAAAAAAGGGTCTTCAGAATAATAGAAATTATTCAGTGCAATCCATTACTCCCCTGTATGTTGACATATTTCTATTAATGGTTTCTAGACAATTTATTTGAGGTGGTGGGATTTGGAACAGGTTGAGATGGTTAGAATAGGGGGTTGGATACTTTCTACTTTACAATTGTCAAAATAACCACCATGAAAATCCTCAATAACCACCATGAAAATCCTCAAAATGTAGACCTCTCATGTAAAATTCCCCATGTCTCTTAAATGCAGCTACATATCAAAGCTTTGTAGGTAGTATGGAAGGGAGATTAGCAATGTAACATTGAAAAAATTACTGTTAAATGTCTAAAATTGCAAATCAGATGTCTGTAGGAATATCTTATAGTACATCCATTTCTGTGATCTAAAAAGCATTAGGATTCAAGCAAAATAAATTAGTAATTCTGAGCAGAAAATGAGGTTTGATTTATGACATGAACATCACACGCTGGCACAGCCTGAAACTCTTTTAACATTTCTTAAAATTGAGATTGACCCTCTTTTCTCAAAGACTGTAATTTGAAACACCTTACAACCAATTATCCTCAAATTAAATTATTTAAAATGTACACAAGACAAGGTACATTGGTTAATAAGTACCTGGTTCCTTTGCTAATGAAGAGTGAAACAATTTCTGAAGGTGTTTATAGAATTACCAATATTTATTCAACAGAAATTTATTGAATTGAGGGTAAAAGTAAGTGCTATCCTGTGTCTTTGTTTCAATTTGTTTTTGTTTGCTCACTTTTAATAATTAATGAGGCTCACAGTATTGCAGATGAATGTTGACAGACACAGTAAGATACTAGATACAAAGAAGTTGTCTTGAAAATTTATTGGGGGCAAAAAAAGATTTACTTTATGTATATTTTTAAATAAAGCATAAGTATTCCTAAGCATTAATAATATTTCTGGGTCCTTTTTTAAAAAAAAAAACAAAAAAACTGTTGACCTCTTCAATGGGATGGCCATTATCTGCTGCCATCTTAATCTGACTTTAGAAAGGGAAGCTTTCTTTTTTTTTTAAAGATTTTATTTATTTATTTGACAGAAAGAGATCACCAGTAGGCAGAGAGGCAGGCAGAGAAAGAGGGGGGAAGCAGGCTCCCTGCTGAGCAGAGTCCGATACGGGGCTCGATCCCAGGACCCTGAGATCATGACCTGAGCCGAAGGCAGAGGCTTTAACCCACTGAGCCACCCAGGAGCCCCAGAAAGGGAAGCTTTCTGAAACAGAAGTGCTCATGCTTCTGTTTATGTCTTGAAAAGACTATGTGGTTCTGCGTGGGAAGACAGGTGCTCAAGTGGAAACCGTCATGGTGGGGAACACTTCAGAAGACTTGCATTCTGCTTGCCTCTAGTCCAATATGGTTTTCGTACCCCAAGTCCAGGTGAACCCATTTTAAGAAATTAATGACAGAACCAATTCCATTGTCTACTTTGGAAATTATTTACAAATAGTCCTTAAATAGAAAATACTCTTTTCTGTAGAGCATTTTTGACATCTTGATTTGGTCTTAAATTTCTCTTTACCCATCGCAGTGTGTGTGTGTGTGTGTGTGTGTGTGTGTGTGTGTGTGCTTTCTACTTCCTCTTCTCCAATCAAAAACACCAAAGAATTCTGTTTGGAGAATAAATCCATTACAGAAATTTCAGAGACTTGGCTTTAGGAGCAGAACTCAGAATCACCCATGGAAGACAAGAAAAAACATATCCTTAGAGGTTGCTGGGACAAAGCGTGTTACATTTTCAATGACTAGTATTTTCAGCATTGATGCTTTGGATTTCAAGCGGTACTTTCATCATAAAATTGAAAACTGTGGGCTGGACACAATATTAACAGAATGGATTGTCTGAGTAATTTAGCCATCTGTCAAGAAGCCCCAAGTGCTGACCCGTCCTGTTCTCTTACAAACTGCTGCTTTTCGAGGTCCCTGACTTTGTAGGACATGTTAATATTTATGCCGAATTTGGGGATGCACCCTCTCAGATTTCCCGCCTACAGTGTGAGAAGTAGACATGAAAGGTACACGTGAAAACAAGCTGAGGAGGTCTCTAGTGCTGCAGACAGCGCTTTATCCCAACTCTTCCATCTTCGCCCAGCGCGTGGCCACGGAGATCCCCCATGGTTTGGTTACAAAGGAGAGGTTGAGTAAGTTACAGTCGACATTTGTGAAAGAGACTGTTTTATACAAGATCCTTTATGAAGGGAGAGAAATACATGAGGGGTCGTATCAGCAAGTAGACTCTACCTCAATCTAGGAGAGAATACTAGAAGGACAGAGTTCACTGTCGTCTTTACGGACAGAAACCCTTGGTTTACGTCTGTGAAGATACCTGGCTGGAACAGATTGTTTTGCCCCTCATAAAATCTGTGCCTGTGTTTATGTTGGCGACCTGCCGTCCCGTTGGGTAAACACCTACGCCTTTATGCCAATTCAATGATGGCTGTTGTGGTCCAGTAAATGCACAGATGAGTCGGGCAGAAAACTGAATGCCCCGTTGATTTCGGCACTCTGGAAAATGCACAACACTCGTAGGATTTAACCCTCATGGGGCGCGTCGAGATTTCAGGGAAAGAAAAGGAACTTCCATTGGGTAATCCATTAGCTAACATGAATTGAAAGATTTTTCAAAGCCATTTTGTTGCAATATCTGTCATTACTGAAAGGGCCACATAAAGTAAATCCTAGCCCAAAGGATTGTCCATCTAGAGGACACTATCAGGGTTAGAGGCAAACGTGAGGACTATATTAGAATATGTGGAGTTGATTATGTCCAAGTAGGAGTGTGCTTGTTCTCAGTTTCAGGAGGAAGACCCACACTCAAGAACTGGTGGATCCACATGGACAGATGTAGGAAAAATACATAAATGCAAGCATGTGTGTGTGCATATAGCAATACCTATAGGGATTTCTCAGGAGAGCAAACACAAGGGTCACCTCTAAGACCAGACGGGAAGCAGGTAGAGGGAAGGCAGAGATCGGAGGAGGTACTCCAGGGCAGGGCATTGCCGGAAGTCCTAGAGGGTAAAGAGACAGGGCACCATTGAAGTTACAAAGGAGAAAATAGATTGTTGGCTCTGCGTGCCTGGGCTATTACCGAACAGGAGAATCTGGGGTCGGAGATCTCCAGTCAAACTCATTCCCTTGCGTGGGAGCTGGATTAGATCAGCAACGTTGGAAGGGGTTGCTTCCCGGCGAGACCGGCGAGCACGGAAACTTGATTTGGAAACTTGGCAGCAGCTAAGAGCAATGAAGAGTCTGGAGGCCGGCATCCATCCCCACTGCCAGGGGAAACTATAAAACCTCTCAAGAGCTAAATGCACCTCCCTTCTCAGGCAGAGAAAACAAGGGCTCTATCAGATAAGTAACAGAATCTCAACTAAACGGAAAAACGTGTGCTGCACCATCAACGAACAAAATGAAATAGAAAGCGTACAGGATGTAGGAGATGCCTCTTGAAGCCATTTTAGGAAATTTAATATAGGGAAGCTTACCCCCTACTTTAATAAAGAAGCGAATTCCTAATCTAGAGGATGGCAATCGTTTTCTGTGAAGTGCCAGACAGGCAATAGAATGACTTTGCGGGCCATATGGTCTCTGTTATAACTACACAAGTCTGCCATTGTTGTGGGAAAACAGCCACAGACAGCACATAAAAGAATGGGCATGGCTGTGTGCCAATAAAACTTTATTTACAAAGACATCAAGTGGGCCAGAATTAGTCTCTGGGCTATAATTTGCTGGCCCATGTTTCCCTTGCTACATGGCATCGGCACCTCTTGAGAAATCAGAAACTCAGCCCCAAGGCCTGTGGAAGGGGAAGCTATATTAGTTTTTGGTTTTGGGCGTTTTTTTTTTTTTTTTTTTTTAAGAGAGAGAGAGCGAGCACGAGCGGGTGAGAGAGAAGAGGGAAACAGAGAGAGACGGTCTTAAGCAGGCTCCACCCTCACCATGAGCCCCAACGCGGGGCTTCATCTAACCATCCTGAGATCATGACCTGAGCAGAAATCAAGAGGCAGACGCTCAACTGACCGAGCCACTCAGGTGCCCCCAGGAGAAGCTGTATTTGTAACAACACACCCAAGCGAACATTACAGAATGCATTGCAGACTGTTGTTATGCTCTGACACCTTATTAAGATTTAGGGGAAGTAAAGTCACAGTGTGTGTTGCATGCACTCGGATATACATATACACATGCCTCACACACACACGCACACACACACACACACACACACACACAATGTTTGAAAAGCATTGTTCCAACTCTTGGTTATTCATGGTGTTAATTATTAACAGTACCAGTAATTCCCTCGTCGGAGGAAATATGTTCATTGTTGATATGACTTTAAAAATGGCTATGAAAGTCTCAAAGGGGGAGAAAAGCAAACCAACTTCATAAAGAATGGAAAATGGAAAATGGAATGGTAAATGGAAAAAAAAGAACAATAGGAAAATGATGTAAAGAAGAATCTTTGCTGTCTCCAGTGTGTCTCCCGGGAGTTGTGACTGAAAGGCAGGGTCGTCCTTCCAGACTTTCCATGAATGTAGGGGCTTCTGTGACAGGACACCATCACCCCTGTGATTATGTCGGCTGCCAGGCTCCCACCACTCCTGGATCGGGAGCCAAGAGGGTAAGACTGCACACAGAAGTCCGCAGCAAGCATGCCTGAGAAGCCCCAGAAGGAAGACAGTGGGTAAACGTGGGTCCCAGAGTATCCAGGGGGCGCAGCAGCTGCTCAACGAGGTGAAGAGCCCATCCCAGTGTCCCCAAACTGCGGGATCAATGAACAGAGAAAACTCATTCTGGGGAAGCTGCACCTGCAGCTCTGACCTCCAGGAACCGGAAAGCCTTAGTGGAAAACGCAGCAGCCACTTGTTGGCGTGTGGATGGCGAAGGGCTCAGACACAGACACAGACGAAGAGTTTAGACGTAGATGTGCAGACCTTCCAGATCCAGGATGGTAGCTTTAGCTGTAGATCGTGAGAGGCAGACATTGATGCACGTGGAATACAGATGTACATACACACGTCTATGTTTGGGTCTGCACCTACTCCCATGTCAACGTCTCTATCTCTACCGCTCTCCACCTTCAAAGAACTCACTCTCATGCAACTTCACACTTGTTGGCCTTCTTCAGGTGCATGAGAACACTCTGCCCACGTGATTAACCACAACAGCCCTAACCTCCCGATCCCGAACTCTCTCTGTTCTGCATCACCCAGAGAAGAAATCACTCGCAGGACTCCCAGTTACAAGGAAAACTGCACCTCTTACCATAAATTTTCATGACTCCTGTTCACAGAATTTATGGACCAGAACGTGACTTGCATATCCCCAGACACTGAGCTGTGGATAGATGAGGAAGAAGTACATTGTACATTTAGTACGTTGGTATGTGTGTGTGTGTGTGTGTGTGTGTGTGTGTGTGCATGCAATGTCATAATTCTACACATCCCATGGACCTAGTTAGCACAACTGAGCTCCCACAACCACACAATAAACAAATAGTCCCCTACCCGAGTATCGTCATCCAGCAGATGAGTGAAGATTCCAATAAGAAAAAAAAAAATCCCTATCTTTCTCTCCTGCTGACAATTTCTAACAAAACTAATGAGCCTCACTCGACCAACACAGCAAATAACAAAGTGAGAAATAAGGAAAGTTGGTGGTATTTCCCCAACAACCTTCCTTTACCGATATACATCAAAATACACCAAAAATACTTAAGAAGTGAGACTTAAAGAAATGAGTGCCTCTCTCCACAAATAACCTCAATCCTGTTGCATTTAAGTCAAGAATATGGTGAAGGGGAAAAGGAGAAAGGAAGATATTATTATGGAGTAGAATCAAGACCGTAATTCCCCTTAAGTTGGTGCATTGGACAGGGAACACATTCAAGTGTCTGGCGCTCTCCCAAACCCCATCCCTGCATACCCATCACTTAATGTTCTCTAAAGACTCGTTTTCAATTTTTGTTCATTTCATTAAGGCCCTTGCTTCTCCATGCTTCTCTCTGAGCAACTACCGAAAATGTCATTGAGGTCTTCAACAATTAGCCTGGTGTTGCTAAACTCTTGGGACAAGGCACAGCATCCACATTATGGGACCTTACAGCTATGTGATTATATCCCCTCATTCCAAGTGAGCGCGATTAGGAAAGTGCTTGCCAGCTGTCGACCCACAATGGAGGAAGTGAGTGTGAGACGTACGTGTCTGCTGACTTAGTGATGGAGAAGGGGGATGGTGGGTCACGTCAGCGTCACCTTGCTCACCTGACCAAAGCATCACTGTTCCCAAGCTGTACAAGAGCACCTTGCCACACTTCCAAGAAATTCCTCAAGCACGGACTGATGGGGAGAGCCCTAGGTGCGCTTTACTCTACCTCATGTTTCAAGCACCCTTGTGCTTCTCATGGGTTCCCCCAATGTCTCAGAACTCACTGCCTTCCGACGCTGCCCACTATTCATTCACCCTGAGAACCTGCCGGCTGAACACTAGATCGGGTAATCTGAAATAAAATATATTAACTTAAGGATTTGCCCATTCAAGAATTATTTGCCTGTTAACACAACATAATCCCTTAAGACTAAATACCAGTAGTTAAATTTCAGGTAAATGTGCTTCAAAGGTTTTGAGGCATGATCTCAAGGTATGTTAAAATGTTTAAAAAAAACAAACCTGTAGCCTTACTTTAGAGAATCAATTCAAGTTCCAATCAATGTTTAGATCTGCATGTACATTTAAAGCCCTAGTTGTGGAAAGAGATCAAGGTGGAGTAATTTAACAGTGATTATTTTTATTTAAATATATGTAATAGATCTCTACACAAATTACATCTAAAACTTTTGTCGTACTTGTACAATTTAATCCCGAACATGTGAACAGAATATGGATGGTGATGACAATTTAGAGAGAAGGGATACGATTCCTGGTTTCCTATCTAAATGAGGTTTCAAACCAACAAGCTTCAGAAGCAATCACTAAAACCCCTGCAATATGCGGAAAAAAAAAAAAAAAAAGAAAGAAAGAAAAGTAAAAGAAAAAAGAAAGAAAGAAAAGAAGAAAGAGAGAAGAAAAAGAACCCACCTACACAATTATAGTAAGGCCAACAGAGCTTGTAGGTGGAATAAAAATTTACTATAAAATAGCATCAATTATTAATAGCATTTTTTGTATTCTGGATGGAAACACAATGCATTTTTCAAGAGGAGATGCTACAAATAGATATCAGTAATGTTCTCTGGCAGAATAAAACATTTGCTAGCAATATACAGAAATAGGTATGAAATGGACACCTTTAATGCATTTTGCTGCATATATGTGTTATGTAATGGATGCTATTTTACAGCCCACCTTATTTTGTTGGGGTTTACTTCAACTGGGTCGTGACCATCACTAAGCAAGTGATGTTAGGCACGTTCCTCAGTCTCTTGCAGTTTGTTTCCCCATATATTAAAGAGAAATGAACTAAATTGGATAAATATGTGCATTGCAGAGCTCAGTTGCAAGGCTCTTATCTGGTCAAAAGAGGAGAAGAATGAGATGTACAAGATATGTCCTCTCTGGAAAATGGGTCGTCACAAAAAGCCCAACCTTGCCTGTCAGGAGGATCCTCAGTCCTTTCCTGAGGTCTGTCATATGAAGAGTGGTTCCAGAGAACACTCAGGCAACTAACTGGACAAACCAAGGAGGTGATTTAGTGTTGTTTTTTTTTTTTTCCAAAGAGATATAAGTCCATAAGGGTTGGAGTCAAGACTTCCCAGCCTCATGCCAGCAAACTGCCTGAATCTCCTTGGTATGGGGGTGAGGGGGTAAAGCAGATTCCTTTAATGTGTCATGGATGACAGTTAGGTCAACAGTGATAGATGGTAAAATGATGGATGGATGGATACGTAGATAATAGGTAGATGGGAGGTAGGTAATAGATGATTGACAGATAGGTGAAAATATAGTTGGTTGAGGATACATGATAGATGATGAATGGATAGATGATAGATACATAGATAGATTTGATAGATAGATATGATAGATGGATGGAGGGATAGATACACAATGGATGATGGATAGATAGGATAGATGGGTGGGTGGATGGATGGGTGGATGATAAATAGATAAATCTGATAGATAGATATGATAGATGGATGGATGGATAGATACACAATGGATGGATGGATAGATAGGATAGATGGGTGGGTGGATGGATGGATGGATGGGTGATAGATACATAGATAGATAAATCCAATAGATATGATGGATGGTTGGATGGATAGATAAAACAATGGATAGGTAGGCGGATGGATGGGTAGATGGGTAGATGGATAGATAGATGATGGATGGATAGATTATTGAGGATATAGTTTGATAACACATGATAGATAGGTAGATAATAGACAGGTTATAGATTATATGTGGTAGATTGGTAGGTAGATAGTTATGATAGATGACTGACAGATGATGGATTAGGTAGATAGATGAGAGAAAATACACCAAGACAGACATGAAAGTGTAGTGTACAAAGTATTATAGATTGAAGTATAGTGTACAAACAATAACTGCCCACTTTTAACATGTAACATTCCATTAATTGTATAATTCGGGGTCACCACTGCCACAGTCAAGACATAACCACATTAGCAAGTTCCTCTATCCCTCTGCAGCCAACCCTTCCACATTACTTCTGGTCCCAGGCCAACACAGATCCATGAACAGTCCAGAAGCTTTGTCTTCTCCACGATTTCATGTAAATGGCACCATGAGTGTAGGCAGACATTTGTGTCTGATTTCGTTCACATAGCCTAGTTTCTGAAATCCATCTCTGTTGTTGCACTTATTAATGCTGTGTTGCCTTTGATTAATGAATACTATTTATTGTATAAATGGGTAAACAAAATATGTTGATGCATTCAGTAGTTGATGAACATATGGCTTGCTTCCATTTTTTTTCTACTTTGAATAAAGATGGTATGAATTCATGTGCAAGTCTTGTGTAGACATATGTTTTCACCTCTCTGATGGATACCTAGGAGTACCATTGCACAGCCATATGATTAATCTATGTTCACATTTGATACAGTTTAACGGTTTTTCCAAATGAGTAAAATAGATTATAAATACTTGATTTCTTGACGTTTGTATTTTTAACACTTGATTACAAATGTTAGCAAATGGTAGTGTTACTATTAAGGTTTTGCTGGTCTAAGAAAATTTTTATGTGCTTATTTTTAAATTAGAATTTTATTACCTCAGGGTTGAATGTCCTTTTTATATATACGACACATGATTAGTCAAATGGTTAATGTAAGAATAACTGTACACAAACATTTACTTTCTCCCAGGACCAGAGAATTCCTTAGAATATTTAATTCCGAGTTCAGAGACTAATACTGCAAACATACATCTCCAATAGATGGCATGTCGTAATTTATCACCTTATTATCTGTAAAAATTCAGCATATATTGAACAGACATTTTGAAGACAGATGGTTTTTAAAATTTATCCTATTTGATTTTAGATCACAGCATGCATGTCAAAAGAACACAAACTCAATAACCATCCCCTCTGGAGTTAGTTTCTCTGTTCCATGCCCTTGAAGTGTAATAAATAATTTTGAAGAATGGATGACTAATTTTCCATGCATCAATTTCCTTTTCTCCAATTTTTCTCCATGATGCTCTGATTCTTTTCATTCATCACGATAGTGAATAAGACTCTCATGGACGGTTGTAAACCAGTGAGCAGGGACATAGTTTGGGTATAAGATAATTTTTTTTAAGGTGTCAGTTTGCTCTGTAAGATAATTTAAAATGAAGAACAATGTTTTTTAAGTGTATGCCTTTGCAGAAGGCAGAGTTCGGTGTTCTTCAAAGTGATTCATTGATTAGACTCATCACTTGCCTTGGAGTATGACATCTTCATGGGGTACCAATTTATTGTGGGAATATTTGATGATAGATGAATGTCTAACTAGATGCCTTGAAAAAAATGTTAAGTCCGACCTCACTCTGTTGTGTTAAGTATTTGTTGATTCTACTTAAGACTGCCATGTAGTTACCTGCTTTCAGAGGTGGCCAAAAATATCCAGATGAATAATTACATGTTTAAGCACAACAGGGATGGTGTATTTGCATGTCAATCTTTGCCCTCGGATGAAATTCAATGTAATGTTTCGTGATGCTACCCAAAGTGACTGTAATGATGCTTTCCCTTTTGTAAGGCAAATTATATTCTGTTTATCATTCCTGATTGAACAAATTAAACCTAATTGGGTCTTCTTTAGTTGAGGAATGATTATTTTGTGCTTTCTACAGAAGCGTATTTTTCCTGGAAAAGCAAGGTCAATATCAACTGTTCAACGAATTAGTGGTTGCACTTTTTCAATATGTAATTTCAAGGACTCTTCAGAGAATTCTCAATTTAAGAAATCCCCCATGGTTAATTGTTGAAGAATATTCATAAGAACCTCAAGCTTCAAGGACAGGACTAAATTCTTCATTAAAATAGGGCAAGAGAGAAATAAGGCTTTAGAAAATAAGCACCCCATAAAATATATTGACGTGGAGAGCCCCTTTGTTTGCTTAAAAAAAAAATCTCCTGGGCTTTTGAATATACATGGACTTTCCATTTTAAATGTGTTTTGTTGTTTCTCTTATCGATGGATGGCTAGTTGAGTAGGATGTTAGCTTGATCTATTTCCTTGCCCAAGAACTGGCTTCTAATTCAGAGGATGGTATACTGTCAGAAGAGTACGTGCCACTAAACAAAATGGAACCTTGTTGGATAAGTTGGTTGACCCGTATATTGGAGATTCGAAAGCTGGAGTTCCAGGAATTTGTTATTTTTGTTTCTAAATCCATCCTTCAAGACTTAGGAAAGAATCCGCAGATGGGGTTTATTGAACCTTGTTTTCCCCTATTAAGATGGGTAGCTTCTTTACAGTGGAGAGTCGACGAAGGCATGCCCAATATTGCAAACAGAGTTGCGATTTTAAGAAGTAATACTGATTTATGCATGCTCAGAGGCCGTGCGCTTATCAACAAAACGCAATTACCTGCCCAAATAATTCAGAAAAAAAATGTTTTGCTCTAGAATAGATTTATGTTTTTAACATTGAATTTAGTTGTACCTTAATTTGGGGGGATTTACTTAACATGAATGAAATAAGTATAGGAGGACTCAGGACGTTACTACATTAGTGCATTTTTCAAACATACAGAAAAGCAGTGCATTAGCTGGAGTAAAGAGCAGCTTGTATTTATACAATATACCCTGAATTCTCATCGGCTTTATGCAAGAAAGGTAGATATATATACATATATATATATTTTAAAGCAAGGTGTGTATGTGTATATATATTTTAATGTTTATTTAATGTTTAATATTTAACCGACTGAACCACCCAGGAGCCCTGAAAGGTATATTTTTGATATCAGTTATGTCCATCACAGGGACAGAGCTCAGGTATCTGGTCCCGTTTCTTCTCTCTCTCTCTCTCTCTCTGTGTAGAATACACACACACACACACACACACACACACACACACATATGTATTATGTATGCATAGATACATAAGATTCAGAACTATGTATCTGAATCTTCTGGGCGCTGGAATACATACTCATTTCCAAATGTATATTATTCTACAATAATAGTTATTTGTTTATTTTTAAAGATTTTATTTGAGAGAGACAGCACAAGCAGGGGGAGAGGCAGAGGGAGAGAGGAGGAAGCAGGCTCCCTGCTGAGCAGAGAGCCCGACGCGGGGCTCGATCCCAGGACCCTGAGATCATGACCTGAGCCGAAGGCAGACGCTTCGCCGACTGAGCCACCCAGGCGCCCCCAGAATATTCAAACTATTAAGTAGAATCTCCAAGTATCTCCCAAACTATAGACTGATGTTGATTGAGGGCTTTCCTGTGAAAGCTTTTATTTCTGCGGGAAAAGCAACATGTCAAGGAGAAACAGAGTTCAGATTTTTTTATGGTAATTCCAGAACTCAAACACATGACCCACCGATGACCAATGCCGGATACCTGGTAGATGCATGTCCTGTTTTTATGAGCGGTCTTGAGCCACGAATGACAATAGACGCCAGGGCCATCTTGTTTGTATGATCCCAGTGCCCCTGTCCCCATCCAGGCTCCATGCAGAAGAGCAAGGATGAACTTGCTTCACATGGTGAGATACGGCTCGGGAGACGTGTTATCTTTGTCCCCATCAAGCCCTCAAGCCACCAGAAGGGAAGTGTCCTCTTAATTCCTGGAAGGAGCAACCTGGCCATTCCTCTTCTCTCCACCTGGAAACATGCCATCTTGAATTTTTCAGGAACGGCAGCCCGAGCCGCTCACAACTATTTTTGTTGCGACCATGGACCAACACCTTCAGGGTTGGAGGGGGACTGAGTTACGGCAGCCGAAAGACAGCTGCACCATTTGCTTGGCGAATCCCTTCAGGACTGACTCCCCCGCTCTGGGAAATCTCTTCTGACCCCTGTCGTCCTTATCGAACATTGTCTCAGAGATGTATGTGGCATAATGAAAGATCAATCAGTGTCATTTGATGGGCTAACTGATGAAGTTACAGTTCTTTGTCATCACCCCACCAATAAAGCAAAAGTAAAACTCTACCACCGTGGAAAACTTTGCCGCTTTGCCATGATTTTCTTCAGAGGGCATGGGGTTCACACTGATACGCCCTTTCTTACTGCCGTTATACGGCAGCAAGTAGTGGATTAATATTTGCTGCATTGAGAGAACGCAGGAGTATTTTCACTGTAAAATGGTAATGTTTATTGTCAATGTATTTCATACATTAATAACATTTCTTGTCCTGGATTCCTATTTGCATCAATACAAAACATTGTTTCTCCCTGAAATTGCTAATTCTTGCCAGTCGAACCTCTTTGTTGGGATTCACAAGCCCATTATTTTTTAAAATACAGCCACTGTTGTGCTTTTGATAAACTCTTAATCTTTTCAAATCACTGAAGATTCCTTTATTGATTTTTTCCCCCTCAGTGGAAATCATCTTCCCATTTTAAAGTACATGCGAGTAGAATTTTGACGGGCAAATGCTATTTGATAATATTATGGCTCATACCATGACGTTCCTCCTTTAAAAATACACAGGGCTATAATCTTCAGTGTTATTTCACAACGCGCCCATAGGAATCATTACATACCGCCATGAACATTTACTGCTTATTAACACGATTCTATATATTTCCCTCACAGAACACTTGAAATAAATATACACTATTAATATTTAAAGGATTCATGGTGACATTAACTTTGTTTTGCTGTTTTTTTATTTTATTTTATTGATGCATAGTTGGGTTTGCCTATAGCCAACTGTTTTATGAAATACTGAATCTTTCAACACCACCCCAGTCCTGGGGAGTCAGGCTGCTGTGCTGTAGCTGGGAGCTTGCAGAATCCTCCCTTGGGCTGGGGTCCTGGGTGGGGATTACTGATGCCACAAGGGGGACGTGTGAAGGGTGCACATTTGATGATATCTGATATGACGATATGACATATATATATATCACATGATGAGATCAATCTCAAGGGTATTAATAAAGGGCAGTGTGCTTTTAAAACCTATTTCGGTGCACGTTTCCATAATTTTTGAACTGAATTTCCAATCCACGTGATGATATTATTGATATATATATATATATATATATATATATGTCCTCTCATCACATCATATATCATATATGGTATATATATATCATATATCATATATAGATGATATATGTATATATATGTGCATGTATATATGATATATGGTATATGATATATCTATGACATGATATACCATGACATCATATACCATGGTCTATGATGGTATATATCATATGGTATATATCACATGGTATATATCATATATTATATACACCCTATATGATCTATGATGATAGGACATATATATCATATCATCGTATGGACTGAATTATCCATATATTGGAATCTTTTGTTTCCAATCCATCATATGGGTTGGAATACCCACATATTATATCATCATATATCATATGGTTATCTATCTATTATCTATCAATCAATCATCTATCTATCCATATGTCTATCCATCTATCTATACACACACACACACATATATATTTATATTGCAGTCCTGGCTTGCGTCTCTTGCTAGCCGTTTTCATGGGAACAGTGTTGTGGTCTGCTTGGATGTTTCTCCTGCCCACATCATTTCTGGTTCGGAAATACCCATATCACTCTCTAAAGCTCTTACAAATTCTATTAATTAAGGGCTTCCCATTAATGAATCCATTTCTGTTTAAACCAGCTGGAAGAATTCTTTGAAAAATGCTGATCCTATAATAGGAGCCTGATCCTCCTAGCTTTAATTAGCGGCTCAGTTAATGATGTTGCCAGTGAGCTCTGGGACACAAACCTTCCCAGGGAGTCCCAGAACATCTCAAAGGCACGGGAAACGTCTTGCAATGCTCCTTCCCCTCTGCGGTCTCCAATTTCTTCCGTCCTTGATTTGTGCCTGTTTATTCGTCTGTTCCAGAAAGTGGCACCTTGAATTTATAAGACAGGTCACTCTGTACAATTTTGAAATGAAGGAATTCGTGCAAAGAAAGGCATTCATCTCAAGGGTATTAATTAAGGCAGTCTGTTTTTAAAACCTATTTTGGTGCGTGTTTCCATATTTTTGAACTGAATTTCCCAGCCAATGGATGACTCCTCAGAACTTGACATGAAGCCCCAACACCTCATTATACTTTACGTGTTCTTTCGAGAGCAATCCCTCCGAATATCTGAGGGCACCTCAACGTTAAATCCCTTTACCTATTTTAGGGCAGTTTTCATTTCCTATTTTTCTTCTCTGCTCCACGTTGGAAGAATCTCCAGTGATTAGTAAAATTTCCCCCGGATAATACTCCCAGTACCTTTCCGTTCCAGTATCCTTCTCTGTCAATAACTACGACTGTCTGCATTTGCATGTGGTCCCAGGCTTGGAACAAAACCGTGTATATTGATCAAGACGCGTGACATAGACGGGCGTCCGATGAGGGTGCCAACAATGCAGGCAGTCCTCCTGGATTAGCTTTTCCAGTGATCAATAACGTTCCTCACCCATGCCATGGGATTTTTCTGCAGGATTCAGTAGATACACTGGCATTTCCCTTCTCTCCGGTTCCCTACAAGCTTATCAGGAAGGAAAGGTTCTTGGCAACGAGGTTTGTTCAGAAGTTTTCCCAGGAGAAACTAGTAGGAAAGTGGGGAAATTCGCTGGGGTTATATGGTAATTCTGTTTGTCTTTTTTGATAAGGAACTGAGGAACTGTCTTCCACAGTGGCTACTTCATTTACATTCACTGCAGGAAGGACAGGGTTCCCAGTCTCTCATATTATTGCTAACATTTGTTTTCCCTCCCATCCCTCCTTTCCGTCCTTCCTTCCTTCCTCCCTCCCTCCGTCCCTTTTCTTCCTTCCTTCCTTCCTCCCTCCCTCCCACCCTCTGTTCCTTCCTTCCTTTCTTCCTTCCTTCCTTCCTCCCTCTCCCCCTTCCTTCTTTCCTTCCTTCCTTCCCTTCGTCCCCCTTCCTCCCTCCTTCCTTCCCTCCTTCCTACCTTCCTACTTTCCTCCCTCCCTTCCTTCCTGAGTATATCCATCCCTGTGGTGGGACATGATATGGACGAACCTTGAAAACACTGTATCCAGTAGAAAAAGCCAGACAGACCCCACATGCTGTAGGATTACTTGAAAAGTCTGGGACATGTAAATCCATGCAGACATAAGGTAGATTCGTGCTGACGCAGGGCTGGGGAGCACATGGGCAGCAAATGGTAATGGGACAGAGGGGATGGTTGCACAATTCTGTGAATACACTAAATGCCACGGAGTTGGACATTTCAAAATGGTTAGAATGGTAATGGTTAGACTGGTAATACATACACACACACACACACACCAGACATACATACATAAAGGTTAGAATGGTGACTGTTATGTGGGCATTCTATGACAATGACAGACTAAAAGAATAAATCTAGTAATGTACAGATTTGTTGAATCATTATCCTGCACACCTGAAACTAATAGAGCACTGTGTGTGTGTGTGTGTGTGTGTGAGAGATACCTAAATTTTAAAAATAAATAAAAATTTTAAAAACCGTAAATGAAATAAACTTTCACAGCACTTCCAGTCTATCTGAAATGTAGCCAGAATGGCATTCCATGGTGTATAAAAGTTTCATGCAGCTGGTTTTAATAAATGACAGCGTTGCTGGCTTAAAATGATAGAAACCGATCTCACAATTCTGAGATCCAAGCGGGGCAGGGCTGCTGAGATCCAGGCGGGGCAGGGTCGTGATCCTTCCCAAGGCTCCAACGGAGAGTCCTTCCTGTCTCTTCCAGCTTCCGGGATCCAGGCTTCCCTGGGCTTGTGGCCGCGTCCCTCCATCTTCCAAACTTCTACTCTCTCTTCCCACTGTCCTTTCTCCTGCTCTTCTGTGTGCAAACGTCTATTTGCCTCCTTCATATATAGGGAGCCCTGAGATGATGCCATTGGGCTCATCCAGATGATCCCAGATACTCCCCCAATTTCAAGATGTTTCATCCTATCTGCAAAGTCCCTTTTGCCCCATAAGGGAACTTATCATGAGATTCTGGGATTAGGATCCTTAGGGCTGCCTTCGGCGTACTGCTTGGATGTTGAGGGTTCTCTCTCTTGCACTATTAAAACCAACTACCTTTTCATCTGCATATGCCTGCCTGGAGGTTTTGGATTACAGAACATGGATATATTTGCATCGAGAGAACCCAAAGAACAATAAACACAAGAGTGGACATATCTCTTTCATATTCTATTTCCATTTTCTTTGGGTGCATATACACCCAGAAGAAGAATGGCTGGATCCTATGGTAGATTAATTTTTTTTTTTTTCCTTTTTAGGAACATGCACATTTTCCCTACAACAGCAACCATACCATATATATTTATATGTATGGTTATATGTAATATACTCTATATCTACAACATACTCTCTCTCTATATATATATGTATATATATATATATATTTAAGTGTAAGGTGTATAACTTGTTAATTTGGTGCATATACATATATATGCACACACACACACACACACACACACACACACACATATATATGCACCAAATTAACAAGTTGTAATATATGCACCAAATAAATTAACCAGTCGTACACCCTACACTTACATAATGTTATATGTCGAACATAGCCAATAAAAAAACTGAATAAAAATTTCAAAAGTAAATTAAAACCAAAAATCAAATACAGACGCCATTTTCCAGGTAAGACTCCTCGAAGGCCAATTCATCCGTGAAAAAGCCCTTTTATTTTCCAGCACCCTCTAGGCTCCGACTATGTTAATGAGACTGGCTAAGAAGCTTCAAGCATCTCGAGATCAATTCCTGGTGGGCCTACGCTCAAGATAGCCGTATTTGGGTCTTGGGTCTTAGGTCTTGGGTCTTGGGTCTCCTGTGAACAGGAGATGGGATCTTCCCGCCTCTATGATGATGTGCATGGAGGTTCGTATCTCCTACCAGAGACTAACAAAATTCGTGTAAATGATTTCAATCTACTGCACGGTACTTCACCGGACGGAGTTTAATAATTCAACTGTAAGGAGCTGGAAATGCAGAACCCAGACTTTATATTTTTCCAAAGTCCCTTTGACTGAGAGTCCTACATTTCAGGTTGTCCCAGAGGAAAGAAAGGATGCCTCGGAGGGATACTTTATCATCGCCGTGCATGTGCAACGGATGGTATTGCAAAATTTTTTTTCACTACCAGTTGAAAAGAGCTATAACTTTTATTTCCAGCCCTTTACGGAAAAGCATAATCTTTATATCCAAGGTTAAGTAGGACAAGAACGATCTTTGTAAAAACATTCTTAAATTTCCCTGGGTAAGGATTGGTCAGATTTCATTTTCCACCCATCGGAATATCTCTGAAAGCAGGGATTGTGTATGAATCACTGTTATGTATCTGGAGAAGAAAGCAGAGGGAACTTCTAACAAATTCACTCCATTTAATGTCTCAGATATTCGCTGATTCCTTTACTTCCTCCTTCTTCCTGTCATCGTTTATTTATCGGACGTTTATTGAATACCTGCTCAGCGAAAGGAAATCAAGATGTCTCATGCATCTTGGAGACCTTAATGCAAACAGCTAGACCTCTGAAGAATGAGAGAGAGAGACCCGAATAATAAGTAAATGGCTGGTGTGTCAATTTGCAGCACAGTCAATAATGGGGAGAATGCCGCCAGCCCAGTCCATTTGCAATCAAGACACGGAGTTTTGGGAGACCTCAGTGCAAAGCTGACGAACACGCAGTGCTGCTAGAAATACCTGGACCACTCGGGCCCCACTTGGAGGCAAATGAAGGGCATCCCTGTCCCCAGCCACGCTCCCTGAGAATGAGGATGTTCTCCTCCTCCTTCCCCCTCCCTGCCAATGTCTGGTGATAAAGAGAGACATCTAAAATATATAATGCTGCAGAAATCGAAGGCAAGCTCCTCACTTTGGAGATCTACTTGGCCGTGATTTACACAGTATGCATACAGCTTGCTGGTAGATTGTGAGCAGTGAGCAAAAGTCTGAGTGCAGTAAAGCACGCATACACTCCTGCGGTATCTGGCGGGAGGAGTGGGGAGAGAAAAAACCTATCGGTAGACGTATAAAATAATGGCAGGATTTTGCAGTGAGAAGTGTTCACGTAGGAGAAAAAAAATCAATGAACTTGTTGGACATTTTATAAAATCTTGCAGAGGTCTGTATATGGGATTGCAACTTGTTATAATAACATATTCATCTGAGAACGTCTTCCTGTGTGCTCAGCTCCCGGTGCTAAGGCTGGATACATTGAATTTGCACCAGTTTTTTTTGCAATGGGTGTGTGTGGATTTAAAAGATACTATGTTATTTAAGGGATGAAACTACTTCTCCTTCATATTTGACTATCCCCATGTGCTGGGTGGATAATGTGCTTGATAATATCCTCTTTCCTTCAGGCTGTGTCTGAATAAATCCCATCCTCCCAGGTGCCGGATGTAATCAATCACATGACCGTACCCTTTAAGGTGTAACCCATTACAGATTCTAAGACACTTTGCACGTTCCTTATTTCATTTATTTTTTATTTTTTTTTAAGATTTCGTTTATTTATTTGATTTTCGTTTATTTATTTGAGTGCACAAGTAGGGGAAGCAACAGGGAGAGGGAGAGGGAGAAGCAGGCTCCCCACTGAGCAGGGAGGCCAATGCGGGGCTTGATTCCAGGACCCCGGGATCGTGACGTGGGCCGAAGGTAGATGCTTAGCGGACTGAGACCCCCAGGGACCCCTTTTTTTCATTTAATCTGCCCACAAATTCCTTCGACTTGGTATTACTTTGTGTTTGGAAAGTCTAGGTATCCAGCAGGATAAGAATGGTTCATGACCCTCCACCCCCTGCCAGTGCCCAAGAGAATCAGGCTAAAAAGCCTCTAATTTCACGTCATTTCTTTATACCCTCTTGGCAGTCTGAAAGTTGACTTTTATAAGTTCCTGTACCGGTAAGTAGCTGTTGGATATTTGGCTTAATTTTTCCTTGCCTTTGTTTTCTTATCTGTACATTTCAGAAACTAAATCAGGTCATTTTATTCATTTTAAGCTGTGAACGTTGTTCGACTGCAAGTGTTTTTAGTCAGGGGGAAAAAAGTCACGGTGCCTTGTGATGCTCAATGCACAATCTGTGTTTTTTTTCAATGAATCAGAGTTGGTTCAACGAGTATGGTTTATTCAGAGAATTCGCTATAATACTGAGAATTATTAATGTTCTGATGTTCACTTCATCATGTACGCCTTTTGTCAAGGAAGCAGGCGCTTTGAACAGCACCTATTAAGATGCACTGACCCAGGCTGAGTTTCATCTTTGTGGTCTTGGTTTGCCACAATTACTTTCTGGCAAAAAGGGAGTCATTAAGTCCCTTAGAGAACAGCCAGACCCTCTTAAGCAAAGGGGAATAGGAGCCAACTTGAGCTTGCACTGGCCTCATACCAAGCAGCTGTCATTCCTGGAAGGTACTAGAAATGTTTTGATGCCAGCTCCTACTGCACTGAGGTTTCCACCCTCGCTTTCAATGGCAGCATTGTGACCGTGACAACTGAATGTGGAACCCACAGTTCCAACATCCACATCGTTCTCGGCAAAGCCCTGCAGTCGGGAAACGCAGTGTGGGGTCTATAAACTTAGCTGCACACCCGCATCTCTGGAAAACGTGTACAACTACGAGGCCCCCGTCTGGCCCTCGGAGGCTTTTCCTCAATTGCTCTGAAATGCAGTCACGGACATGGGATATTTTAAAGGTTCTGGATGATTCTAGTATATAGGAACGTCCAAGAACCCGTATTCCAGGCATTCCTAGATTGTCACTCATGATGTGTTTTGCATGAAACTATATAGACGTATCTGTGTGTATATATGTGTGTGTGTGTGTGTGTTTTGTATCGTGTGATATTTTAAAGGTTCTGGATGATTCTAGTATATAGGAACGTCCAAGAACCAGTATTCTAGGCAGTCCTAGATTGTCCCTCATGATGCGTTTTGCATGAAACTATATAGATGTATCTGTGTATATATGTGTGTGTGTGTGTGTGTGTGTGTTTTGTATCAGGTGATATTTTAAAGGTTCTGGATGATTCTAGTATATAGGAACGTCCAAGAACCCGTATTCCAGGCATTCCTAGATTGTCCCTCATGATGTGTTTTGCATGCATAACTATATAGATGGATCTGTCTGTATATATCTATGTTCTGTATTTATGCACGTAGAAATATATACTTACAAATATACAATATGTAACTGTTCCATGAAAAGAGGCATGCATTGTGCAGGAGACGTCATCGAAGCACAGCGCGCATGCTCACAAGCTGCGCGATGGAAGGGACTTCGTCGCTAGGCAAGGAACAGGTGCAAAGCATCCCCGGGTCCAGCTCGGGGTGCGTGCAGTTCCGCAGCGCGGCCAGCAGGTGGCGATGTTGATTTGGGCGCTGAGGACCGACCGCTAGGGCGTGCTTTGCTTTAACTACACCTGCAGCCCCTGATGCCTGGAGAGAGCCAATTATGCATAATTAGCGCTCCTACCTGATGTGCTGAAACCACACTTTGCACCCCGTTCCTGTCCAAACTGTTAATGCGCGCACGCTCGGTGTTTGTCGTCTCTTTCATACGCGATAGAAAAAAAAAAAAAAGAAATGGATACGTGTGCATTCTTTGCAGACAGATGTTTGATGAGGGCGGTCGATGCCAGGAAAGGCTCATGCTGCAAGAGAGGACGCGACAGCAGAGAGGAAGGCAGGGTTTGGGGAAGACACGTTTCCCCCCACCACCACCACAGGGGTGACAGACCAAAAAAAACCCCCACTTGAGGCTAGAAGCTGAATCCAGCAGATGCATTTAGCCTCATTAAGTTAATAGACTCTTTGGTGAGTTGCACACCGTTTTTAGTTCACGTGCATGAAAACATGGAACGCCACCAAGAAGAAAAATGGGGGAATGAAAGATTTCCACCCACCAGAGAGGAATCCATCCTGCAAATAAAAGGGTCCCACCTGGGATGAGGACAGAGGGTTGAGAATATTTATGGAGCGTGAATGTAAGTTTTCGCATACAGTGATTCTAGACGGCACCGTAAATCCTACTGGCTATTCTTTTTGTCCACCTGCAATAATCTAGGCAACACACTCAACACTTATTGATTGATTGATTCATTCATTCATTCAAGGTGTCCTGAGCACCTAATGTGCACAAAATATTGCCTGAATCCAGTTGAGACCAAATAACATAGCTTCCAGTACCTTCTAAAAGTCGTTTTTCTACCTTTAATGCTGGTGTTCTGGTGAATTACATGAGATAATCTCTGCTTCTCGCAGGGATACAGATTACGGATGTCTGTCCAGTGCTCACGGTTGTGGAGGTCTTGAAAAGAGCAGGAAAGGTTGATACATGGCCACAGAGAGAGGATGTGGAGACGGGACAAATAAGGACAAGGCAATATTCTAGATGGGATTCTGGAGCGGGGAGCGGTGGGGGGGGGGGGTTACTAGAAAAACTAATGGAATCTGAAAAACGTCCAGAGTTCAATGATGATATACCCACAGCTGGTTCGTAGTTTTGACAAACATACCATAGATAATGAATGAGATTAACTGTAATCTAATCTAACGCCAATAACGGGGAGCACTGAAGGAGGGCTATATGGGGATTCTGTAAGCTCTCTGATGACCTTTGTGTACACGTAAAATTATTGTAAGATGAGAAAGTCTGTTTTTATTTTTATTTTCTTAAGAGAATTTATGTATTTGCAGAGAGGGAGAGAGAGAGTGAGAGAGCACAAGCAAGGAGGAGCAACAGGCAGAGAGAGAGGGAGAAGCAGACTCCCAGCTGAGCAGGGAACCGGATGCGAGGCTTGATCCCAAGACCCCGAGATCATGATGTGAGCCGAAGGCAGATGATTAACTGACTGAGCCACCCAGGCACCCGCACCCTTTTTTTTAAAGTCTAATTTTAAAACTCAGTAATAAGCAAAACAAAACAGAACAAAATCAAACAAACAAACAAAAAAACGACACACAAAGAAACCCCACAACCCAATACACCAAATAAACGATCTAAAAAAAAATTGGGTGTGTAACCTGAACAGATATGTCACAAAAGATGATATTCGGCCAATAAGTGTTTGAAAAGATACTCAACCTCATTAGTCATTATGGAAATGAGATATAAAAATATCACCATCAGGAGATGTTACTACTACATCCTGATGAGAATGTCTAAAATAAAATCAATAAAAAAACAAAAACCCTGATGATAGTAAGGGTAGGGAGTATGAGGAGTAGCAAGAACTCTTATACATGGCTGATGGGAATGCAGAATGGGGCAGCCACTCTGGAAAATAGTTTGGTGGCTTTTCATAAAACGAAACACCCAATTACCATGTGAACCAAAATCCCTTCCTAGGGATTTGTCAAGTAGGGTGGGGGGGAACAACTTATGTTCATTCACAAATCGGTCACCGAGGAGTGTTTATCATGGCTTTATGTGTAATCATGGAACAATGGAAACCACCCAGATGTCCTTCAGTAGATGATGGGCAAGGAGACAGTAGCATATGTAGAAAATGGAGCAGGTCCAGCAATCAAAAAGGACTTAAGTACGCATACGTGGAACAGCCCTGCTGAGCCTCAAATGTGTGCATCTAAGTGCAAGAAGCCCATCTCCATACCTTGCATAGGGTTTGATCCATTCACAGAACATTCCGGAAAAGACCTCGCATGTGTGACTCTAACTGAAAGAAGCCAGTCTCCATACCTTGCATAATATTTGATCCACGTACAGAATATTCTGGAAAAGACACCACAGGGGCACAGACTAGCAGGTCCTGGGGCTGAGCTGGGGCACGACATTGGCCACAAAGTAGCAGAGTGACTATAGCTTGAGGAATTGCGACCTCGTTATGCTGTCAGTCCGAGAACCGCGTGTTTTCATGAAAACTCCCAGGACCCCACAACAACAAGAAGAAGTTTTACTTTACGTAATGAGAGTGAGCATTATTGTAAAAGTCATCACTGTAAGAAAAGACGAGGACGTGCACCAATCACGGGACATGCGTGCCAGGCTTTGGGAAAGGCCAAGTCAGGACCACTCAACTCCTGATGCCATCCTGGGTTAGACACCGTGATTGTTTCCAGCATCTACAGGGGACAAGTAAAGCTTCAAAGGGCTGAGCCTGTGTCCTCGGTCACATACCTAGGAAGACCCTGAACATGATTCAAACCCAGGTGAGATCCGCTGCAAACTCTCATGGTGTCTTCACAGTTCGGACTTCCCGGCACAACTGTAAAGCCTCCAGGGAGGAGGACAGGAGCCAGGGAGGTTGAGAGGTGGCAGAGGAGGTGTGTCCTAACTCACTTGGAAAGGAAAGCAAAGTAGCACTGATTTCCTAAATTCCTGAAAAGAGTCACAAAACAGCTTTCCGTTTCTAAATGGAGTCAGGTTGGAGAGTCACTCCCAACCCAGATAATGATACACTCAGTAACACAAGTTTTACTCAAAGACGGATAGCTAATCAGTCGTAATTGTACAATACGGCGGAATTCCAGACTACGGGTGTGCTTGATAATCACACACATATTACCAAGTTTAATGAAAATGAGCACACATTGGATGGTACCTATGGTTTTGAATGGACATTGTTGATTGGCGGCTTAGTAAACTGACCCCAAACGTCCCATTTGAAGGGGCACCATCAACCTTCAGATGTTACAGGGTCCTGACTTTGAACTTCTCCAAATGGTTGGAGAAATGGCCATGATTTCTTCTACTTCTCCAGGGATGCTAGGTTGAGACACCTGTTTCCATGTGTTCATGGCGCATGGAAGCAAGTTCAGTTGAGATGGTTTCCCCAAAATGTGTTAGTCTTTGTGTAGTTGTTTTCTATATCTGTTGGGACAACTAGGGGACAGCCACTGCCTGAGGTTGATGGGAGAACTTGTTTTGAAATGAGAGACCCAGAACCCCAGCTCCTGTGTGTTCTGGTGATGGTAGCAGGTGTGTTCAGATGAATGATGTACAGTGGAGGATTTTGTTGGTTGTCCTTACCGAAATGGGCGAACACCATCCACTCTAGGGACTCAGTAAGCTTTCAGGCTTTATATAGAGAGTCTTATTCTAAAATTCAACTCTCCTGGCCTTCTAGCTTATGCAAAAATAAAAATAAAAAGCATCTAGTCTTCTGGTATCAAAGCTAAAACTCCCAAAATAATGAAAGAGGCTTCGACCATGCTTATAATATTTTTCTCAACGTTGGAAAATTGCAACAGGAAAACCTTTGTCGACAGTCTCATTCCAGAGCTGTTTTCCCCTAGGCTTTGTGTTTCCATCAGATTCTTATTTGGAACTTTGTTTAAATTTGTGGCTCAACGACACTCCAAAGCAAATGCAACTCTCTTCAGTAATAAGCGTTACGGGATATCGCTTCCCATAAAGGAGCTAGTACTTACGTAAAGGTGGCTTAAGAAGAATTACAAAATTTTTAAACATCACGGAAAGACAGCTTTCGGCGTCTTCAAGAGGATTCAAATTCAAGATTAAGAGCTGGAACACATTTTATATATGCTTATGTTGTGGAATCTGATTCACTCAAGTGTGAAAAAAAAATCGCTGCAATTACCAAAAATATGCCCCACGTTAACTGTCCATCTGTGCAATTAGTAAATCTGATTCATCACGCTATCCCCTTAAGATGTGTGCACTTTATTGGCTATTAGTAATACCTCAATAACAAAGAAAACATTAAGATTCAAAAAATACATCATTTGTTCATTGTAGAAGTCTGTCTGAAACCCCAGGATCTTTTCCAGACTTCCACAGGTCAACTTGGAAGAGAGAGGCATTTTGGCTCAAATTGTGGTCTTCCAAATATTTGTGGTGGGCTGTGACCCTATTTTGAATCTTTCCTGCAAGGGAAGCTTATTTCAATTCCCAAGATTTCAAAACATCACGTCCTTCTGGATTTCATTCATCATCCACTGGGATAGTTTCACATGCTCAGAGAATATACATTTTATTTTTAGAAATAGTTAAAATTACAGAAAACAGAACAAGGATAATGCAATGCTCGTAGCATCCGTCAACCATGAACAGATATATGCATTAAATTTTCCCTTGACATTTTTATATTGGAAATCTTTCTAGGGGTACCTGGGTGGCTCACTTGGTTAAGCAAGCTGATTCTTGGTTTCAGCACAGATCATGATCTCATGGTCCTGGGATCGAGCCCCACATCAGGTTCAGTATGGAGTCTGCTTCAGATTCTCCCCCCCCCCACTTCTCTCCTGCTCATGCTCTCTGTCTCTAAAATAAATAAATTTAAACAAAAAGTTGAAAAAAATCATTGCAAGAACTATCCTTTATCCTTATGTAAATCTGAGCATCGCTTCACAAATATTTTCGTACATCTGTTGGGCATGGTTCACACTGAGGTGAGTTCATGTCACTGTCCATAGGCATCCGTGTGATTGTGTGATTGCTAGATAGTACTGCTGTCACTTTACACACTCACGGGAACTTGTGCCTCTGCATGAATCCCGTTCACACAACACCGACTCATATGTATTTACTTCATTCATTTCAATTGCTAAGATTAATCTATTTATTTCTTCTGTGTTTTATCACTTTTATGAGTACTGTTAATTTTGTCATTTTTTATATGAGGTGATGTGTATGGTTTTCTATCAAATTTTCTTTTTCATATCTCTTTGTTTTGTGGCTGCCTCTCAGACTGACGAAATTTTTGTTACTTTCCCCTCCCTCGGCTTATAATCTTACGCTCGTTTTCCTTTCTTCAGTGTTGAATCCTACAATTTTAATGTGTGCGTAGAGAACATATAAGATTAATCTTTATCTCCAACCTCCTCCTGAAAAAGTCCTCAAATACTTTAAATGCTATTTCAGCGCTCATGTTCCACGCATTATTTCCTGATGCGTTAAACACAACTGCTTTGCATATTCCACGAAATTAAAGGTATTTTGAGTACTGGAGTTATTGCTTTGTGAGTCACATTGCTTGTTACATGATGCCGTTATTTTACTTCTAGACCCAGTAGTCCTATTCTTGATGAATATTCTCTGGAAATTCTTTTTGCAGCAGCATTAAGTAACACATGCTCAAGGGCTTATCAGCAAATACTGCATTGGGTCCCTGATCTTGAATATTTTAATTTCATGTTGAATTCTAGGCTGACATTGATTTTTATGAAAATCGTTCCAGATACCTACCATGTTCTGTAATGTAGCATTGATGGAAATTATGTACACTTCCATTTCTTGCTGTGTGATCAGCTTTTTGCAAAGAAGTTTCAGTTCCCCCTGGCAGTCTGGATGGTGTTATAGTTTGCCTTTCTTCCTCATTGGCATTTGGACTCTCCTTGCTTTTTTTTTTTTTTAAGATTTTATTTGTTTATTTTGAAAGAGAGCACAAACAGGCAGAGTGGCAGGCCAAGGTAGTGAGAGAAGCAGACTCCCCGCAAAGAAGAGAGCACAATGTGGGGCTCGATTCCAGGACCCTGGGATCATGGCCTGAGCCAAAGGCAGATGCCTAACCAGCTGAGCCACCCAGGCGACCCTCATTTTCTTGCTTCTGAGATCAGTGATGGTTTAGACTTTTTTTTCAAATCCAGGATATGTGTGTTTGTGGCTGTGGAGGGTATTTCTCGCATGGGTCAGGCATGATGTGATATACTGCTAATTTAAATTGAGGTTATAGTATGTGTTCTCCTTTGTTATCACTTCATAAACACAAATCCGGGCATGGATACACCACATACGCATGCACTAATAATTAAATCTGTGCTTTTTACGTGATGCAATCATTTCTAGGAGGTTGTAAAGGGAATGCATTGATAGTCAGCAAAGGGGGATGGCCCTAACATCTGGTGCATACTAAATCCTTAGTAAAATTTAGGAATTATGGTTTTTGAAATTAGAGATGTTTGAGCTGAGTGGTGTAGCAGGAAAGAATGAGAACAAGTCGAAGAAATAGGAGTGTGTTGATTGATGGAGACATCTGTGAATGGAGTGTGTTGATTGATGGAGACGTCTGTGAATGGAGTGTGTTGATTGATGGAGATGTCTGTGAATGAGATCACGCATGAATGCCTAGTAGTGGTGGGCAACACAGGCAAGTGGGAGGCTGCTACACATTGTGTTGCTTCCCACATTCCCATGATATTCCTGAAGCATGGGACCAACAGGAAGAGTACCTGTGAGCCTCAGCGGGAAGATTGTCCTTGTGTGGCAAATCATCTCATTATAATACCCATCATATTCTGATTTCTAGGGAATTCCCAAGAGCTACCGCCTTCTGTTACGTGTTCCTTTGGGAGACGTTTGCAGCAGAAAGTTTGGAGGATAGTCATTTCCAAACAAATAAATAAGAGTTTCAAGCTTCTGCATTGTTGAAAAGAATGTGTCTCTCCCCATAAGCACATACGTGCACGGACGCGTGCGCGCGCGCACACACACACACACACACACACCCCAGAGATGTTCCCAAAGTAAGGTGTACAGTATCTCATGGATGGGTAATCAAAATACACTCCTGAATCGTCATGATCATTATTTTTCCAGGTGTGAACTCGATGGTAAACGGCTCCTCCGTAAGACTAATTGTTTCCTTCAACACCGAGGATAAAAATTCTCATTCCTAAGTAATTGACATACGGTAGCTTTTCAATTAATACCCCGTATCAAGTGTTAAAACCAAGATGAGGTAATTCTTTCATTAAAAATTTAATGGGTTTCTGGGACGACGGTCGAAGGAGTGAGTGCATAATTTCTGGTGACTTCTGAGTCCCCACGTGCGAACAGACAGAGCAAGTCAATAGCAAACAACAAAACCCACAGAACATATTTTAGCAAAAGTAGACGACAAGGCATCCAAGGACCTCAGCCAGCATACACAATGGGTGCCGATGTCGTTCTTCCACGCTTTTAGAAATAAAACTCCACGGTCATCAGTATACTTCCAGGATGACTGTTTTTGCTCTTGGATTCTTTGCAAACCAGAGCGAGGTCTGCAAACACCCAGATTTTAGTCATGGGCTCATTGATTTTAAAAATACAGTAACAATTTAAATCATGTTCCCCAATATCTATCTCCTATATTGAGATGTTTGTTGCCACTTTATGATTTATATGATAAAGCATGTAAGATTCCTCCCCTAGGGCTAATTTTTATTTTTTAACATGTTAACTATGTGGGTAGACTGTGTATTCATTGAGAGACATCCCAAGTCCACTCCACAGTGAAAGCACCTAACATTCCTCAATGAAAAACTACCAGGCACCCCTAGGGAATTAATATAAAATGATCAGGCTTAATATTTCGAGAGTAATTGCTCTCACTAAGACAAAAGTATTCACTGGAATGACAAAGTGCTCATAGGAGGACATTATGGATGTCTGGATATGTAAGGACCCCCCAACAGGGTGCTCTACAAGACCTCCATTTGCTGTGAATCTATGGTTTCTTTTTTCTGAAATTTTTTTCACTAGTGGGAGACAACAGTTTTACAAATGGACCAAGAATGATTAAAAACACAACAACAAAAAAGTATCTATCAATGAAAATAAGGCACTTTAAGACCTTGCTCCAGATACTCAGTAAAATTGGTTGACCTAACTCACTTATTAGTGACTTAAAGTTATTACTTGAAAGAGAGAAATAGTCGCCTGATTGGTAAAGAAATGAGTGATGTCAATGCTTTCATTAAGTATGGGCTCATTGGTGATGAATAGGGAGGCGTTTTAGCTCTTGGAGACAAATATAGAAATTTGTTAGATTTATCAGAACATCTTTTATAGTTTGAGATGAGAGCAGCTGGCTGTCAGAGGGCACTGGAATCAGTGGCTTGAAAGCTTCAAACCATGACCACAGATGGAGTATTTGTCAGAGAAGAAAGAGGGGCGGCGTTGCACAATGCTTGGGAGGAGATGGTTGAGAACTTCCAAGTCCGTCCGTGGAAGCCCTCAGCCCCAGTGACAGAGCAGTAGGAAGTGGGCCTTTGGGAGGGGCTTAAGGTGACATGAGGTCATGAGGGCGGACTGCCATGATGGGATCAGGTGGTATTGAGATGAAGAAGGAATCCAGGGGCTCTTCTGGTGGGTCTTTGAGTGAACTGGGAGATGGGGGATAGACACGGGTGATACCGAGAACACAGGCAGACATTATATTTAGCCTTCGGATGTCCTACAAGTAGAAGGTTTTCTGATGAAGGAAGTCAGCAAAAGTTGGGTCAAACTATAGCCAAGATCACGGTGATCTAAAGCAACCAAACTCCGACATCTCACTGGGTTAGAATTCCTGCCCCCGAGTCCTGGGATGAACTGCAGTCTTCCTTCTGACCTGGATACAACTAGGAAGACACCAATGTTTCACATAGTTCTCCTTCCATTTCTAGGGAATCTGCTCCCCACAAAGGTATGGAAATGATCTTGGTGACATCACTCTCCTATTCAATGATCTCTACACCTGAAATGATTCTTCAACCTTTTTAAAAATAGTGCAGCGATGTTTCTCCTCTACCTGAAATCACTCATAGGATCCCCATTCTGTCTGATATAGAAAATGAACCCCATACATGCTGGCCACCAACTTCTGTTCCTGCTGTTTTCTATTCCTGGATCATTCCCAAACAATCCCAGTTTAGATCCCCCCAAATGCATGCTGCCCTTCAGCATATGTGATCGTCTCAGCCTGGATTGTCCCATCGTCCTTTGAAACGACATGGCAGAAAGCAAATTTTTCTTTACATTCTAGTTCACGTGCTGCCTCTTTCAGGAAGCCTTCCCTGAGCTGTGGGATAGACTCTCCTTAATCCCTTCTCTGTATTTAAGTCTGCTCTGGACATACATACATACATACATATGTTGTTTTAGATGCACGATTCCCTTGAATTTTGCTTTCTTATTGAATTTTGTGTCTGAAACATGTGACATTTCTTGGCCCACAAAGGGAAGGAAGGGAGAGTAGAGCAGAGGAAAGGAGGGAGGAAGAAGGTAGGAAGGAGGAAGAAGGATAGAAAGAAAGAACGGAGGAAGGAAGGTGAAAGGAAGAAAAGGAGAAAGGAAAGAAGGAGAGGAAAAGGGGGATAAAAAACACAACGGGAGATTTTCTTTAAATAGTGTAAATTATATGTGAGGGGAATGAAGCCATAAGATCTACACTGAAAATTAAAATAAAATGGTTATGTCATCACTCTAGCAAGTAGAAATGATCTAAAACATACGTAGAGTCAAATAGTAATAGATTTATGAGGGTATTCAACCCCACTTCTTAGATTTAAAGTTTAAGTAAGTGGTCATGACCATCTTCTGTTGAGGGTGGCTATATATATTTATTTTTCCATATAATCCCGAGGATAAACCCAAAGTGAAAAGAGCACCACTTTGAATTTTAATGTGTGATAACCCCAGCTTCCTGCATGTCTTCAAAAGTCTGCACCTTCTAACACCTTTCTCTCTCTCCTTTTTGGATTTGCATCTCTCGTGTGAGCTTCGTACCTGGCACCCCATGATCTCCAAAACCCTTTGGTATGGAACTTTACTCCTAAACTTGCTTACGTTGGTAAAACAAGCTAATGAATTCTTGTTGAAATGAATTGAATACTTATACAGGAATTTTTATTAGAAGGTTTTATAACAAGACCTACAAATCACTGTTATTACGGGTCATTTACTGGGTGCAGGAATAGCTCCATAATGTAGAAATGGATCTTATAATGATATCTTCTCAAATGATGCTGAGTCTAATATTTTATTTCTATATAATATCTCTCATTGGGATGAATTTTACTTGCTTTATGAATATAAAATGAGGACATTTGAGTGCCAAAGAGCACGAACTTTTAAAGTCCGCTGATCATGTTCAATCTTGACTCTGTCTTTGGTGGATTGTAATCCTGCTCACAACTATTTCTCTGAGCTTCGATCACCCCATCAGTAACAAAGGCGATAATGCTGGTGAGCTCATGGAAATCACATCAATGTTAAATGAGATATGATTTCCAAAATCTTGATTATTCCATAGGGTTTAGTCCTCTTCTCTGTGCTCCCTGTTATAGATATCCTTATAATAATGTGGTGATTTTAATGTCTCTACACAACCAATATCACCATGTTTCTTGTGGAATCCCTTGTTCTAGAGGACACTACTCTCATAATTGTTTCAATTCCTTGGGAATGCATTTTTATTAGTTTGCAATTTTGACTTTATAAAGCAACACTAATTATCCTTGCTTTTTCCTTTTTTTGAAATTCAAATAAGGATCAACTCCCATCAAATGTTGCTTCCCGATGATTGCCTAGCTGTCTTTTAAGAAATAGCTATCATCAAAAAAAAAAAAAAGAGAAATAGCTATCATCATCAATCGGTACACACACACACACACACACACACACACACACCCAAACTTGTTTTCTATTCCTGATAATATTACATTTAGTATATACTATAGCTTGGAGATGTAAGATAGTACAGACAAATAGAAATCAGTTATTTGTGCTGTATATTATAAATAATCATATTTATACAACTATCTTCCTACTAACAGACATTGAGATTGTCTAAAATATTTTGCTATTATACACAGAATCCTATATAAACAGCCAATTAAAGGACAGTTATATTTCTCCTTGGTCACCTGAACAACTGATTGCCTTCTTATGATCCTCATTAAATGAGCTTTTGTTTTTAATCACAAGTTCCAATTATATGTATATAGTAAAAAGTTGGCTATATATAATAATCATCGCCATGAGACTTCATTGCAATCCCTTATTAATTCAAGAAGTTTTTGTTGTTACTGATTCTTCAGCATTTTCTGCATAGACAATCATGTCAACTATTCAAAAAAAAAAAATGACAGTTTATTTCTCCTTCCCAAACTGAGTAGTTTTTATTTTCTTTTCTTGTCTTATTACGTAAACTAGGACCTCCAGTATGGGTTTATATAGGAATGGTGGGAGGGGACATCTTTGCTTTGCCTTCTTTATGAGAATATCCAGTTTCTCATAAAGAGGGCTGTTTGTAGATATTCTGTATGAAGTTAAGGAAAGATCACTCTTAGTTTGCTAAGTGTTGTTATCATGAGTTTGATTTTATCAAACGATTTTTCTGGGACAACTGATACAATCATGTGATTTAACACTGTTGATCCTCAAAATTTATTTTCAAGTGTGGAGGCAGGCTTGCATACAGTATACATCTTGCTTTATCATTGTGTATGTTTATTTTTACATATTATAGCAATCTATATGTTAATATTCATGTGGAAGATTTTTGTATCTATGTCTATGAGAGACATTGGCCCATAATTTTTCTCTGTTGTAATGTCTGTATCTGGTGTTTGTGTTAGAGTGATGTTGGTCTCACAGAATGAGTTAAGAAGTGTTTTCTTTGGGGGTACCTGGGTGGCTCAGTTGGTTCGGAGTTCATGATTCTTGATATTGGCTTGGGTCATGATCTCAGGGTTGTGGGATTAAGCCCTGTGTCAGGGTCCACAATCAGTGGGGATTCTACTTAAGATTCTTTCCCTCTGCCCCTCATCCCAATTATGCTCTCTCTCTCTCTCTAAAAGACATAAATAAATATTTTGTTTAAAAGAAGTGTTTTCTTTTTTGTGGAAGAGATTTAGAAAATTGGCTTTGTTCGTTCTGTGCCGAATTTTCTCTCTCAAACTTCACTGGTTGAACACCCAGTGCCCAATACCTACTTGTGACCATATTTGCAGATAATGTCTTTTACGTGACCGAGTTAAAATGAGAGCATTAAGGTGGTCCTTCAACCTATAGGACTGGTATCCCTTTAAGACTAGATAAGGACACAGACACGGACAGAGAGACGACCACATGAGGATACAGGGAGAACACGGCATCTACATGCCAAGGAGAGAGGCCTCAGGAGAAGCCAGATCTGACGCCTAGATCTCAGACTCCCAGCCTCTAGGACTGTGAGAAAATAAATATCTGGGTTTAAGCCATGTTTCCTGTGGCATTTCGCTTGGCAGCCCTAGAAAACTGATAGATTTTGATGCCTTAAAGGTTTGCTAGAATTCTCCAGTGAATGGTGTGGCCTCATGCATTTTTAGGAGGGTCATTAATTATTGATTCAATTTCTTTAATATAATTAGGCCTATTCAAATTACATATTTCTCCTTGTATGAGTTTCGGTACTTTGTGTCTTTCAGAGAATTGGTCTTTTCCATCTATATTGTCAAACTGGAGGGCTGAGAGTTACTCATAATATTCCTTTGTTATATTTTCATGTCCATGGAATCATTGGTGATTGCCTTTTTCCATATGTGTCACTAAATTGTGTCTTCTCTCTTTTTTTGCTAAGTTTGCTTGCCTTGAGGTTTATCGATTTTATTGATCTTTTCAGATACCCTGTTTTTTTGCTTGTTGATTTTTCTCCATGGGTTATCCTGTCATTTAATTTAGTGATCTCTGCACCAATTTATATTCTTATTTTACTTCAATTTGCATTAGATTTAAATTTATCTCCTTTCTATACTTTCCTAAGGCCAACACTTAGGTTATAGATTTTGCATTTTTCTTCTTTTTGAATATATTAAGCATTGAATGCTTTAAAATTCCCTTGAAGTACTGCTTTTTCTACACTCCACCTGTTTCAATAAGCTGATTTCCTCCCCCACCCCATATGTTGTCCAGGAGTGTGTGGTTTAATTTCCAAATATTTGGGGATTCTTCATCTACCTCTTATTGATTTGTAATTCAGTTCCATTATGGACTGAGAACATATTGCATATGATTTCTATTCTTTCAATTTTGACAAGTTATGTTTTATCATCCAAAATGTGTTCCATCTTGGCACATATCCCACATGAACTTGAGAAGAATGTCTTCTGCTGCTGTTGGAGTATTCTGTAAATGCCAATTAGATCAAACTGACTGACACTGACACTTCAACTATGGACTCATGGATGTTGTGCCTGCTGGATTTATGGGTTACTGATGAAGAAAAGTTGGAATCTATAACCATAGAGTGGGTTTTCCTATTTTTATGATTTTTCTTTATAAGTTCTCTAAGTTTTTAGTCATGTATTTTTATAGTCTGGTGTTGGCAGAGGCAAAGCTATGCCTGATGTGTCTTCATGAGGAGTTGTCCCCTTTAACATTGTATATTGCCCATTTTTATTGTTGATAAAAAAAATATTGTTGTGATTTTCCTTGTCGTGAAGACTGATTTGTCTGAAATGAATGTATCTACTCCAGATTTAGTTTGATTAGTGCTAGCATAGCGTATCTTTCTCCATCCTTTTATTTTAACCTATCCATGATTTTATATTTAAAATGAGTTTCCTTTAGACCACACACATATGTCCTTCAAAAATTAAATACACTGTTACAATCTGTCTTTTAATCTTTCTATTCAACATTAATAATTAATTATTGATATACTTGGGTTAATAGCTAGCATATTCATAACTATTCTTACTGTACTTATTCTGCTTTATTCCCCTTATTTTCAGCCCTCTCCTTTTTTCCCCCTATTTTTCTGCCCTCTCTTTTTACTTGAAGAGTTTAGTTGTTTATTTGGGGTGGGGGGCAGAGAGAGAGGGAGAGAATCTTAAGCAGGCACCATGCCCAGCACGGAGCCCAACACGGGGATCAATTTCACAACCCTGAGATCATGACCTGAGCTGAAATCAACAGTGGGCCTCTTAACTGGCTGAGCCATCCAGTTGCTCCTTTACTTAAGGATTTTAAATAATTCCATTTTGTCTTTCCTCTGAGCATATAAACTATACTATTTGCTTCAGTCTTATAGAGTCCTGTAGATAGATAGCTCATCATGCAGATAGGCTGGGCTAACAACTTCTGCAGAGCAAGGTTTTAATGCTGACAAAATCCAATGAATGAATTGATTTTTAAAAAATGAAGTAAAATCGACACACTCTCTACTACTTTCAGGTGAGTTGGGTGCTTTTGGCATCAATTTTGCTCTAGATCCTAAAGATTTTCTCTTTTTCTAAAATACTTATAGTTTTATGTTTTATATTTAAGTTGATGATACATTTTGAGTTCATCTTTTTTCCTGGGGGAATATAATTCTACTTCAAATCTACATTTTCTATCATGTCTTTAAAAACATAGGATGATTACTCTAAAATGCAACTCTTTTAGGACACCTAGTGAAATAAAAAGAAGTCTCTTTTTCTTTTTTTTTTTTAATTTTGGTAAGAATATTTAACATGAACTCTACCATCCAAGCAGGGTTTTAAATAGAGTATTTTATCTATAGGTTCATCCATGTTGTCTCATGTTGCAGGACTTCCTTCTTTCTGAGGCTGAATAATATTCCATCCTGTGTACCGTCCACATTGTTTTTAATCCTTTCATCTGCTAATGCTGTTAATGTGAAGAAGACATCTTATTCTCTGTGTCATTTCTTATGCATTGCATTTATTTTATTGTTTTCCTAGCTTCATGTGTTGTTGTTGAGTCCATTTAGAAAATCTTTTTTGGGTCTAAAAGATACATTTTGATATATATCTCACATCCTTTGATTTAGAGTACTTTTGATGTCCTCTCTTTTGATTTCCACTTTAAATTACTGAGCGTTTCAAAGTGCAGTTTTAGAATCTAAATAAGATGGTGTTCAGATAGATTGGGTTTTTCAGTTACTATTTTATTACATTAGGTTTAGTAAACCTGATATGCATGGTACAAATATGTTAAAAGGCCCCATAAGGTAGAACATGGTCTGCTGATGTCATACATGTCTGTTCAGAACAAAAAATTCTCCTTGTATCATGCTTATTTATTTTTAAACAGTTTTTTATTTGTTTATTTTTATTTTTTTTTAAGGATTTTATTTATTTATTTGAGGGAGAGAGAGAGAAAGAGAGCATGAATGGAGGAAGGGGCAGAGGAAGAGGGAGTAGCAGACTCCCTACTGAGCAGGGAGCCTGATGCAGGACTCGATCCCAGGACCTTGAGATCATGACCTGAGGCAAAGGCAGAGGCTTAACCATCTGAGCCCCCCAGGAGCCCCTGCATCATGTTTATTTATTTATTACACTTACTAATTTCACTATGTCCTCAGTCTCTGACCTATTGGTATGCAGGTATTACAGTGAATTTTTAATTTCTTCCTAGAATTACTTGAGCTTTAAAATTTAATCCTTTTACTTATTCCCAACTTTTCCACGAACCACCAGAAATAGTCCTCTTTATCCGTAGGAATTCTTTTCACCTTATATTCATTTTTTCGTATTTTAATGTTAAACCAATTTTCCTTCTGGCGTATTTATCTAGGATATATATAGGATATATATAATACATGTACTATAAATCTAGGATATATGTAAGTCTAGGATACATATACATATTATAAATTTCCTGCATAATTTTGCTCCAGGCCTATCTTTTACAATTGGCACACACGCGAATATAATTCGTTATTCAAAATGGGGCTACAGTAAGCATAAATAAGAATACTGATTACAGAAGACCACCTTACAATTAAGACCATCTGTTCACCAAAGGGCACTATTAAATGAAAAGACAAGCTGTTTTGTAGTGGGAATACATATTGAAACCACGTATGACTGACAAAAGCAGTCCTCCAAGTTTATAAAGAAAGTGAAAAGATTTTCATTAAATATATTTTTGATATAGGTACCCACTCTAAAATCACAATTATTACCTCAGATTAGATTTTCTGTTTATACAAAAATGTACTAAATCTGTTTAAGATTTTCAAAGTTCATTTTTATAAGAATACTGAACTTAGCTGTTACTGAGTGAAGAGCCAGTCTTTGCTTTTTAGCAGCTATATCATTTATATTTTTAAAGTTAATTTCTATAAGAATATGTAAGTTTATCTGTTCCTGAGTAAACAGTGTTTGCTTTAACTTGCTGGTCTCTGACTCCTAACACTACCACAGCAGGGCAGGACTTTAACGTTATCTGTCCTGACGGTTTGCCTAAATTAAATGCTCTTCAATTAAACCTTTCACTAATTCAATAACATTTAAGGAACTATGTGTAAATTTCATACATTTGTTTAGCAGTTAGAGATGCATCCCAGGGGAGGAAAATGACAAAGACCCTTGCATTTATGGAAATTGCTTTCGAGCTAGGAGACCCACAGAGTATAGTAAATGCATGACCTAGTATTTTCAGAGGAGGAAAAAGCTAGGGAAAAATAAAGAAGGCAGAGCCAGCTATGAGTGATCAGAAACGCAGGGGTGGGGAGGTGTCAGATTTTAAAATTGGATGATCGGAGCAGGTGTCTCAAAGGTGGAGTGTTTTGAACAGGGTTGGGAAGCAGTGAGAAAGCCGAATATTGTTTCACTTGAGAGGGCTGATACTTCTGGGAAAAGGATTAGTTAAGACAAAGTCCTGAGGTACAAATCATCCAGGCATATTGGTACAACGGCATGGATCTCAGTGCACTTGACCAAGTTGAATTGGGTGCTCAGAAGAATCACTTCCAAATGGAGGTGGGGGTTCATACACAGAAGGGGCCAGATTACGTCAGAGGTGTGGTCACTTGGAGGACGTTGGCTGTTACTCTAAATGAAAAGTGAGAATACTGTAGAATCCCTACAGTATTCTGAGAGGAGGAACAGAGATGCCTTGTGTTTTCCCAAGAGGAACACCAGCCACCGTGTTGGGAATAAAAAGAGATAACAGTGAAGAGAGATTGGCCAGATAGGTTGTTGCATGAGACGAGTAGGAACCTACGGATGGTTCTACCAAAGTCTACCAAAGTTCTACCAAAGTTCTACCAAAGTGATCATAAAGTCAAGCAAGAGGGCGTCCATCCTGGATATGCCTATAGGGGTGAATAACTGAATGTAGTGTGCAAAAGAAAATGGGAAATGAGCAAGGACCCTGAGGGTTTTGGCTCAGCATCTGCAACGATGGAACAAAGAAGCATGGAAGCATGGAAAAAGAAGAAATGAGAAAGTGACAGAGTTGAGTGTTGGATGTCCACTGGGCAAGCAAATGGAGACATGGAGGACACGGTTGGGTTTACAGCTGGGAGTTGGCAAGGAGAGAATACTAATCAAGCAAGGTAAATGGGGGAGAAAGTAGCATGCAAACACCATTTAAAGACCCGATCCTTGGTGGCATGGCCTAGTAAGGGAAGATAAATAGAAGGAGAGGAGAAGAAAACCAAAAGGAAAAAAAGAAGAATGCAATGTCCTGGACATTCAATATATTGGTTTTGTTCATCAGGAAATCTAGGCACCTAGAGCAATGTGCTGTATGGGAGGGTACACCACATCTACTTGTTGAATCAACATGAAAAAGACAAATTTGATGCTGGCGATTAGTAAGGGCCGAGCGATCTAGACAGCTGCACTCCTTAAGATTCAGTCACATGGCATAAGAAATCATTCTGAGCTTGATGTTGGCAGTTCTGAAATAAGGATCAGCAAGCAAGCGTGAAGGTCAAAAGGCATATCTTGCAAGTCTACTGAATGCATTCAAATTTAATTTTATTCTTTCCTTTCAGATCAATGCAAAAAAAGAGCTCTCATATCTTGTAGCTTAAAGGAAGGAAGGGTTTGGCTTTCACTCATGCTAGGGTGCTTCATGAGAGTGGACAGTTCTTGAAGGCCAACCTCCTTGTACTTGAGCCAAAGTAAAAATGCCATGGCAACCAAGGACAGCTTGCAGCTCTCGGCACTGGATAAATAGCGTTCTCGGGAGACGCTCTCTGCAGATTTAAGGACTCTGAGACAGAAGTAACATAGCAAGGGTAAAATTTCCAACCAGATGCCCACTAAGTGTTGCATTCCTACAGACACTAAAGGTTGCCAGTCTCCTGTTACAAATGTGTACGTGGGCACTCACAAAAGGAGAGTGATCATAACTGGTTCCTATTATTACACATGAGTAAATAGGCCTAATAGATGGGAAATCAAGTATCCAGAGGCTAACAGTACAATGTGCAAGAAAGTCTTGGGATTAAAATCCGCGTGTCTTCATTTTGCCTTCAGCAGGCAGCTTGTCACAACTTTATCTATATTCAGAGCAAAACTTTGTTGCAGAGAAAGGGAATGGATGATAACATGTATTGCAGAGCAAGCCAGTAAGGAAAAATTATCTTCTTGCACTTCCCCCGCTGTCCCAAAAAAAAGAAAAAAGAAAAAAAGAAATGAAGGGAGGGAGAGAGGAATTCAGCAGTACACACACAGGACTTCTGAATGATTTCTGAAATATGCAAAATAGTCATTTGGTACAAAAAATAGATCGGTTCCAAATTTATTATAAATTTAAATGTGAACAATATTTATGAATAAAGCCATTTTAGGTACTCCGTTAAATTGGGGATGATGGGAAGGCGGCATGAAATTCATTCAAAGTTTAAGTATGAAATTTTATCAACGATTGACGTCTGGTAACACTAAACCCAGGACAGAAGGATTGTCCTCACCAAAAGCGCCAAGCCCAATGCTGCCGAGCCAAGACTCTGAACTATATACAGACACATACATATATATATACATATATATATAATTTATTTATTTATTTATTTGAGAGACAACGAGAGAGAGAGAGCACAGAGGAAGAGGGAGAAGCAGGCTCCCTTCTGAGCAGAGAGCCCAACATGGGACTCAGTCCCATGACCCTGGGATCATGACCTGAGCCGAAGGCAGATACTTAACCAAATGAACCACCCAGGTGCCCCATTACTCTGAAAATCTTAATAAAGACATACCTCTGATGAAATAAGAGTCCTCCAGAACAAAGTGAAATAAAAATTTTACTCAGCTAATATATCTAGCTGTAGCCTGCAGCAGACTGATATATCACACAAAATTTGTGTGACAATATTATTTGTAAATAATGATGTGAAAAACCTAAAAAAAAAGGCTCTCCGTTTGACATAAATTGTACACTAATAGTATTAGCCATGTGATCAAGAAGGTATTATCTCAAGACCATTAGACTAATGTGGGGAATAAAATATTCAAATGTATTATATACATACACCTGAAGCCGTGCAGGAAATAAACACCATTAAAACGTCATTGGCAATTATCTATTAGCTCTGCATTTTCTATAATTCTTATATATCACCGTCTTTCCAAAATTTTCTCAAATGTGATTTTTGATGCACCATAATCCTTTAAATGGAAACAAAATTTGATGATATCAAGGCAAAGTAATTAATGAGTTGGTTTCTGTCCCATGTACAGTTTGGTGGATATTTCTTATAAAATAGAGCATCTAGAAATTCACGCCAAAGTACAAAACAACTTAGTATACGATGGACTCCTGCACATTTTCATATGTATAAAAAAGCAAATGAGTAATCACTTAGGAAAAAAAAATGATTCCTACCAGCGCTCTCTCTATGCCTGTCAATCAACCGGTAAATCCAATAGATCACATATTTCAAAGTAAAAAGGAAAATAATATATTACCAGAAAAAAGGCTGGGAAATTTCTGGTTAAATAATCTCAGAGTGATAAGTGGGTTTTTTTTTTTTTTTTTTAGATTATATTTATGTATTTTAGACAGAGAGAGAGAAAGAGCACAAGCACAAGAGGGGGTAGGGGCAGAGGGAGAGGGAGAAGCAGACTCCCCACTGAGCAGGGAGCCCAATGGCAGGGCTTTATCCCAGGATCCCGAGATCACGAGCTGAGCTGAAGGCAGACGTTTAACCAACTGATCCACCCAGGCACCTCAAATGTGTTTTTATAGCATGAAATTAAGTTATTTCAAAAGATAGCTATAGTAGACTACATTTTATGCACTGTGTGGAAAAATACCATAAACAAAATCAAAAGATAAAAGAATAAGTAAAAACAATTTTAGTATATGAAATACATATAAAGTGTACCTAAGATATACGTATATAAATTAATAACACGGAAAGCCCAACAGAAAAACATGGTTGACAAACATATATAGATCTTTCACAAAAATGTTAATTTATGAAGATATGTTAATTTTATATTAAAAGAAATGTAAGTTAAAATTTAAACTTTTGCTCATTAGATTGGAGAAGATGACAAAGTTTGACAACACTCACCAAACTGATGAGTAGATGGGAGAAACAATTTCTACATAGTTGGTGACAGTGTAAATCATTGTGACATCATCAAAAGTAATGCTGTAATACCTATTACGGTAATGCTGTAATACATCACAACTAAACATGTGCGTGCATTTTGATCTAGTAATTCCAGTTCTAGAAATGGTTTTAATGATAAATGTGTAGGGATGCCTTGGTTTCGGCTCAGGTCATGATCTCAGGTTCATGAGATTGAGCCCCTTGTTGGGCTCTGCCCTGTCCCCCCACCTCCTGCTTGCACACTATCTCCCCCTCTCCAAAAAAAAGGACTGTGTAGCAGGTGGTCAGCTGAGGCAAGTGAGCCCTATTTCTCTTGGGATGATTTCCAGAAGCTATGCGTAGCACCTGCCACTCACACTTCATTGGCTGGGATGAGGTTCAGATGGGCATGCCTAGCTTTTGGGGAATCCAAGCAGTGATTTATATCTAGACTTATTGCTTTTCCAAATAAATTTGGTATTGCATAATGGTTTCTCATACGGATCCATGAAAAGAGCAAAGAGAACAACAGGCATTGTGTAAATAGTGCACACACACACACACACGCTCATATATCCATGACAAAATGAATGAATGTATGAGGAGACACTTGCTAAAGTGAAAAAAAAAAATCTCATTCCAACCTAAGCACTAAAGTTATTCAATGAAATACTTTTACTTGTTTTGCTATAAAACATGCTTCAAATGCCAATTCAAGTAAAATTCAGTTTGTCCCAAAGTTTAAACTAAAAACAAAATCTCCTCACCTGTCAGGTTTACCCAGGCAAGGTGATTAGCACAGTTCAGAACTTGTAGGAAATGAAAACCATTTTAATTTGTGTATAATAAACATTAAAAGTGCTCCCATGTGGAAATGCCTTGATTAAGCCAAAGCATACTTATTAATCAGTGCCTGGCTTTGAATGTTGACTCTGCAACATTTACCTTCTTTTTTGTCCTCAGATTCACAACATTTTCAGGGTTCTGGCCCTCCTCTCGAAGCAAAGAGGACAATGTGGAAACCGGGAGGTAAAACCTGGTTTTATGGTTGTAGATAGGGTGGAAATGTCCACATCGTGGTTCAGATTTTTATGCATGGGAATTGGTCTTTAATGATCCAATGACTCTACTTTTTCTGAATTGTCTACACTATTATTTACATCTGAACACGGATAAGGTCCTGCACTCATAGAGAATTCAACAGGCAGGGAGATGATATTTCTCATTTCACACGTCCACCTGGGAGAGTCCAAGGCATTGATAAGCTTTAGGAATCCAGGGATAAATAAGATGCTCTTTGGGCATTAAGGCGACATCATTAGCACAAATTTCAGAGGTGACTTGGGTAGGTGGAATGAGTAACAGCATCACAATTGGGCTGAAATGCTGGTCGGCCAACTTTTAGCCATGGGACCTTGAGTGTGTTCATCTCTCTGAGACCCACTTCCCCTGTTTTTGAGGTGACGAGGATTCTGGTATGAGAAGTACTTCCTAGGATTAAGTAAGGAATAAGTTGTGAAGCATCTATACTCATATCTGACACGTGGTATGAGATCCACAAGCAATTTTTCCTTTTCCTTAAAACACAGACACTAAGATAGGAAGGGTAGAAAGTTTCACAAGGGGCAGATGGTGTAAATGACTGTGCTGGGGGCAGGGCAATGTTCACAGGCCTTCCTGGTATCATCCCTTGTTCCTGTCTCTAGGGCTCACACCATCCTTTTCCTAAAAGGATGAAATAGAAAGATCTATTATGTTTTCCTAAAAGGATGGTGTGAGCCCTAGAGACAGGAACAAGGGATGATACGGTGAATTCCAAGGAGGTAATACAGTTGTAGGTGGTGAGTGTGTAGACTTCTAATGATACTGTCACTCAATTTCAGAGAACATTTTAAGTCAAAAGTAAGCACTGATATGTGAGGGGCTGGTTTAAGATAACTTAAAGCATGAGCGTTTTTGTTTTTTAAGAAAGAAAACTCTTGGATATGTATTGAGTGATGATATTGAGGTCAGAAGGAACATTGCTAATTTAGCATTTTAACCATGTAATTGATTGAATGGTTTCCTTCTCAAATATAGGTTGGAGTCCTACTCCCCAGTACCTGTGAATGTGACCTTATTTAGAAATAAGGTCTCTGCAGATGTAATTAAGTTGTAAGTTAAAATGAGGTCCTACAGATGTAGGGTGGGTCCTAATCAAACATGACGGGTGTCCCTCTAGGAAGAGAAGAAACGGAGGGACAGACAGAGAGAGAGAAGAAGGCCACATAAACACACGGACACAGAGGGGAAGCCATATGGAGACAGAGGCAGAGATGGGAGGGATACACCTGCAAGCCAAGGATTACCAGCAGCCACCAGAAGCTGGAAGAGGCAGGAAGGATCCTCCCCTCGAGGCTTCAGAAAGAGCACGGTCCTACTGACACCCCGAATTTAGACTTCATCCACCAGACCTGGGAGAGAGTACTTTTCTGTTGCCATAAGCCCCATAGCTGGTGGTACTGTCACAGCAGCTCTAGGAAATGGATACAGAATGCAAATACTGGAGGCTAAACCAATGGAATGGACAGAATGAACATAATGATTATGGAGACAGAGAACAAGGGATAACCTCAATGCATCATCAGAAGTTTGAGTCTGAAAGGAGAGAAAAGGAGAAAGCAGACACGGAGTCTCTCCCAGAGGACTGGCTGGATAACCGGGACTTGACTCCGTTCAATGAATACCGAGGGAAGAGATGATGGGGGTGGGGAGGCAGAGAGGGAGTACATTGTAGATCATATATGCGCGCTGTTGGCAGGGAAACCAGGAAGAGAACTCTAGAAGGAAATAGAGAATATGGAAAGGAGACACAAGAGAACTCTAAGATGAAACAAAATGGTACACAGAAGAAGAGTAGCTAAGAAGCCAAAAGGGATGGGATTTCCATGAAAAGAAGGTGATCCACGTGTTCTAGTGCACAAAGCACGTGTGCTGGGAGATCGCCTCTGACAGCCGGAGTGTGCAAGACTCACCCCATGTTGCCATTCTGATAGGAAGCAGTCAACAAAGGAATGTCCATTTTCTTACTCCCAACCCATCTGGACTCAATCCTAAACTGAGTGCTGGTGAGGGCAGGGGTTATGCCATGTGACCTTTGAGATCAGCTTTGTTACTCTGCAAATACTAAGCCCACCTCACTTTCCTTTCTGCAGCATTCCTAGAGGGCAGTTGGCGTCTTCGTGCGTCTTCTGGATTACCGTCAAGGTGAAGTTGTTACAAGGGTAGCTCAGGGTTTTGTTTGACAACATCATTATATACTTGGCTTTCCCTTTGGAGATTGCTGAGAAAGAGCAAAGAGCGTGCTGTCACCTCCTCATCTCTCAACCTCACAGAGTGAGTCCATCTGCGTGGTCGACACCTGCCCTGGTCTCTAACTTGTCTGCGTATGTCTGGTCGACACTGTTCTAGCAGGTACTGTTTTCCTTCTAAGAGTCTTGAAGTATTCTCCAAAGGCATGGGCCACTCGTTTTGCTGTGAGCGCCAGAAATAATAACCACCAGACCCGATGAATAAGGCATGAGCTCTGATTTCACATCACGGTTATTTCTGGCACTGAGCGTCAGTCTGTAAATAGCGTATTAAGAGCAGGTACATTTTTGGGTTGTTGATAATCATGACTGAATGATGAAAAGAAGAAGTGGCATTCAGCCTCGGAGAGTCCTGGCTCGAATGTACCGTGCGTAAGTCTAATGCTTTAAAAAGTATATACTGGACGAGGTTTAGTGGTTTGACAGAAAGATGCCTGGCTCTCTTCCTATATGCGTGTCTGGTTGTCTCGGTTTAATTAAGACGGTTGAGCGTTCTGGAGATGACAGTCTTGCTTGGTGGCAGGTGACTGAATAATGAGTAGTTCCTTAAGGGAACATCCTGGGTTTTTCTGAATCTTTTAATGTAGGGTAAGAACCAGCACTCCCGGAAAGAGCCGGGACTAATGAGCTATCTCTTATGATAGCCGTCGTTCAGACCATGGCGAGAGGTAGTCTTCCCCATCAAAGGTGGAGCGTTTAGCAGTCTTGCAAGGAAATCTCCATATTCTAATTCTTTGTATTCTAATTCCTTGTATTCTAATGCCTTTCTGTCCCAACTCTTGTTCAAACGACAAGGAGGATAAATTCTGGGTACAGGCAAAAGATGTAGCACACAGGGCCGAATGTCTTCCCGTGTCCCGTAGAGCAGCCTTCGCTGAACGTTAGAATATCCCCATCAGTATCAGAGGGTTTTTGATTGCAACGAGACCCCTACGCTTCCCGATCATGCTGTGCATTTTTTTTTTTTTTTACTACATTCTCTCCTCTTTATTTTTTTTAAAATTTTTATTTAAATTCAATTTAGAGAACATATACTGTATTATTCATTTCAGAGGCAGCATTTTAAGAACTTCCGTTTTGATGTCTTCTATTGCGTTGACTTTCGATGAACTACTCCTAGTCTCTTCCAGCGTCTGTGCCTCCGACCTTCCCCTGGCTTGTGGCTGCCTCCCTCCCATGTCTGCTTCTGTCTTCATGTGGCTTCTCCTCTGTGTCTTTGTCCCTCCTGTTCCCTATAAGAACACCAGTCATTGGATTCAGGGCCCACAATAAACCCAGAGGATCTCATCTCAAGATCTTTAATTCTACCTACAAAGCCCCTAGTTCCAAATAATGTCCCATTCAGCTGTTCTGGGTGGACACGGATTTAGGGGGACACGGTTTGACCCAGTAAAGCTACAGAGAGGGGTAACCCTCCAAGCAAACAGGAGTGGCCGTTGTCTACTGGGGGAAATCAGGAGAGAATGTTCTGAGTCATGACTCCTGTGTCCACGTGCACTTACTCCTTTGACAGAATAGACACCATGGGGACTTTAATTTCTGGTTTGGGCTGCTGTGTGTCTTCCTGGTTGCCCTGGGTCATGATACCTATTAAGTAGCCTATAAAACATGATTGAAAAATTCAGGGCATGGGGCACTGGCCAGCTCATTCAGTAGAGCATGCAACTCTTGATCTTGGTAGAGTTCAAGTGGTAGAGTTCAAGCCCCACGCTGGGTATGGAGAGAAGTTAAAAATAAATTTTTTAAACATATAGGGTGGAGAATGGACAATGGTGTAGAAAGGTATAAAAACAAAGTAAACGGTCCATGCCATTTCGACATTCAACTCATTAATCCAAGACTTGGTAAGGGAAACATGAACATTTCCATTCGAAACGTGTTTTGTTTTGAACCTGTGGAGCTTTGGAATTGAAGTACCAAGTGGAAATGAGTAGATAATGTGCATGCATTTAAGATGAGGCCAACTTCCCTCCAAGCCCATGACAAAAGTTCATAATTGTGGTGCCCAATTAATTACACTGAATGATGCATATAATGGTTGGTGTTTAGAGGGGTCTGGGTGTATCCTACAGACGTGTGAGTTTAATTATCAATCTGTAACTTTTATAAAACAAATTAAACAGTACTTGATCAAAATACTCAAACAGAAACACCTAGGGATGTTCAGCTGAATACGTTCACACATAAATACATAGAGAAAAGTGTTGAGTACATACATGGTGGGCGTTCATGGAATTTCATGAGTGAGAAAGGGGGGCATACTAATATAATACTTCAAGATGGTGCACGGCAGACTACATGATCTCTCAGGATTGCATCCGTATTTCTGCAACATTATTGGCTATGTATTGGGTACCAATGACACTAATTATTTAGTTCGTTAATTCAAGAAATTAGACCTAACATGTATGAGAAGAAAACTTACGTTATATTCATGTCTGATTGATAACTTCTTTAAGTTTTAGACCCTAGGCACTATGGAAAATAAAAAGCAAATATTTCTAGAAAACATTAAATGATCATCTCTAAAATAATCCATTTTTTATTTTTATTTTGTTTTAAAGAATTTATTTTTGCATGTATTGCATGGAGCACTGGGTGTTACATGCAAACAATGAATCTTGGAACACTACGTCAAAAACTAATGATGTATTGTATGGTGACTAACAAAACACAATAAAAACATTTTTATTTTTAAGTAATCTCTACGCCCAACAAGGGACTCAAACTCACAACCCTGAGATCAAGAGTCGCATGCTCTACTAACTGAGCCAACCAGGTGCCTCTCGAAAATAATCCATATTTTAAATATGGGTTCATGATTCCCAAGTATTCTCAACATCTTTGCTTCATCCACTGCTAATTTTGAGACGAGAGCTCAGAATCAGCAATACACCAAGTTACCCCTTGAACAAGCAATTCTATGCCAAGGAAATGAAAGTATCCCCTCAAAACCTTGTGCAGGCATGCATGCAGCAGTATTATTGGTCATAGAAAAAATGACCCACGAGTACGCAGATGAGTGGATAAAGAGAAGTTGAGCTATTCCTACCATGGAATGTCATTCAGCATAAACAAGAATGAAACATCACTACACATGATGGTGTTGATGAATGTGGAAAGCATCATAGTGAGTGAGGAAGAAAGTCACCAAGGCCATATAATATAGGATACCATGTGTAAGAAATGTCTAGAAGGGGGGCATCCATAGGGGCAGAAAGTAGCTTTGTGGCTCTGCCAGGGGTTGGAAGGGGGGTAGATAGGCAGTGAAAGGCTAAACAAGTATGGAACATCTTCTTGGGGTGATGTAAATGACCCAGAATGGAACGGTGGGCTGTATTTACACTTTATGAATATTCTAAAAGCTACTAACACGCACGTTGTAAAACAGTGAATTTCACGGCATGCAAATCAAATCTCGACTTAGAAAAAAAATGCACGACGATAGAACAGACTGGGATGAATTAAGTTGAATTGATTTTGCAAGGTTAGAAAACGAGGGGGCATTACTCATTTGTATTGGCCTCAGTAAGTAAAGAAAGCATATTTTAACCTCAGACATGCCTTTTATTTTTTGAGGGGGGAAGGGCAGAGGGTGAGAAAGAGAATCTCAAGCAGACTCCATGCCCACTGCAGAGCCCAAGGTGGGGCTCGATCTCGTGACTCTGAGATCATGACCTGAGTCGAAATCAAGAGTCGGACGCTTAACTGACTGATCTGCCCAGGCACCCCTGACCTCAAAAATATCTAATTAAAGAACAGTAAGGTCTTCTGTAACAAGCTAATGGATAGCTGGAAAAATATGAATATTGATTTTTAAGAAAGATGACAATTACCCCCCCCCAAAAAAAAAGAAAGATGACAATTAGTGGTAGAAGGTATGGCATGGGAGAAAAAGGAATATAGAACAAGCATAAAAAACAGTTATCAGTATACTACGTTTGGTCTAAATATATTAGTTACACTAGACGTTAATGGCCTGAATATTACAATTGCTATTAAAAGAAAACTATTTTCAGACTACATTAAAAAAACAAAATACAATTACATGCTGCTTACTACGGCAATGTCTTAAATAGAAGGGTAACAAAATATTTAAGGTAAAAAAAAAAGAATGTTAACCAAGGCAAAAATCCAACAAGGCAGGTTGGTATAATTATCATAAATGTCAGACTACATAGAATTGAAGCCAGAATTGTGAAGAAGTACAGAGATTTTCTAAGGAAAAAGGGTCCATGCAGTCAAGACATAACCATCTCAAATTGACAGACATCGACATGACAGAGCTCAGAAAAATACAAATAGACAGAGAGAAAGGAAAATATATAAGATTTCAAAAATCAGAGTCCGTAATTTTATAGCACAAATCACAGAAACTAATGCAGATTCAGGAGAAAAACAGTAAGGATACGGATGATTTGGACAATATATTAATACAAGTGGTCAGACTGATGGAAAAAAACATTCACCATGAGCTTTCTCCTTCGACCCACCTGGAACACTCGCCTGATGTTATGAATCGGCAGGAATACAAGTCGAACCTGCACAATTTTTAAAGGATGGAATTTTACAGCAAACACTCTCTCTGGTCTCAGAAAAATTAGGTTGGATATCCATGGCAACAAAATAAACACGAAATTCCCAATGATTTGAAAATGAAGCAATGTGTTTCCAAAGAAGGTATCGGTCAGAGAAGCGATTACAACGTAAATTGAGGGAAAATGTGAACTGCCTAGTAATGACAATAGAGTTTGTGAAGGCAGGTGCGATGGCGTTCAAATGGAATTTGCCCAAAATATACAGATACTGGTACATAGGCCAGAAGAAGACAAAGGTTGGCAAACAATTTTTGAGTTTTCTTTCTCAAACCAAAAGCAAAATCCCACAACAAAAGCAAAGAATACAAAAGGAAGAATATATCAGAGACGTTAATGAGGTAAAAATAAAATGGTTAGAAAAAATTAGATGGAATCAATGGTGCCAAGAGTTATTTCTTTGCAAAAAGTCATATAATTCATAAACCTTTCATGAGACTGTAGCCAAAGATAAGAAAGGGGACACTGTTACCAAAACCAAAGGGTTAAATCATTACGTACCTAGACTGCTAACATTAAGGGTACATTACAAGACCCTGAAATTAATCTAATACTGTGTGAACATTATACTGGAATTAAGATAAAAAAGAAATATGGCAAAAATAAATTTTAAGGTCTATTAAAGGAATACCATATGCAAAGTTATTCTCATTTAATTCGAAATTTATGTGACATTGGTAGATTGATAAAATGGACAATTGAAGGATAGAAACTCAATAATCCCTACTAACGTTTAAGTGATTCACTATTTTAAAAACTTTGACAAGAGAAATTTCAAACACAATGGATTCTTGCAAGTATTTTGTGAAAACACAACTCAATATTAATGAAATCTTGCACAGAAGACAGAGAGAGAAAAAAACATTCCCATTTATTTACAAGGACCATGTTATCCTAATACCAATTTCAAAATGGCATTAAATAAAGTTTCTCTCATACACATAGAGGCAAATATTATAGATAAAATATGAGCAAGGAGTATATGTTTAAGGAGGGTTTGTTCTAATGAATGCATGGTCAATTTAACAATTTAAAATCCTCGATACAACAAAACAGAAACAAAGATTATGTGATCTTTTTAACAGATTCACAAAAAGCAATAGATAATAACCATTACCGATTTTAATAAAAGTCTTAATTAACTGGGCTTTTGAAAAATGTTTCTCATCAAAGGTTATTTCCAATACCTATGTAGCTAAAATTATTCTTAGTAATTTATTATGGAAGCTTTCCCACAAATACTTGATATGAGACAAGGATATTTGTTATCATAATTTTATCATTTCCATTCATCACTGTACTGGAGATTTATTTTTATAATTTGATGTTTTTAAAGCAAACATTCAATGCATATATATATGCATTACTCAAAATAAATATATGCACATATATTATTTTAAATGAGATATATTATTCATAAAAGTCATGATCATCTACATAGAAAATTGGAAAGGATCTATAGATATGCCATCAGAAATAGTAAGTTCATTTAGCAAAGTGTCCGGTTATAAAGCAAAATGAAAATATCTACTTCTGTATGCCAGAAGAGGAAAAAATAAATAAAGTTAATAATGCAACGGTTAAAACATCAAAATATCAAATATTTAAAAATAAACCTAATGAGATTTACTAGCTATGGATGCTCTAAACTGCCAAACATTATTAGAAGAAAATGAAAATCTTACTTAATGGAGGGATATGTCTGTTCGTGAATCAGGATGAGATTTCGCCCCTAATATACAGACTTAGCCCAGTTGTTATAAGAAACCTCACCTGTTTATTAAATACGTATTGACAAAATGATTGCACAACTCATATGGAAATACAAAGGAAAACGTATACCTGAGGTATCTTGAAACTTACGGACAGCACTAGAAGATACACATCACCAGATATTGCTAAGTTATGACAATTCAATGGGGTTTTATTTCCACAGATGAAAAGTGAGGGACCAATGAAATGGGATGGAGAGAGCCCTGAAAGAGATCCTACACATGTGGCCACCCCACCTATGACAAGTTGGACAGCAACGTGCAGAGAGGAATATCATCTGTATAACACAGGGTGGGGAACGTGTACCTTTACTCTGATTTAACACCATTTCTACAAATTAATTGTACATGTATGGTATATGCAAATGCATAATATAAAACAATGCCATTAGGAGATGACGGATTGAACCAGATTTCTTAAATAGGACACAAACGTGCCAACTATGCAGGGATATGTTGATAAGTTGCACCAAAATAAAATTTAGCTCTTTTGTTATCAATGGTACCATCACAAGATTGACAATGCAACTCACTAAGTGGGAAAATTTAAGTTTAATAGATATATCCAACAAAAGATTCTATCTATTATCTACCAATCCATCCATACATCCATGCATCCACCCATCCACATACCTATCTACATATCCATCCATCCATCTATGCATATTAACTATCTACTCATCCACCATTCGTCTTACCATCCATCCATCCATCCATCCATCCATATTATCTATCTATCCATCCATCCATCCAACCAACCATCCATCTATCCACTCATATCTATCAATTCATCCATCATATCTATCCATCCACCATTCATCTAACCATCCATCCATCCATCCATATTATCTATCCATCCATCCATCCAACCGTCCATCTATCCACCCATATCTATCAATCCATCCATCATATCTATCCATCCACCATTCATCTAACCACCCATCCATCCATCCATCCTTCCATATTATCTATCCATCCATCCAACCATCCATCTATCCACCCATATCTATCAATCCATCCATCATACCTATCTATCCATCCACCATTCATTTAACCATCCATCTATCCATCCATTCATCCATCCATCCATCCATCCATCCACCCATATCTATCAATCCATCCATCATATCTATCTATCCATCCACCATTCATCTAACCATCCATCTATCCATCCATCCATCCATCCATATTATCTATCTATCCATCCATTCATCTAAGCATCCATCCATCCATATCTATCAATACATCCATCATATCTATCCATCCATCCATTCCTACATCTATCTCTCTATCCACCATCCATCCATCCATATTATCTATCCATCCATCCATAGTATCTAACCATCCATCCATCTATCTATCCATCCATAATATCTATCAACCCATCCATCATATCTACCTATCCATCCATTCATCCATCCCTACATCTATCTATCCCTGTATCCACCCATCCTTATCTATCTATCCATTCATTCAACCACCCATCCATTCATCTTTCTATACATCATATCTATCTATCTATCTATCCATCATCCATCTATTCATCCATCCATTAATCAATCCCGTCTGTATCTATCTATATTTACTTTCATTCATCTATCACTCCTATTAAAACTCCATGGAAAAACAGACATTCCAACGTAAGTGTACCACTCAAATGGCAACAGAAATATGAACAGGCTCTAAGCATCACCCATCATTAAGATAATGGTATTACATAGGATACTACAATACCCTTACCACAATACAAGAATAAAGTGGCAGGAAATACCAATTGTTAATGAGGCTGTAGATAAAACTGTAACTTTGTTATACAACCAATGGAATATATATAATACGGTGTTATATTGTTATATGGTGTGATGTGGCAATGCCACTGGTTATATGCCTATTTACCCCCCAGAACTACATATCTACCTTTCCAGAAAGCACCCCTAAGAATGTGCTTAGCATCATTTGTTCAAAAGAGCCCCATCCCAGACAGAACCGAGATACTGGAAATAATATTTCCAATCAATTTTAGAATAGAAAAATTGCAGGTAAACTCAAATAATGGAATTCCAAATACATTCAATAAATATCCAAATGCATAAAACAACATGGGTGAATCTTCACATGATCAGAGAAAAATAAGCATATTTGGTAAGGTTCCAACTTTATAACATGTAAAAACAGGTCAAAGAACATGTTAGTGATAAAACTTGGGCTAGGGGCTCCCTGGGGGGTTGGACAGATGCGGAAGGGGAGAATGCCCCATGTGGAGTGCTTTGCAAGAGAGCTCCCACCCACTTGGAAGAAAATGTGCAAAGGAGCAGAGGGCTGTTTTGTAGGACTGCTTGGGGCGAGAGAGAGCTGCTCCCCTTCCTGTGTGCGGTAATCGGAGGCAACACCAGTCCTACTTCTTAACGTGCCCGGAAGGACAGCAGCAAATGCGCTGGCAATGTCAGTCCGAGGCGCTGGGCTTGGTGTCCAAGCCAGGGAACAGTTACGGGGAGGAGTGTGTCCTCTTTGTCTGGGAGAGGAGAACCTTGTGGGGATGGCCAGATTAGGATGTCAGTCTGTGTTTTGTTCCTCTGAACTATATCCTTGAGATGTCTCGAATCACGGTGCCTTCAGGTCCCCGTGGGACACCCCTCACTGACCCAGCTCAGAGTAAGAGGGAGATGCAGTGGGCTTACTCCCACTGACCTAGGGGAGCAGCACACACCCCGGGGCCCCCAGTGGGTGCTTGTGGAGGATGTAATTTTGGCATCTGCCCAAACTGCATGCGGCCAGCAGAAGGCCATCTGGGCCACTATCCATCCACCCATTGGCCACCCCGATGGTCACACCCATTGCTTATAAAATACCTTAATGGCCTGAAACATGAAGGTATCTCTCAAACGGCCTTGTCTACAAGGACAGAGCCATTTACCCAAAGAAGGGTTCACTGCCTGCCTCCCTTGCTTTTCCCATACAAACCACCGAAATATCACAGTCACCTGCTATCCATGGAGGGCTCTTGGCGAGCTGACGTGCGGTGCCCAAAGCTAATGACACAGGCTCCCACCCAGCTCAGGAACCAGGGAGTGGGAATTTTAAAACCGAGCCTAGAGAGAAACGCATCAACCCTGAAAATCAGAATGTGGGTCCAAGCTTCCTCCACCGGGCTGTTTGCTTGTGTCCCACTTGGAAAATGATCTTGCAACCCATGGCTACTCTGAAGGGACAAAAATGAAATCATGTATTTGGAAGCATTTAGCAAAGTGCATGACACACAATAGGGGTATCATGAGAATGTCCAAGTCCAATGTCCAAGTCTGGTCTGGTAAGTATTTCGGAGTCCTTCCTAACGGCCCACATCCCTGCTGTCTCTTTTGGAAGAAATGATGGGATGTGGCATCTATCACAGTGGTTCTCGAGAAGGGGACACTGGGCCATTTTAGTGGTCACAGCTCAGGGGGAGGGCGCTAGTGGTATCTGGGGGGAGGGGGGAAGAAGTGACAGATGTTGGTGTTAGCCATGCCCCTACAGTACTCAGGACATACCCCAGAACAAATAACTCTTCTGTCCGAAATATCAGTAGGACCACTGTTGAGAACCCTGATCCCGCAGATGGTATTATACTCGGTGATTTTGGAGGCTGCTAAAAAGAGAGAGAAAGACAAAAAGAGAGAGACAGGAAGAGAGATAAAAGTAGAGTTTTCAAGTCGTTCATTGAGAAATGTCCTCAAATGGGTGCTTTGTACCAGAGTTAGCCAAATGTGGCGTTCCTTCTGACATGATATTTTTAGAAGAAATGTTGGGACCAAGTTGATCTAGGGAAGCAGTTTTGATTTGGGGGGATCTCTTGAATTTGCGCAAAGGATAAGCAAAGCAAATCAGGGAATTCCAATGTTTCCCACGCAGGCTAACCTCATGCTTGCTTATTAACAAGTTTTGCTCCCAAAACATTAGCATGTAGCTGAACTTATGAGAAGAAGTGCAAAAGTCTGGCTCAGTCACTAGGGGCACTTTGTTTAGCCACAGCGTGTTTTCCCAAAATAGCTACTCATCCAGGTCATGGAGACTTGGCTCTTGGAGGACGTAACTTTGTGATCCATCATTAATCTGGCAGACCACCAAAGTTAGCGTCTTGATGTTATGGATTGAACTGTGTCCTCCAAAAAGATATGTGGAAATCCTCATCCCACCTCCCCCCTCCAGAGTGAGAATATGACATTATGTGGAAATAGGGTCTTTGCTGATGTGATGAAGTTAAGACGAGGTCACACTAGGGTGGGATTTCATGGAATATGTGGGGGTGTTTATCAAAAGAGGGAACTCAGACACGAATGCGTGCCCAGAGACAAGGCCATGTGATGGCAAGGCAGAGTTTGCAGCCAAGGGGCTGAAAACCAGAGGATCATTCCAAGCAGCCACCAGGAGCTAGAAGATGCGAGAAAAGATTCTACCTAGAGTCTCACAAAGAAAGGCACAACTCTGCCCACCTTCGGACTTCAGAATTCTGTCCTCCAGAGCTGGGAGGGAATGCATTTCCGCTGTTCCGAGCAATCCAATTTGTCATACTTGGTTACTGCAGTCTTAGGAAAACTAAGGCACTTGAAAAAAATAAATGTTGGTCCAAAAAGCCAGTGCTGTTTCGTGATCTTAATTTTATGACAAATATGCATCCCCGACTGAATTCTTTAAATAAAGAAGTTATATGTACTCAGAGATTATGGCAAATACTTTGGTTTTAAATTCTGCCGTGTACCTAGATTTACTTCCAGCTATAGTAAATTTTTAATAAAACAAAGGGAGTTCAAGATTAAAAAAAAAAGCTAAGCATATCATACAATGATAATAATTTAAATCTGTAGCTTCGAATGACAAATGCAAAAGAGGGAGAGATGTCTATACTGTTTATTTATTTTGTTTAATTTGCAAATATTTGCAAGCAAATAGAATCATGATAGAATGGTATTGTCCCTAAAGCACTCCATAATGAATTTAGGATCACAAAAATGTTGGTAGTAATTCCCTAACCCCAAATACAAAATTAAGAGTAAAGAAGATCAGGAAATCTAATGCAAAACAGGAAGGCAGATGCTTCCTAAAATTTGAGATTTGTCTCTGCAAAAGTGCAAATAAGAATAATCCTCCAGTGATAAATGTTTGCATTCCTGTCTCTTGAGCAAGATTTAAAGATTTAAGCACAGAGAGCTGAAAATGATGGAAGCTTCTGGATTCCCAGGATCTCTTTGGAAAGCAAAGCCCGGGGATCAAGCCATTCTCTGCTTGATAGACTCGAGTCTGTTCTGAAAGCAAATGTGGGAGACAAGCTGAAAAAAACATGCTTATAAAAGAATGCACTGGAACATGCTGTACTATGCCCAGAGGCTCGAGTTACACACTGTTCAAGGCGGGGTCAATCCACGCATTTATCTTACAGTGACTTGAGAGCAGAAGTGTAAATGATGTTTATTAAATTTATATTTATGGATTTATTTATTTCTCTATGTTTATAATGATGATACGTGTGCAGGAAAAAAAAAATACAGCAAATCCATGTTAACATCACTGGGAAACTGGATGCCAAACTACGCAAGCTTTGAATGAAGGTTTGCCTGGAGCTTTTCGAAATACGTAATAAAATGTAAGGCAGTTGCATCCTGAATCAAAAACGTTGCTTGTTCTCTATACACCTTATCTTTTGGACGTCATATTAATGAGGTTTTTGTTTTAATATTTGATGATAATAATGTTTGTAAAGTAGACTAAATAATGAGTCTAAGTGAAAGACCAAACCAGACAAGTGGATTTTCTGATTCCCATAGTCTCAGAGTTGTCTCATTTGATTATGTCCCTACCTAATAGCAAAGACTTTTTGACCCCACAATAGAAAGTGCTCAGATGTCAGTAGAGTGACAATAGATGATGATACAGGAGGTCTCTCTCTTACAAAACGTTATACTAGTCAAACACAGAACCACGGATTTTGTTAAAACTACCCTTAATTAGTCATAAATTAATTTTGGCAAATTTATGATAAAATGGTTCTGAGGGTCAATTTTAATGTGTCCCTGCAGTCCTCAGATATTCAAACACTAGTTTAGATTCTGCTGGAAAGGTATTTTTTAAGATGAGATTAAGATTGAAATTGGTATTCTGAATACAGTGTCCTCCAAGGTGTGGTGGGCCACGTGCAATCAGTTGATGGTTGTAAGAGGACAAAGAACAGAGGTCCCTGAAAAGGAGGAAATTCTGCCCCCAGATAGATTTCTGACTGAAGCTACAGCATTCACACTCCCCTAGCTTTCCAACCCGCTGGTTTACCCTGCAGAAAAACAAACATATATGGTAAGGTTCCAACTTTACAACGTGTAAAAACAGGTCTAAGAACATGTTAGTGATAAAACTTGGGCTAGCAGCCCTTTCCTTCAAAGCAATCTCTCTTTCTTCATCTGTCTCTTCTTCTGTGCCTATATATGTCTGTGTGTTTGTGTGTATTGTTTCTCTGTAGAACCCTGACTAATAAATACAGTGGTTAAAAGCCAAACTGTGAGTTAGTCTATGGCATGCTATCGTTATGAGAAGGATTCCAGCAAAAATCCCTGTATTGACGATATTATTCTCCATAATTGACACTAAGATGGCCAGAGTCATCCACCATGCCAAACCCATTTCCCAGAGGAAAATGCGCTACACTAAAGTTACACATGATTCTGCACTGATTCATTACTGCTCATTCTCCAGCCTTGGGGACAGTCGTCCAGAAATATAAGTAGGCAAATAACGTTCTTTCTTTAACCAAACGTGCTGCTTGAAGGTCATGAGAATTTCAAGTTACCGTATTTATTTTTCCCATATGGCAAGGCTGGCCTGAGGCATTTTACAGTGTGTGTTCAACAACCAACTCCTCTATCAACCAGAGATTAGTCAACTGACACAATCTCTTGTCACTTGGCAAGAACGCTTTCTTGGGGTGCAGGGGAGCCAGTTAAACGGGTCAACTCTTGAGAAAACATCTATAATACTCCAGGTTGGCAAAGCCAAATCTTAAATTCAGAGGTCGAACGTGGATGAAACGTACTGAAAAGTTTCCATGAAAACCGGACTCGTATTATCTTCAGTTGTTCAGTTGGCACACTAATTCTAGTGTCAGAGTCTATACAGGAGTCTATACAGGTCTATACAGTCTATACAGAGTCTATACAGGAGGCTATGAGTCCCACAAGTGTGGCACCATCTGTCCCCATGCCACACTATTACAATACCATCCCCTACATGCCCTCTGCTGCATCTTTCATTTCCTTTTTTTTTTTTTAAGATTTTACTTATTGGGTGCCTAGGTGGCTCAGATGGTTAAGCATCTGCTTTCGGCTCTGCCTCTGTTCTCTCTGTCTCTCATGAATAAATAAATAAAATTAAAAAAAAAAGATTTTACTTATTTATTTGACAGAGAGAGCACAAACAGGGGGAGCCGCAGAGGGAGAAGGAGACGTAGACTCTCCACTGAGCAGGGAGCCCCACTGCGACTCCATCCCAGGACCGTCAGAACCTAAGCTGAAAGCCGACTCTTAGTGGACTGAGCCCCCCAGGCGCCCCATCTTTCATTTACTTTTAACAGTTTCCACCAAGCTGGACAAACAAACAAAAGCTTGCAGGGCAAAGACATCAGTATTATCAGTATTATCTCTGACCTCCTCTTAAGCATGCTAATGTTTCCAGAATCAAGCATATCGTTAGCGATAGATTGCAACGCTGTAACATGAGGACACACAGGGCTGGGCTCTTTGTCTGTTTCTCTACCGAAAACACTGAGTTTTCGGTAGAGAATTACAAGTGCGGGATCAACTCTTTTCAGGGAAGCATACTCAAGCAGATCAGGAAACTTGCCAAAGGAAGCATTTAGGCAAAGTGGTGACATTATGATTTTATCTTACGGAGTGCTTTAGGTGATTCTGCACATTTTTAGGCTTTGCTGGAAAAACAGTACAGAGAAAAGCATAAGCTATCTTCCTCGCCATAAATATTTGCTATCCAGTAGGGAATGGATTGGCAAACTTTTTTTAAAGAGCCAGATAGTAAATATTTTACACACCGTAGGTAGTTTGTAATGCTCTGAATTTGGGAGACCTATTCTCTCTGAAGGGCAAAGTGTGTGTGTGTGTGTTTCATTTTACATTTTGAAAGGTGCAAACTGTTTTTGGCTCACAGCCTTGTCTGTCTCCCCAGCTGCTGTCTGGGAACCCCTGCCCTAGGAGAAAAAGGCACGCACGTATAAAAAATGAACAGAGGGCAATGTGCTGATGACAAGGACCACGCTTTAGCCACACGGATGGATAGCTCAATGCACCACAGGGAGGCAGGGATCTTTTAAGGAAGATCTCCTGCCATCCACACCATGGATTGGTGCTTATTGCCCACAGCAAGAATTAGTCACACGAGCTCAGCTACCAGCAAGGAAGGCGGGATGAGTAGTTCTCATTTCGACCTGCCCTGTGCCCAGCTAGGAATTCTGCATTTAGGGGAAAATGCAGAATGAATGTCCACGCCACATATAAAACCCTTTCTTGCAGATCATGATTTGGACTTTTACTGATTTCTAAACTTATACTTGTTTGGGTAATGAGTTTCTTCTAATGAGGAACCAACATTCTGATACGTTCTTACCACTTTTTCTGCCCGGGGCAGCCCGCAGTCTGTAGCTGGCATTTGAGAGTGGACGTGGATTTAATATTCTTCGAGGATTCGTGGGGGGTTATTTTGGTCTCCAACTTCCTTTCTCTCAGATAACGTGTATCAAAGAGACTTTTATTCCCATGGCCACCTCTCATTGGCATTATCTCATTCTGGTTCTTTGCAACCCTTATCTTTTCTTTGCAAACCGAAACAAGCAAAATGCAGTCTATTTCCTTTTTACAATCCTGTGTTCACTGCTATCTACCTTCAGCTATCTTTCCTTGAATGAGATTTGAGGATTTGTAGGGGAGAGGGGAGGAAAAAAAAAAAAGGGAGTGAGGCCTGTCTTATTTCTTTGGGCGTGGTCTAAGCGTGGTACGCCGACATCTCTTAATTTCCACGACCTTTCAAATGATTGCATGAGAACTTGTCTTACAATGAACAATCTGTTTTACACAGGAGTAAAACCCAAGAGCAGCATTTTTATGGAGTTGGTTTAACCTGTGCTACACCTTTCAGCAAATTTCATATAACGACTATGGGTTACATTACGGGAATTCAGTTAATGCTGATTGTATTGTTTTGAAGTCCAAGAGGAATGAGGGACCACAGATATCATATCTCATCTTGAATTCCAAAATGGCCCTTGGGTTTATCGTTGCTACTATTACTATGATGATTATAATTCCTTTACCAAACCTGGCACCTTGACTTGGCATTGTCCAAAAAAATGGAAATGAAAGGAATGCAAGAATTGGTGTTTGGATGCAGGATGTGTGCCCTGAGTTTCAAAAACATCTTCCAATGGATTAGATGTCTTTATTCCATTTCTATGTTGGGAAAGAATTGCAAAACAGTGGGACTGCTAATAATTGCATGTTTCCATTTGACATCTTGTTGATCAAATTCCAACTGAAGGAAATTTCCTTGGAGCTGCCAACGTTCTCTACCTTTTGTTAAACTGCATTCTAATCCTTTTTTAAAATATTATTTGCTAATCAGGTTTATTTTTTTTTTTTATAAGTAGGCTCCCCGCCCAGCAGAGAACCCAACCTGGGATGCAAACTCTGAGATCAAGAACTTAGTTGAGAACAAGAGTTGGGCACTTAACCAACTGAGCCACCCCCGTAGGCACCTTCTATAGACAGGACACATCAAGATAACCTTTCTTCTCATTGTGTTTTTGGTTTTGGTTTTTTTAGAGCTTAGGGAAAAGTAATGGGAACAAAATTTATGAACATATTTTTTTAAAAAAAACCTCATTTTAGGTTAAGACAAAGTGAGGGATGAAAATCCCTGGAATCAAAGATATAATAAGATAGGAGGCAAAGTTTTCCCACTTTCAAAAAGGGGGTGTTTGAAATAAAGTTATCTGTGTGATTGAGATATGGCTTTCCACCCAATTTTGTTCTTCATCCTCTCTGTTGGAATAATTCACCCTCACAATCACCTCTTGGCCGTTTGGCTAAGATCAGGTGTGAAATTCAGCATCACTACTTCAGAGAAGAGCGGGGACCAAGGGACTGAGGGAAAATCATGATTTCTGCTCCCCTTTCCAGATGCAATGGGGCATTGCACCCAACGTGGTTGCTCAAAGAGAGAATGTTCACAAATTCCTTTGATCCATGCTATCTTTTTCTATCAAAAAAAATTTTTTTAACCATCTTCGCTGATGAATAGTTTATGGACAATAAAATGCACACTTAAAATTTGCAATAAAGAGTCTAGAACTTGATGGATTCTGAGAAATACATCCAGGTATGTAAGGATCATCCCAACCAAGATGTAGATCACGTTCATGATGGAATTGCTTTTATTCTTTTGGGCCCAGTTTCTGTCACTACATGTAAAGGGTTTTGAGACGTGTTCATGTTGTGAATCTTAGTAATCTGGGTTTTTTTTTTTTTTTTGGGTGGACAGGGAGGAGTGATCCATATCACAGATGCAGAACTATTAGTTCACCGGTTGGTAGACAGTGGGGTTGTTTCCCATTTCTGGTCATCACCACTTAAAATGATCTGGACAATCACAGCTTGGTGAATGAGTAGAAATATATGTTTAATTTTCTTGGATGAGTATGTAGGAGAGGCATTATAGGGTGATATGGGAAGTGTCCTTTTATAGGGGGAAAGAAAGTCAAATTATTTTCCAAAGTGGTGTTCTAATATTGCATTTCCACCCACAATGAGAAACGTCTCGTTCTTCCACATCACCAGCACTGGGTATGGCTACTTGGTTTAATTTTGGCCTCTCGTGCTAGCCCCCTGCTTTGGTCTTCTTTTTTATTTAAAGATTTTATTTCTTTTATTTGAGAGACAGCACAAACAGAGGGAGGGGGAGAGGGAGAAGCAGTCTCCCCAATGAACAGGGAGCCTGATGCAGGACTCGATCCTGGGACCCTGGCATCATGACCTGAGCCGAAGCCAAAGATTTAACCAACTGAGCCACCCAGGCGTCCGGGTAGCTCACTGTTTTAAATTGCTTTCCTAATGACCAAGGGCAATGATTACACTTGATGTGATTATCAGTCATCCGTATATTTCTTGGATAAAATGCCTGCTGAAAGGGTTTGGGCATTTAACTGATTTTAATTGCATTATTTTTCTTCTTCTTCTTTTTTTTTTTTTTTTTGCATTATTTTTCTTCTGACTGCTCAGTTGCAGGAGGCCTTCCAACACTCTGATTAAAAAACAACAACAACAATAAACAAAAACCTTTGTGTTACCTATTTTGTAAATCTTCTCTCCTCATTTGTTGGGTGATTTTATCACATTGCTAAGTGTCTTCTTAAAAACAGAAAATTCAAATATTGATGAAATACAATTATTACTATTATTTTCCTTGCTTTTGTGCATCTCTTCTCCAGGAGATATTTTCCTAATCGAACGTGATGAACAATTTCTTTGAGGGTTTCTCGCAGAAAAGTTATACTTTAAGTGTTTATATTTGACTTGTGTCAGCTGCTTCTTCTGCTCCATTTATTCATGGCGAATGATCCTTATCATACAGATTTTCATTTTTATTCTGTTAATTTGTTCACTCATACTGATGGATTAGTGAGTGTGACACCAGTCTGATATTCCTGTGGTTCGACCCAAAGTGGCCAAGATACAGGACTGTTTTTACACAATGCTGGACTCTACCTGCTAATATTTTAAGGATTTTGCACCTAGATTCACTAGGGATATTCATCTGTAGTTTCTTTCTATTGTAATATCCTTTTTTTTTTTAGGTTGTGATAACACAAGCATCATAAAATGAGTTGTAAAGTCTTTTGTGTTTTCTAGATGATTTTACATGATTCGGAATTCTTTATTCCGTATCTTTTTTTTTTTTTTTTAAGCTCCACCTGATAAAACATCTCTTCTTTAAGTTTTCTTTGGGGAAATGTGTTTTATTGCAAAGCTGTTAAATATCCACAGGGTTATGTAGGTTATCATCTGTGTGTGTGTGTGTGTGTGTGTGTGTGTGTGTGTGTGTGTGTGAGTGTGTGAGGTTTCATAATTTGTGTCTTTCAGAGGATTTATTCACTTGATCTTGTCAACTTATGTTGTTCACCATACTCATCAATATATTAATATTTGTAAAGTGTTTACTAAGTCTCCTATTTTATTTATTTGTGTCTTTTTTTTCCCCTTGGCCACAATGGCTAGAAATTCACCAATTTTATTATGCTTTCCAAAGGGGCCGCTTTTTGATTTAATTGTTGATTTTTGCTCTTAAGTTTACTATTTATTTTTCTTCCATTTATTCTGGAGTTAATGTGCTGTTATTTTTCTGGCTTTTAGAGCAGAGGCTTAGATCATTTGTCTGAGACTGCTTTTCTAATGCACCCACTCAAAGATGCAATTTTTCTGTTTCTTTCCCTGTGCACCACAAATTGTGAAGTGTTTTGTTTCCATTTTTATCTCGTTGAAAACACATCTCGCATTACAAATTCCATTCAAAGGCATTAAGGTTTATGAGAAAAATAAGGAATGGAAAGGTGAATAAATATGAAACAATAAAGATAAATAAAGATTAAATAACTAAAGAACAAAAAATAGAAAGGACACAAAAACGCTAATGCCTTGGTTATTTTCTGCAAACTATCAGCTCTAGTTCTTGTGCAAGAAGATGGTCACTGATGAGGATTCTGGAGTCTCAGAAGGACAGACGGGGAGACGGGCACGAGGGTCACGCTGAAACACAACACTCATTAGCCCACATCCACCGAGGGCTTAGAAACCCGTCTGAATCCCTTCCTTTTACCTGGTATTGTGATTGTGGATCGTTGGCCACAGGAAGATAAATTGCAAGCTGGCGTTTCAAGACTTAAACTGGGTTTGAGGTTTGCCACATATGAAAAGAAATATTTCCCAACGAGTCCCTTTCTGCTTCATTTCCTCCCCACAGTTTAGAGCAGATTAATGGGGTCTGAGAAGGATGGTGGTAATTACCCTTGTCCTCCTGGTCCACTCAGTTATGCACACAAATGCATGCCCGGGGCCAACAGGGGACGGAGACCAGCATGGGGACACTTCAGGGGTCCCCTTCCCTAATTTGTAATGTCCTGTGTCCAAGACCGATCTGGGAGTCTCGCCGGGGAGGGCTTTCTGCACGCAATGAGCAGATTTTTACCCATCCCTCGGGGTTTTTCTTAATTGCCGGAGGAGATTCTCACAGAAGCGTATACCTTGATTTTCAGTTGTAGGTCACGGACTATTTTTCAAGATATTCGTATCTAGTAAATGTGTTTTAATAAGGCCCAAAAGAAAAAGATCTCGTAAATAAGACTGGCAGGTATTTTAACAAGTTTATCGCCCTATAAATGATTCCCATCTGTCTGTCCATAGATTGGTTATGGGAATGGTACAAGGGAGGCGGGTGTCTTAAGACAGGAAAGGGTGACTGGCCAGGAAAATAACAAAGTAGTGATTGCCATGAGTGTCGGCTCTGTGCCATAGACGTCATGTTCAAATTGTTTTAACGCCCCTATGAATTCGTAGATCATTTTTAGTGGGTGGCCTATCCTTTATTAAAGTCATTTACTGATAGGCCTGGCTCAGATACTGATTTGTGATTGCAACAGATCGGTAGTGACAAAATCTGTCTGCACATCAAAATCTACTTCAGACACCCTCCCTCTATATTCTGTATACAGAAAAAGAAAAAGAAAGAGCTTATTTTCATGGATCCCAGTCATTTGATAGCAACCAAGAACATCATTAAAAATTTGTGTTTATGTATGCCTGTGGAAATCACATTTATGTGTGTTCAAATAAAAAAAATTCCACAAATTCTTTTTTCTGGATTACCCAGGATTACCCGGTAGAGGATTACCCAGCAATTCTCATCCTAGCTATATAGCCAGAAGGCAGCAAGCAGGTGTTTCAATAAACACGTGTACATGGATGATGGTGCAATGAGTATGGACAGTAGCGAAAAGGTGGAAACAATCCCAATGTCCACCAACAGACGAATGGATGAATTGGATGGGTTCTAGCCATCCGACAGAATATTGTTTCAATGCAAAAAGGAACAAACATCTGATACGCACTCCCTCGAAAACATCTACTGAGTTAAAGAAGGACCCAAGGCCACAGAGTGTATGATTCCATTCACGTGAATGGTCAGAATTGGGAAATTTATAGAGACACAAGGCAGAGGTGTGGTTACCAGGGGGCAGCAGGAGAGAACCCCAAGAAGTGACAGCTTAATGGGCAGTGGGTCTGCTTGTAGGGTGATAAGGAAAGTTCTGGAACTAGATAGTGGTAATGGTAGTACCCCCTTTGTGAATATACCTACTGGCACTGAGTGGATAAAGATGTGGTAGATAGAGACAGAGATAGATGCACAGATAGATAGATGATAGCTAGATAGCTAGATAGATATGATAGATGATGGATATGATAGAGACATAGATAGACGATAGATACATAGATGATAGATATGAGATAGATAAGATAGATACAGACATAGATAGATGATAGATACATAGATACATAGATGATAGACAGATATGGTAGGTACATACAGACATACATACATAGAGGATGGATGGATAGATGATAGATACATAGATAGATGGAAGGATATATGGACGGGTGGATGGATAGATAGGATAGATAGATATATGGATAGATACACAGATGGGTACATAGATGGATACATAGATAGATAGGATACATACCAAGATGGTAGATAGCTAGATAGATACATAGATATACAGATGATAGATATGATAGATACATAGATAGATACACAGATGATAGATATGATAGATACATAGATAGATACCTAGATACATAGAGAGATCGAATATATAAATATATATACACAATGGAATATTATTCAGCCACAAAAAGAAGGGAACTCTGCCATTTGCAACAACAGGGATGGACCGTGAGGATGTTATGCTTCGTGAGAGAAGCCAGATAGAGAAAGGCAAATACTGTATAAATTCACATATACGTGGAATCTAAAAAAAAGTCAAACTCGTAAAGACAGAGGGTAGAATGGCGGTTGTCGGGGGCAGGGTGGGTTGGGGAAAGGGGAAAATGTTGTTTCAGTGTATAACTTGTAACTAGTACATGAGTAAGTTCCACAGACCTAATGCACAGCGTGGCGATTACAGTCAATAATACCGTATTATCGACATCAAAACTGCTAAGAGATGAGATCTTCAGTGATCTCACCCCAAGGAAAGAGACAGTAATGATGGGATGGGATACGAGTGTTAGCTCAAGCGGTGGTGTTAATCACAATGGGATGTATCAATGTATTAGATGGTCACACTGTGCACCTCAAATTGACACAACGTTCCATGTCAATTGTATTTCAACAAAAATAAAGATCAACAGGGCGCCTGGGTGGCTCAGTGGGTTAAGCATCTGCCTTCAGCTCAGGTCATGATCTCAGGATCCTGGGATCAAGTCCCGCATAAGACTCCTTGCTCCACAGCCCGTCTGCTTCTCCCTCTCCCTCTGCTGCTCCCCCTGCTTGCACTCCCACTCTCTCTGACAAGGAAATAAATAAAATCTTTTTAAAAATTAAAAATTAAAGGTCAACAATTGTATACTTTCACATTGTTAAAATTCTAAAGTCTGTGCTCTGTGTTTTTTACCAGTATGCAAAACGTTGGAAAGATACAGAATTATAAATGGTAGAGAACAGGATACCAAGGTACAGAAAGATATAATCTGTGTGAGTTCACACAATGAATGATCGGCACAGCTGAACCTAAACATATATTCCCGCGGTGCCCATCCTTGTCGGATTTTATAATGCAGACAGGGAAATAATAATAATACACCTATGTTTCTTAAACTGAATTTTTTTTAAGATTTTATTTATTTATTTGACAGAGAGAGAGAGATCACAAGTAGGTAGAGAGGCAGGCAGAGAGAGGGGGAAGCAGACTCCCCGCTGAGCAGAGAGCCCGATTCGGGGCTCGATCCCAGGACCCTGAGATCATGACCTGAGCCGAAGGCAGAGGCTCCAACCCACTGAGCCACCCAGGCGCCCCTAAACTGAATTTTTTGAACGATCTTATTTGTAAGCAATTTCTACACCCAACCTGGGGCTTGAACTCATAACCCTGAGATGAAGAGTTGTATAGTCTCCCAACTGGGCCAGACCTAATTCTTGCAAGAAGGGTAATAAATATCCCCCTAGGGATTTTTTTAAAAGCCCAATTAGGAGGAAAAAAGGAGGAAGGGGTGGCTTGAAAAATATTTCTGCTTATTTGAGAACATGAGCATGAGAGATTGGAAAGGCGACAAAATTTTAAAACAGGAAATTTGAGTCCTAATAAGATCTCTGGTAATTCATATAGCGTTTTTGGACCTCCTCACTGCCTTTGTTTAAATAGGGATTATTTAATGCCTGGGATGAATGGGTCAACCCATATTGCCCCTTTACTTGGTATCAGACATTTTCACAATATACAGTGCCAAAATTGTTTAAAAAAAATAAAACAAAACAAAAAAACCATAGGAACCTGCCTTCGCTTTGCAACCACAATTAGACAATACATCTGGACACTGTTGCAGAATTGAAAATGGCAATCAAGTATTACTTCTCTCTTTTAACTCAGGAGAAGGAAAGATATGATGGTTTTCTCTTAATGTTGAATGAATATGGATACGAATGTTTTTTGCGATAGCATTTATCCTTTGTCCTGTCTCGGTACCAGGTTATAAATTCTGGTTTTGTTTTCTTCAAGGCATCGCATTCACTGTCCCTGGAAATGCACAGGCATAGGCTGGACCCAATAAATTGGGCAATATATTGGTGGAATATTGGAAAAAAGGTCAGAGCTAGGAGATACTTAGACCAGATGATGATTGACTGTCCCTCTAATCGCAGAAATAATCTTTTTCTAAGTATCCACAGTCTTCCTGGAATAGATTACAAATGTGGTTCAACAACTGAAGGATATGATTTTTCCAAAATATATAAGTAAGCTTTTTATAACTGACAGCACGCCTACACACACACACACACAAATTTAATGTGAGTAAAACTGGAAGATTTGGACCTCAGAAAATGGACAGATATTAGCCGTTTTCCTTACAAACGTGAAAGGTAGGAGAACACTCCTTGTGGTTCCAACTAACATAGTCAATTTCGTTTTTTAAAAAGGAGAACAGTTTTGCTGTTCCTTAACTCTTTTTCCCCACCCCTGGAATTTCTTAGGAATTATTTTGTACATTGGTTGTGCCAAGGGCCTGGTTTTGATTGGTTTTCCATCACCTGTTTCCTGGAAACCGCAGTTCTGGTGATTCTCCATCACCACTAACTTTCTGGAGCCTGTGCTGTCTCGATCATATTCATCATCACAAAAGACAGAGCCTCGTCTAATCTCTCAGAAACCATCCAAAAAATATGTACTTGGGAAGACGGGGGGAAAAAAATCCCAGCGACTCATCTCGGAAGAGTTGATGTGGAAAATATATTTATTGAAGAACACTACAGGGAGATCCTTGAAATTGTAATTTTCTTACTAAATTCCAGTATATCCATGATCTTTCACTACATTTGAGGAAGGGAGAAGTCCACACTGCGTAAAAGTATTCTGCCACTCTCGCCCTTTACAAATAGCTCAATGAAGAGGACCCGGTTAATTTAATTTAATGTTTTAAAAATAATTTTTAAAAAAGATTTTATGTATTTATTTGACAGAGAGAGATCACGAGTAGGCAGAGAAGCAGGCTCCCCGCTGAGCAGAGAGCCTGATGCGGGGCTCGATCCCAGGACCTGAGATCATGACCTGAGCCAAAGGCAGAGGCTTTAACCAGCACCCAGGTGCCCCTAAAAATAATTATTAATTAACTAATTTATCCACCCACCCACCCAACCTGGCTAATTTAATTTTGTTATTTGTTTATTTATTTACCCACTCACCCACCAGCCCAGTGAATTTTGAAACGTTAACCTTAATGGCCTCTGCTAAGATCCTGGACGTTTTGAACGCTACCCAGAGCAGGTGTAAACTATTGTCTTTCACACCAGGCTGAAGCAATGAGACATCGCCTTCATTTCTGGGGGCAGTGCATCGCCAAGTGTGAAAAGCAACTCACGCTGTCGGCCGCCCAACCCAGCACCCCATCCTAAGAGCACTGCAATCCTGGGGAGTCTCCGTGATGCTCAGCCAGGCTCTTCCCACCCCATGGAGGCAAGCTACACTCAGGGATGTTCATGGTCTCTTCATCCGAGCTGGACCCTTGGTCTGTGGGCGAATCTCCTCGCATTCAACGGTCACGTTCATGTTGCTATTATAGGTTAAAAGGAGAGAATGTTCATATTCTGCCAGTCATTGGTAAGTGACCCCAGAATGGGGAAGACCTCATCAGTTTTGTGTGCATGTCTACCAGGTGAGCAGGAGAGGGAATGGAGACCCTTGATGCTCTCCAAAGAGATGTAAGTGGGAATGCCCGGAGAACGTATCTCTACTCTGGCTTGCCCTTGACCGGAGCCCGTCCTCAGAAGCAGCTCCACATCCCAGCACAGAATTGGAATCCATTCTAGTGCCAAACGCATGATAACAGGTTCTATACATGTCCTAACAAAGCCCACTGCAACCCCATCCAAATTAAAGGACTTTGTGATGTAACGTAATTGTGTGATGTTCTCGGCTGAATCATAGTTTATAAAAAAATATGTTGTAGACTCTCAGATATTTCAGGATCAAACTTTCTACACAGGATGTTTACTTAACTCACATTAAAGTTCCTGTGAAATAAAACCCAATGGAATTATGCATAAATCATGAACCAGATCAACAGAGAGAAATACTCAAGTGTTTTGTGTTATAGGTTTTAACGAGTATTCCTCTTTTATCTCATGGCTTATTCTCATAAACAGGAAAAGAAATCCTACACTTGCAAAAAACAAAGTGAAGTGCATTTTAAAATGTTTTCAAATTCCACTGTAATTAAAAGAAGACTGAATTTTTATTTAATGTAAAGCAATTTGAACACTTTCTTGTACTGATTCACTAAATATATGTGTCTCATCCTAAGCACATTGGCACTAATTTCCACAGTTTACTCTTAGTGAGTTCATTTTATTGAGGCTAGGAGCATTTTGTATTGTGAAAACATAGTTAGTGGTTCTTGAGGCTACTGTGGACGTCATGGAGAAATGGGGAACACACACACACACACACACACACATTTTCTAGTTATGGAGGCAATCATAAATCTGAATGTTACGGTAGAAACACAACTTTCCCTTTCAATATTTGATCTAATGTATATGTTCTCATTTATGGGAAATAATTACTCTCAGTTCATTGGCACCATGGTCCCTAGATTGTGCGGCCAGTGCCATGGGTTCAGACCACCCAAGAAAGCCCATAAAAAATGTCGACAGACTTTCCAGGTCTGGGATGTGGCGAGATCTGCAGGAAGACATGACCATATCCAACCTTTTAGCAAAGTCACACGGATTTTGTAGAAGCTCTTGGTTGAAGATGGCAGGATGAGACAGTTATCATAAAAGGTGGTTGGACGCATGGCATTGGACAAGAAGGTGAAGGAATGGGGCTAGAGAAATGTGCTATTTATGGGGTCAGATGGGAGCTGGGGCTACTCCAACATCTTGAGAAGGAACCTTGGAAGGAAGACGGTTAACTAACAAAGGAATCGGGTCACTATATAGTGACAGTAAGCTATTGGATGTGCTTCTCAATTACAGATGGTTTTTAGGACTTGGAGGTCCAGAGGGCAGACCCTAAGGTAGAGTTATACAGAGTGGTTCCTAGGGAGAAGGTGTGCAGAATCAGAGTGAGACCAGGAAAGCCTGCCCCAGGGATGTCCCATGAAGTTCGGGGAGGTTGGAGAAGGTTGGAGAAGGTTCTGGTAGCTGTTGCCATCGTACAGCATTGCCAGGACTGTGGATCTTGTTAGTAACATGGAAGATACTCATAGATGGGAATATTTGTAAATGGAGCAGAAGGACTGAAGCAAATGATGGAGTAAGCGTGAAGGGAGCAAGAATGCAGGGAACAGCATACCACACCAAGGGAAGAGCAAAGCTCATTTTATCCAGTGATTTTAATGCACTAACTTGTCATAGACTGTATCTATTCTGTTCTTTGGTCCTGAGGTCAAGTGAAAATTCTTATATGTCACGAAAACAAGATTGTGTGTTCTTCGCCTCCGCCTCAGGCCAAACAACCCCATTCGAGGGGTAGAGGTTCTCTGAAGTACCTGATTGTAGCACAATGAACTACGGAGGCCCTCGTGAACTTCACTGATGAGACTTTAAATCAATGCAAAAATGCAAATCTTGGAAAAGTGTCTGTTATATTGAAATACAGAGCACACATGCAGGGACAAAGAATTCTACGTAGGGGACAGCAATATGCACGTTCACTCAATCCGTCTTGAGCCAGAATTCTTCTGCAGTATATTCTTCAAGAAAGAATACATTCAAGGGCCAAGAAAACACTATTTGTTGCTGGAACGAATCTGTCAGTTTAATGAGAGGGAGACCTTGTAATTCAAAGTGAAATATTAAGGAGCATCTTTAAGCTGAAATTAAGTACTGTATGTTAGTAATTAAGCTTCTTTTACAGAGAAATAATTCAAGAGGTGATGTCTTTCTTTATAAATTCTGGGAGGTTGATCTATTATTTAAAAGGATGGATGGAAATGATTACAGTTTGATGATAAAACGCAAAGATTTAAAGTATGTGAAATGATATCAAGGAAAATCAAAGCATGGATGATTTCGCTGTGGTCTTCCTATACAAATGGCTAGTCTGTATAATTCTGCCTCTATAAGATCAGGGTGAACTGGACGAGGAAGGCCTATCTGTTTATACTGGAAGTGTCTATCACTATGGAAATTACTACCAGTTTAGTATACAGAACACAAAAATCAGAGTATTTTCAATGAAGCTTGTAGATTAATCTCAAATATTTTTCTTGGTATCTGAGGTATTATCGTCTCATTTTCTCACATGCCGCGAGAAACTCTTCAAACAGAAGAAACCCATTTCTCAAAGTTATCTCAATTCTTCCTTCACTTCTCTGTTGGACACGGAAACCCAGATTTTATTTTTCAGACTATCTGCCTTTCTCCTTTGGAATGGCAGGGAGACGACTGGCCAGCATGCCGATCCATGACGTTACAATGTATTGATTGCCTGCGTGCTGACTTTCTAAACATTTCCAGGATACGTCAAGTGTGGACAATGCTGAAGATCATTAAGCACGATATCTGTAAGGCAGCTGAATGCCTCAAATATATAGGAACGAGGCTCCCTTCCTTGTTGTCAGAGCCTGGGAAACAGCGTCCTTAACAGGGTGTGGTTGGTCTGGGATGTTTTCAGCATCAGAGCAGAAGCACGCTTTCTGGCTGCCGAATTTACTGAGCATTGACCAAGCGATCTAATATACATCAGAGACAAGTCTCCAAAAAATGGACTCTTTCTTCAGGAAAATTATCCATTTTTGGTTTTGTGGTCAGCATTGCCCTCCACCTATCTGTCTAATTTGTACACTTGATAAGTAGTTTGTTTTTGTTTTTGTTTGAAGATTATAATTCTGTAAAAGGATTCTAAGCTTTAACTGTCCTTAATGCAAATATATATATATGTATTATATATATAACTTTGACTCCTCTGAGTAAGTAAGCGGTAACCCTCTGCTTTGGAGGTAGACTGGGAAGCATCACTGAGGTCAGAGAATTTGAGACCAGCCATCTGGCTTACCGAGTAAATATAAACTTCTAATATCTCGCTTCCATGCCTGTTATATTCCTTTGAACTGGGTTTATCACATACCTATGCTGCCCCAGATGGGAGGACATCTGAAGATATAAAACCTTCAGGAAGAAACATGTTCCAACCTCTTATTAATGTTCCGAGCTCTGTGTATTTTTCATGGCTGATGCATTTTGAACGTTAGGAAATGAAGGTATGAGGGAGAGGAGACGAAATTATCTCGTGCTTGATAGATACATAAATCAAGGTTTGTACCTGCAGGTTGAAATACTGCACTATTTTTAGGGAGATGTCTGTGTCGGTTGGCAATCATGTTTACACCTGTTTCTAATTGTATTAATTTTTCAGGTTGGCACTAATCCATTTGCCCAGGCTTGCCTGGAATGTTCTGCACCCAGAAAGCAGTTGGGCATTCATCTCATTGTTAATGAAACTGTCTTTTATATTTGCTACGCTTTGAATGTGCAAGAAGAAAATCTGTAGATGGTTTCTGCAAATATATGCCTTTTCCAAGATTCTTCATATACCATTAGCATGTAGGGTCAACGCAGTACTCAACATTCTCCTTCTCCCCAGTAACAACATTTCCTGCTCAACATGTTGAATTATAAATTTCATAATGGCAACATTTGGGATTCCATAAAACATTTGCAAAAAAAAAGTTGAGAAAGAATATATATTCTATAATGTGTTTTGATATGGCACACAATTTTAGAAAAGACCTAATGAGATGTTCACCAGTTGCCTATATTTAGGAAAAAAAATCTTAAGACAATGAGCTTCAATACCTAGTTTACTAAGAGCCGATGAGCCAAGTAAGTAATAAATGAAGGAAAATACAAAATGAGGGCAAATGGAAGATCCGATATTCTCTCTTGAAAGCCAGAACTCTGATACTTTCGCTAGGGTATAGAAAGAGCCGGTAGTTGGTTGAATAGTTACAGGGAAAATGGGAAGAATGCCTTAAAATATTCAGAGGCAAACAAATTATGATCACTATCTCAAAGCAATTAATGTCCAGCAGCAACTTCATTTTTAGGATGTGATGAATGTTACATGGTACTTCATGTAGAATACCGCTGATTTTTATTTAAAAAAAAAAAAAGATTTATTTATTTCTTTAAAAGGGAGATAAAAAGAGTACGTGTGGGGGAGAGGCAGAGGGCAAGAGTCTCAAGCAGATTCCGTGCTGACTTTGAAGCCTGACGTGGGGCTCGATCCACAACCCCGAGATCATAACCTGAGCCCAACTCAAGAGCCGATCGCTTAAGAACGGAGCCATGCAGGCCCCCCTGTTCATTTTTATTTTTGATGTTCGATAAATTAAAATCATCCAGTTATGTAAAATAGTCACATCACTGATCAACAAAGACTTATACAGATCTAATTTGTGCGACATAAAGTATGTATTCAGCAATTCAAAGTATGGTCCTTTGAGGGGTCCCTAAGCTGATTTGTGATCAAAAGCATTGACCCAAAATGCACAACAAAAGTAGACATTTTCAAGTTTCTTCGTGTTAGGAATAAAGCCATTCTTTAAAAAAGAAAAAAGTCATAATCAAAAATAAAATAAAACTAGTAGATAGAAATCCATATAAATGTTTATTTAAAATGAGACATTTGGTGACTGCATCTGTATATTTTTCATACTGAAAAATAAGTTGCTGGCTGGTTTCTGGTAAAATTTAGAGCCTTGATAATTTGGTTTTGAGTAATTTTCCAGTACAACTGTCTATTTCTTCTTTACTTTAAACATGCAGAAACTTCACTGCTGACGTGGGAACAGAGCATCATTTAGCTGATGCTACTTTCCTGGAGATAAAACCAGAGAAGCTCGTTCATATTTCTGTTGAAGGACCTGAAGACACCAGGCTGATGAGAAGCATGCTGGGTATTTACAGAGCATCTGTTCCAGATTTATTTATATTTACGAAAATGCCATATTCCACTTCACACTCCTTTCCTGAACATAAAAACTAAGAATCGAAGACAATTATTAATTGGCCTAAAGTCTTCAGAGCTAGCAAAAGAAATAGTTTCTTTAATTTCAGTTGGATGATCTTCCAGGAACCAAACCATCCCTCCATAATGAAACATGAGCTTACTGAACTTCCTAGTACAAAAAACAAAAACAGAACTTGAAGGTTGATCTTTGCATACACGTGTACGAGTGAGCCTGGGGAGACATGAATGATACTTCCAAGAAGCCTTCAGAGGGACACCTTCAACTTTGAAGAACTATCATCGCATGAGCAAGATTTTTGGAAAGTACTGTAAAATTGTTTTCCTACTCAAAAATATACTACAAGTAAAATGCCTTCAAAATTGTATGTTGGGTTTTTTTTTTTTTTTAAGATTTTATTTTAAGTAATTGCTACACTTGAGGTGGGTGGGGCTCAAACTCACAAGGCTAAGATCAAGAGTTGCCTGCTTCACCCATCAGCCAGCCAGGTGCTCCTCAAAATTGTATTTTTGAACACTGCAGTGAAGCAACTAGAGTTTGCATGAAGAAATACAGTCACATCCATAACACAGGCTGTGTTATTCAGTCAAAAAGGTACGGTGCTGTAACACGAGGATATATGAGAAAGATGACGTCCCCCATTTTCCAGGTGGCTGGCTGGCTCTGTTCCACAGAGTCACGCAGGGATCCAGGCTGCTAATAACTGCCATTTCCAACTCCATCCCGATTCGGCCTGATTCCATTCAGGTTGGGCGTGGGGAAGGCACAGGTTAGAGGGGCACCATTTCTTTATGTGCCCCACATCTGCAAGGGAAGGATGGGACTTCACCCTCAGTCAGTCAGGAAGAACGTAGTCCTACGTTCAGTGAACCACCAGGGGGCTGGTCAGTTATGGTAAAACAACAACAACAACAACAACTAAAATTCAACTGAGCAAATTCTAAATATCTTCTTTGTTTTATTCAAAGATTCCTGCATGGGGCAGCAGGTAGAATGGAGCTCTGAGGAGGCGTAGAGAATGAAAGACGTGTCCACTCAGATTGGTTGTGGCAAGGTCCCCTTCCTTTAGGGGATGACAGGGGTCTACCAGGCAGGTGACCTCACTAGGGCTAATGAAGTGATTTCAGATTGCCTGGTTTAAGATGCCATTCCTGCAAGACGCTGGAATGGTACCAAGGCTGGGTGTCAAGTCTCTTGTTTGGTGATGTGGGGCTTGGGTTTGCACAAGTGATTCTGTATCGGGCATCTTGTCTCATTTTTAACACTTTAGTGCTGGATCCAACAGCTCCGTCAGCTAACAGCCGATTAGGGAAGGAGAAATGGTTTGTACGTAGGCAGCTCTCTGCCACAAGAAGGAACAATGTGTTGGATGAAGGATCTGAATGCAGAAAACTTGGAGGGTACATTTAACTACTTTTTTGATATTCGAGAATAATAAGGTTATTATAGCACATGGACAAATCTCTTCTACAAAATATGATCATAGTATAAAAGATCTGGAAGAGTGTCTTTGTCAGCAGGTGGTTGGCCCAGGGTGCAAGTCTCTGGTTCAACCTGCTTGAGGTCTAGAGTAACGGGTTTTATAAAGTCTTTGTCCAGGTGCATGGAACCGCAATGGAACATCGGGGGGACATCTCCCCCTCGAAACACTATTCAGAATGAAAGGCGTTGTTCAGGAGGATTTGAGGACTTGAAAACATGGTTGCCATTAACAAAACAAATGGCTTAGAAAATGAATTGCAAAACCATTCCCAATACCGAATACGGCAATTTTACCTGTGGTGCCTTATTTTGTTTCATTCTAGCAAAGACCCCATTTAGAAACATTGCACTGAGTTTCCAGCATACCAGAAATAGGGTGGAAAGTTCTCTACCAAGTTGCTTACTAGTGCAATCTCTTTCTGCCCTCATATGTTTAAATGGAATTACTCTGATGTGTTCCTGCCAAGTGCTACGGAGTCTTATAAACCAACTATAATAGGTTTCATAAAAATGAATAATTTGGCTCATTTCTGTTTTTTCGTTTCTTCAAAGCCTTCTCTCAAAACAATATATTATCTATAAAGGTTAAGCAAAAGTAAATTAAGGTCCCCCAAAGATTGAGACATGTTTTTTTTTTTTGTCTTTAAATGGGATTATGTTACCCTCTTCATAGTTGATAACAAAGTCAGTTTTTAGAAGCTGCACCTACTTATATCAAAACCATGTTTCTTGTGCAAGACGAACAGTGAACACCTGAATAAAAGCTAAGAGTTCCTATCTTCTTTAAATATACGATCTCTTTTATTCCCATGTTGCACAGTGCTATCTCCTTATGACAGAATCTTTGAGGAATTACCACTTGAATAATTAAATTGTCCTGAGGAAAGCTACCCTTTCCTACCCTTCATCTTCTTCTAATTCCTTTGCAATCCAGGATGAGTACACGCCTGACAAGAATCCTTCAAAGGACATAGCAAACGCTAAAGTTTCTTAGCACTAATACTTAAGTTTCAATACAAATATTATTCATTATGTCCTCAAGTCTTGTGTGTTCTAAGTGGGGGCATTTTTATCTTGGTCAGCAACTATGCTGTGCTTTCACGAGAATGCGACCTGTCCCAAAGACTGTTTCCAAGTGAGCGTGCTTCGTGCGCCTACCTTATCTGTTTCCCACAAAAATATTCAAAGATTCTTCATCCACAAGGTGTGTGTGTGTGGACTGATCGATGGGGTTGATAGATACGTTCCCTGATATTTTTTTCCAATTTATGTAGACAAGAAAAAAATACTCTAGCAACTGTTTCATATTCTCTAACTCAGAATTCACCATAACCCCTGGGACATAGTTACCACTAATCATGAGAAATGAAAATAGGAAGTAAAACCAGACCAAAAAAAAAAAAAAAAAAGTCACAAAATGTGTCAACGAGGGACACCAAAATGGAGAAGAAAGCTCAAAACTGCAGGCATCACTTCCCTCCAGGTATCACCATTGGGAGGGAGGGAGGGACTGATGGATGATGGAGGAAGGGAAAGAGAGATGGATGGAAGGAAGGAGGGACGGGTGGATAAGGGAAGGTTCAAGCACAGGCTACAGCTCATGCTTGCCATTTCCTGTCTTTATGAACTAGATATACCCAAGCAAACATTTGTTTTCCTTTTAATATAAATACAAGTTTGGCAGTTGGTTGTATATGTGTCTACGTGGCTTTGGCGAGGCCATGACGCCCAGTCCTTTGGCCAAACCCAAGTTGAGACGTGGTTGCTGTGTATTTTGTAGACGTGGTTCACTTGGACACTGAGCTGACTCCGTATACGGGGGATAACCCTTCACACCGTGGGTGTGGGTGCACCTCATTCCATCTGTTGAAGGCCTTAAGAGCAACAACTAATGGTTCTTGGCAAAGAAAGAACTCGGCCTCCAGACTATAACACAGAAATCCCACCTGCGGACCTGCCCTAAACGTTTCAGACTAGCCAGCCCTTACAACTGACGGAGGCAATTCCTCAAAATAAATCTCTTTGTTGCTTCTTTTTCTCTGGAAAACCTTGCATAATAATACAGAAATCATCCCATGCTTCTTGTTCATGATAGTTTTGCACTTAAAATATATTTTACGGCATGATTACACATTATCATAGAACAATCTATGTGTTATGTGTCGCTAAACCATGTGCATTTGTGTTCATTTATCTCTGGATGGACATTCTGGTTGGGCCCCAATGTCCTTTAGTGTACAAGACTTATTCTTGAGCAGTGTATTCTTCTAAACAATTTTCTAGAAGGATGAGGCCCAGCCACGTGTATAAAAGCTCCAAGAAGGGCTGGTAATGAGAAGGAAGCCCTTTGAGAGAGACCACCACAACCTGCCTTTCCTCGCAAGTACAATGAAAAAATACAACACACACAGACCCGTATTTAGGACCACAATTTCTAGGAAGAGCTCTAGATGTTGACAATCACGTCCCTTTCTACATCTACAGGCATGCTAGAATTTTTTTTTAAATATTTTATTTATTTATGAGAGAGAGAGAGAGAGCACAAGCAGGGGGAGAGGCAAGCAGAGGGAGAGCAGACTGCCCGCTGAGCAAGGAGCCTAATCTGGGACTCGATCCCAGGATCCCAGGATCATGACCTGAGCCAAAGGCAAATGCTTAACTGACTGAGCCACCCAGGCATCCCCGCATATGCCAGATTTAACATGTTCCAAAGAAGATGTCCATAAATCAGGCATCAGATTGTGCCATTCCCGTATCAAAACCCATTGCACTGTTTTTCATTTTACTTAGAAGCTCACCCAAACTTTGGCCAAGGCCACTGAAACCCCATTTGTTTGGATCCTTGTACACCTACAGCTTTTTCATGTGCCCCTGACACACCAGGCCCACTGCTCATCCTTCCAACGTAGCCCACCCTGTTTCTGCTGCTGGGCATTTGCCTGACTTGTTCTGGAAGCTGACTGGGCAGTTGTTCCAACCTACCCATTTTGCTCTTTGCATTCTGTGAGTCTCCACTCAATTATGACCTCGACTGACTGCACAATTCCAAAGGTCCAGCCTGAAGGCAACATGGAAATCTGTCACGAGGTGCATTGCACCTGCGAGGCTGGAGATGATTTCTCTTTACAGAGAACACAACGATGTCTCCCTCATAGGCAAGAACGTGACATCATGATGATTTTTCCCTCCTCATGCTGATTTCAGTAAGGAAAGCACATACACACAACTGGTTAAGTGCCAATAACATGCCAGTGTCCACGCTTCCTCAGAGGTGACAAATGACCTGGCAAGGACACCGATTTGGTCCAGGAAGTCCTCACTGGTGTCTCAGCTTTACAGAAATAGGACGGTGAGAGTATGCAAATGATGCATACATTGCTGGTTGTTTATACAAGGAAAGCAGAGTTAAATGGACTAATTTCAACGTGAAAATAAATCTCTCTGATAATAATTGGCCTGTTCTGCTCCTAAACGTTGAGTTATGGAATAAAAATGAATGCTGTAGCTCCCTATGAGACTTGCAGATTGCTTTTTTTTTTTTTTTTGCCTTTGCATATTACGATAATTAAGATTAATGTGGATTGCAAGTTTCGTGGCTGTGGTTGAATCTACAAGATGTCCTTGTCTATAGAAACCATCACCTCTTGAAAGAAGATAGTGATGATGGGTAAAATTTTTCTGCTATTTCAAAGAATTTTCGAATGCTGGATTCAGGCAATTTAATGTAATAAATATTGATTGAGGACCTAACATAGCCAGGCTGTGGTCCAGCCTTGGGTATATTCATGTATAAATAGGAGATAGTCTTTGGCATCATCGTACTTGTTATCTAATGCAAGGGTCATGGATAAAACATTAGTTGTCTATAATGGTGGTATTTAATGGGGTAATTTTGCTTCCCCACCCCAGGGGACACAAGGCACTGTCTGGAGACATTTTTGGTTGTCACAACTGAGGATGCTTCTTCTATCTAGTGGTAGAGACCAGGGATGCTGCTGAACAACCTATAAAGCCCAGGGAAATACCTCCCCCCCACCCGGCCTTTCCACTGCACAGAATTATCCAGCCTCTCATGCCAAAAGTGTTGAAGTTGAGAAACTCTGTTTTACAACTTCAGGAAAGATAACACATGAGCAAAATAGATATATAAACACCACATGGCTGTGAGTACCAAGGGGGAGCAAGGATTTGAGAGCTTTAGGGAGACTCTGAGGATGGCTATAAGAAATTCAATGGTATTTGTATCCTACACTTATATTCTTTAAAGAGTAGCTTGCATTTCATGAAAACACCCGTATTTAAAACAAAGGAAGCTGGAGTCAGACTCCTGATGCTGCCCGTGGACAGGCGTCCCTTACCGGGAGCAGGAAGCCATTCATGCCATTCAAGACATCATGGTGGATGGACACCAACTTCCTTCCACTAGTCACACCTGACCTGAGAGTGGCATGATCATCTTCAAATCTAAAAACAGGTTTGGGTCCTGTTGCAGAGTTTTGCTGAACAAAGTCCTATTTCTAACTATAGGTGTGGAGTTAGGACATTGTTAATATCAGAATCATCGAACAGTGTGCTTTAGACACAATGACATCTGGTCTGGAAAAATGAAATCCTGCAAACTTTGCCCCTGGCCTCAGCTAGACAGACATCGAGACGTTGAACCTCAGATAACCGTGTGTTTATGTTTTACTTTTCCCTAACAGAGTAGGTGGCATATCTGCCAAGCAAAAATGTTTGAATATTTGTGGATTTCCCTTGTCTGGCATATTCGTTTAGGATCACTGGTCTATGATTAATGCCATGTCAAATGCTAAAGCTCATCAAAGTTAACAGGTACACTTAAAGATCATCAACTACCCCAAGATGGCAAGAAAATGAAATGCTAGGTCAAACAGAAGGGATAGCCCTCTATCACAGACTTGGGCTCTTATTTTGGGAGGGCTGGACAGGATAGGAGAAGTCATGAGGATTGATCTTACTGTCTATGAAATCATGAATATCTGCTCCAAATCAGCTTGAGGCAGAACATTCTTTCGCAAAAGACATGCTCCATTGGACAGCAAATTCTGGAAGGTTTTGTCACAGTCAAAGGGGACCCTCAAGAGACAGTGGATTCTCAGTTGCTCAGGGGTCCAAAGCACTTAAAGCAAAGCCAATCTCTGTCTCCATCTGTCTCTCCATCTCTGTCCCCAATCTCATCCTATCCTTGACATAGGATCCATGTCAAATCTCAGATGGTATTTATAAGCAAAGACATTCTCTGCTTAGTTTCATCTGTGCATTTATTTATAAGGCTTGACATGTAGTCCACAGAGTGGGTCCTGTTTAATTAGCTAATATGATTAAGTGATTCTACGCCTAATGTTTTGAAGACTGGCGTGAAGAGATTCATAAAATGGGAAGATGATAGTTCTCTCCTACACACACCTAGTTATTAAGACTTGCTTCCTAGCTTTGAACAACTGTAAATGTGTATATTTTTATGAGAAAGTAGAGATCCTCGCTTAACAATTAAAAAGAGGTATTGCTTCTCCTTGCTACTTGTAATTCTGAATCACCAATACTAAGTGATAGACATACCATATATAACAGCTAATATGTCTTTATGTTGCTGTATTTGCAAAGAAAGAATATAAATTAGCTCTTGATTTTCACGATATCATAGGATATCACTTGGTACTGTAACTCTATGTACCTGATAAAATCCTCAGACTTTGCCTGGGGTCTGTGGAGCTGGGTGGAAATGGAGAAGCAGTTATGTCATCTTAAACAGGGGCCTGTTATGTGGCTTCCCATTCGGGATCCCAGATTCTTGAACCGAGCTTTCTTTCAGGATTGTGGTGATCCACTTTGAATTACACATGAGGAAATCTTCCTACTTAGCTTTGACTCCTAGCTCATAAACAAATTTCCTGCCTGTGCTAGGACCCACATAATTGATATAAACCATGTACTTGTTATTTAAAATTAGTTTTTTTAATGTGTGGTTTCTTACCAACTCCACAGACCACCGTGTACACGACAGGAATCCTTACATAAGTGGGGACTGATTAAGGGATGAGCTAGAGTTCAGTGTCTTCGCAACTGAGAATTATGCAAATACATCGCCCATGTGACGAAGGGGGGGTTTCTGGTCTGGCCAATGTGATGAACGGAAATGTCATGGCTCTCCTTCAAATGTTCTGCCTCTGTTTTCCTACCAATGGTCTTCGGCATTTACTTATCTTTTGCACAGAGCCTGCATGCTTGTGGCTTGGATGAGACCAACACCGTGGGATGACAATAGTGAGCTTGACTGTGTTGGTCAGATTGGTATTTCAAGAGCCTCTGCTGTGTGAAGGGCAATCCAGGGGAGGGAGGCCAGGAGAATGACACCTTCGGTGCAAACCCATCACTACATCAAGGGACAAAAATGATGTTTCAGATCTTCTAAGCATGGGGCAAGGGCATCATAGCTTGACTACACAAACAGTCTTTAATTTATCATTGTTGGCTTCATGATATACTTTTGATTTATTTCAAACTGAAAATAACCTACAAAACTGGCGATTGTTATCCCACTGAGGCTTACAAATTATCCCTCCTTGAAGCAAAAAAGTAAGCAATTTTGATGGAGAACACGGTTGTGGGGGTGCCTTGCTGGACAAATGTATTTGTGTGAAATGATTTTAAAACATTCCACGTAGGATTTGATGAGGGTTAGGTGTTTGTTTGAGTTTACTGGACCCAGGCAAACACAGGTGAGGATGCTAGTAGGCATTTTGTTACACTCAAAACACTCAAATGCTACACCTCCCTTTCTTGGGAGACAGCGATCATCTTCTAGCATGGAGGGTAAGAAAAAATTGTATTCTGGGTCAGAAACTAGAAGGATGGATGTTCATAGTCCACCAATATTAAAACATCACATGATATCTTTCTTGCCAATTTTAAGTTTTAGCAGTTAGTCTCAGAGTATATCTTGTTAAGTGCTGCTGCCAAATACTTTTATAGAACTAAATAATGACTGTGAGTGTGTATATGAGTTTTTTTCCTCCTTGTGCTTTGCACTGATTTTACTTTGTCAACTCTGCCCGTCTGACACGAGGGAGTGCAGTCTCCATAGAAGGGTGAATCTGTTTTCCTCAGAAATGGGAGATTAAACTCCTTAGTCCCAAGTGGTATGAGAAGTCAGGTAGAAACTGTTTTCCACATTGTGCAGAACCCTGTGCCTCTGTCTTTGTATCCCCTACAAGAAACGGTGTTTAATGGCGCTAATGAGGATTTGTTTCCGAAACCATTGTAGGCCTATTATCGTGATATTAACTGACATTTAATTGCATCCTAGACATCTTGGTACAAAGAACAATTGCTGTTTAAGACTCTAGGGAGAGTGGATTTCTCAGTAGAATAAATGACTGAGACTCTCATGCTGGCATAGTACATGAATTGGACATTCCAGGAAGAGGTGACATAATGTAGAAAGGAAGGCATCTGAAGATACTTAAGGAAAGCATAAAACAATGAGAGAGATAATCCATCAAGGTGGGAATGATTTAGCCCCATAGTTTTATAGGAAGTGCAGGTGAGACCAATGGAAGACATATAGAGGTCTCTTTTATTAATAAGCTTGTATTGTAAAAGAAATACAGTCCTGTGTGTATTTGAAAAAATGATCATCAGTCAACAAATATGTCCACAGTTCTTCAGTTGATCAGAATTCTGGATGGAATGTGAGGGGTGGTGCATAAAATATTTGGTGCCATAGAATTTAGAAGCATTTTAAATTTAGGAAAATGCTTTTCCTAAGCCACATGTTGTTGTTAATGTCGCTGAGGAGAATGATGCTACTTTAATTTCCAGAAATGGTAGATTCGTCTTCAAAGGATGTTTTGTTTCAGAGAATATCTTAAGTGTTTCAAGAGCCCTTAGCAAAGGGTGCAGAGGGAACAAGGAAATCAAAGGCTGCCATAATCCTATGCAAAATAATTGAATGTGGTTTGGTTATGGAGGAAGGATGGAAACTGGGAAGGACAGATACAGACAAAGACCAAATCAGGGGGCTACGGGGGTGGCAGGGTCAACACCGCACCTTGGAGACACATTATCAGTGTCTGTCTGGGGTACTGAGGGAGTTGGTAGGGTAATTATTTCCAAAGGTATTGACTTTTACTTTGTCTTCTGTTGGGATGTCACAATTCCCAGCCAGCACAAACTTTCAGTACAATGTACACAAGGACATGGGCCATGTCTGTATTCCCAGGGTACCTGTAACAAATGACCACAAACTGGTGTCCTGGCAGAAGAAATACGGCCAACGCAGAGGGGACTCAGATACTCCTGTGACATCTTCACGCAGGGCTGGTGACGCATCTGTTACTCAGATCTAACATGACCACTGCTACTTCCAGCCCTTGATTTTGGGCTCTCTTGCAGGGATGGGTTTGTTGTTTGTTTCTTGTAACTTACTTATAATCTATTATCTATCACCTATCTATTAATTATCTTTTTATCTATTTATTTATCACCTATGTATTATAATCTACCTGTCACCTATCTATCATCTGTGTATTTATCCATCCATCTACATCTGTCCATCTATTTATTAGTCCATTCTAGCATCCATCCCTCTATCCATCCATCATCTATCATCTATCAGTCCATCTACCATATCTGTCACCTATCTATCCATCCATCCATATCTATCTATCTATCCATCCATCCATCCATCTATCCATCCATCATCTGTCCATCTACCCATCCATATCTATCTATCCATCCCTATATTTAGCTATCTATCCATCTACCCATCCATATCTATCTAATCTAATCCATCCATCCATCATATCTATCTATCCATCTATCACCTATCTACCTATCCATCCATCATATCTATCATCTATCTATCCATCCGTCCATCATACCTTTTAGCTATCTATCCATCTATCCATCCATGAATCTATCTACTTCTTTTTGTTCTCTTACTGAATTTCCTACGACCCACCACTGTTCCATCTTTTTTTCTCCCTCTCTCTCAATGTTAGCAAAATATCCCACAAAAACAAAGCAAAGCAAAACAAAACAAAACAAAACAAAAACACCTAAGAATTTATCAGCAGGCCAGAAATAAAGGAAATACTAAGCTGATTTTTAAAACAAATGGAAAATGCTTCTAGATGGAAACCCACAGATGATTGAAAATTTCACTAGTGACAGTTTAACACATGAGCACTGTGGGCTTTATACAGTGTAGTAATAATGCTTCATGGGGGGGGTGTGTGTGAGAGAGAGAGAGAGAGAGAGAGAGAGAGAGAAGGAAGTTAACACAATCAATGAACACAGTAGAAAGAAGTAAATGAACACAGTAGAAAAGAAGGTGAGAGATGGTAAATGAGGATAAAGGGTCCTCATAGGTTCATGACATGCTCATTTTCACAACTCTTGAAAGAGGCATTCATTCATTTTTTATCTTCCAAGGAAACACCAAAGTAGAGTTAAAAAGTAAACCATTGTAAGAGCAACAAAAAAGGTAGAAATGCCTTAGTATAAAATTATTCAATGTATCACAAAATGTAAGTCCACCCTAATTACAATAAATAGTAGCATTCTAAATAGCACAATGAAAAATAACTCTCATATTGAATGGGAATAAAATCCAACTATATGCACGGTCCGTGAGATAAATCCTAAACACAAAAATAGGTAAAGCTTAAAATTTTAATTCAGGATAAAAGTGTTACCATGAGGACACTAACGAAAATAGAGCTCGTGCAGGAGTACATCAAACAAAACGAAATGCAAGGCGGAAATCATGATGAAAGATAGTGTGGGGTATTGCATAATTATCCAGAAGACATGAAATGTTACATCCTTGGGTGACTAATAAAAGAGCTTCGAAATATTTATGGGGTGCCTGGCTGGCTCAGTCAGTAGAGCATGTGAAACTTTATCTCAGGGTTGTGGGTTCGAACCTCATGTTGGGCACAGAGATTGCTAAACAAACAAACAAACAAAAAACGTGAAAAATAGAGCTTCCAAATATTGAAATCAAAATTTCACATATCATAAGGAGAAACGGATATGTTCCTGATGTAGACTCTTGTAACGTGTCTACCGAAGTTACTGAAAGAACAGGAAAGAAGTGATCAGAAATGATGACGAGTATATGAAAACACGGGGCACCTGAGTGGCCCCTGCAGAGTGATGCGGCCGGCAGCTACCCGTTGCACGCTCTCTCCAAGGGCGCAACACGGACCATATGCTGGGTCATAAAACAAATGTCACCACGTTGCCCAGAATGAAAACAGCAAGGATGTGTACGTTCGTCGCAGTGGGATCAGCAGAAGTTACAGAGCAAAAGGACCACCGGGAAAGTCCCCAGTGTTTGCAAATTAAGGGAAACACAATTAACGAACCCACGAGGACGAAAGAGATCAACACAGACAATTAGAAAATAGTTGGGATTTAATGGCGATTAAAGTGAGACTCCATGGAAGCTTTGTGGGATGCACTTAGATGCAGACGGAAAGATAAGCCTTAAATTTACACGTGTATCCTTTGGGTTAACGCTAAAAACTGATGCTCTAAATACGTGTCTGAGGAAGTGAGACCAAAAACCACAACCCACTGTACTCATAGATGTCCGAAGAATGTAAATCAAGGTCAGAACAGAAAGTAAAATGGTGAAAACAGGAACGGCTACTGAAATTATGAAACATAAACCAAAAGTTTCCTGATCCATAAAAGCACTGAGGACTCCTGCTTGTCAAAAAAAAAAAAAAGACTCAAAACTCCGCTAATTAACGAAAAGCTGGCAACTATCAGTGGAGGTGTGTTCAAGGAAACGGGGTTAATTTAGGGAGAAGCGAGAAGCCTGTGGTGCTGTCCCGCCATCCACTCCCTTCCCTTCCGACAGCTTCCCGGGAGCCGGGAGACCCAGCAGCTCTGTCACCCAGGACGTCCCGCCAGCCCGCTGCCCAGAAATCCTCCATCTACACGGCACTGTTTTTACAGGTGGACCTGACCCAAAGCTTGCCGAGTGAGAAAGCCTCTTTCCACACATTACCACTCAGAATGCATGGTTCTCAAGGACAGACGCAGCACATTATTGGTTAGACGGTAGGAAGTCGTACAATGAGTCTCGGTCAACACAAAGGGATAGACATTGGGCAAATTAGGTCTCTGACCACATTGGGAAGGAACTGGTGGCGCACGACACTGGGGCGTGGGATACGTAATGGCGTGCGGAAATCAGATGCATGCTCACAAGTAAGCAAGGGATGAAAGAATAAATCAAAAGGCAAATGGGGAAAGAATTTGAGGTCAACATGAAAACCACACTCCAAAAATATAGAGGATGTGGCTAGACTAGTGCTGAACAGGCCATTAATGTAACAATCTATACTAAAGAATAAGACAATCTTGGGGCGCCTACGTGGTTCAGTGGGCTAAACATCTGCCTTTGGTCAGCTACCCAGGGTCCTGGGATTGAGTCCTGCATCGGGCTCCCTGTGCGGCAAGGGATCTGCTTCTCCCTCTGTCCCTCCCCCTGCTCTTGCTCTCTCTTTCAAATAAATAAAATCTTTTTATAAAAAATAAGACAATCTCAAAATAGTAACATCACCATTCCCCTCAAGACCTACATTAAGAGAAGCAAATTCTACACAATCAGAAGGAAGGTCATTATGAGTATTGAAGTGTGAACAGATAAAGCAGAGTATAGAAAAACAACACAGAGAAGCAGGTGAGATCTAAGGTGGGTTCTCTGTAAAGATTAACAAAATTGACAAGATTTTAGTTAAGCTCACTGAAGAAAAAAAAAGATGACTCAAATTATTGAATAATAATTATGAGATCCAGTTAGTAATTAAATGCCACACACACACACACACACACACACACACACACACACACAAACTGCCCACAAAGAAAAGTATAGTCCTGATGGTTCTACTGGTGAATTTCAGCAAATATTTTAGAAGAATTAATATAATAACTTGATGAACAGAACCTTTCAGGGGATGTCTGGGTGGGTCAGTTGGTGTACCGTCTGCCTGGTAAAGAGAGAGAGAGCACACAAGCAGGGAGAGCAGCAGGCAGAGAAAGAAGGAGACTCCTCTCTGAGCAGGGAGCCCAACGGGGGGCTTGATCCCAGGACCCTGAGATCAGGACCTGAGATGAAGGCAGATGCTTAAGTGACTGAGCCACCCAGGTTCCCCTATACATTTTTTTTTAAAGATTTTATTTATTTATTTATTTGAGACAGAGAGTGTGGGGGAGAAGCAGAGAGGAAGAATCTCAAATATTTTTTCGATAAGCTAATAGAGTCATATAGTTTACAGGTAAGTGTTTGAGTTGAAATTTATACCACTAACTACGTTTAAAATTATACCCCAAGAAGCCTTTTAATCATGAAAATATTCTACCCCACACGTAAGAGAGATGTAAATATTAATGACGCATATGAGATTCTGAACTTTTGGGAAAGATAGAAATTTCTTTCAAGTGAGTTTCAGTTTTTTTTAAGGATTTTATTTATTCACTGGAGAGAGAAAACAAGCAGGGGCAGAGGGAGAGGGAGAAGCAGACTTCCTGCTGGGCAGGGAGCCTGACACAGGACTTAGTCTCAAAACCCGAAGATCATAACCTGAGCTGAAGGCAGACGCTTAACCAACTGAGCTACCCGGACACCCAGAAAAGATAGAAATGTTTTATAATGTGCTGGCAAAAAGCTTGGGGGAAATTAAACAAATAAAACTCTCCCTACATTTTGGAGGGCAGCATTGATTGATTCAACCCCTTTAGAGGAAGCTCTTACAACATTTGCAAAGTTAAAACCACACCATTATTGTCCCTGTGATTCCAATGGTCAGAATTCACCCTAAAAACATGTCTTCGAATGTGCCAAAACATTAGCATACAGATAATGTAGCATCGTTTGAAGGACCCGCAGTTTATAGTAAGTTCAATTTCTGCATGATTAGGTTAAATACATGCTACCACACCAATTTTATAGAATAATATGCAGAGGTGAAAGAAAAATGAGGGCGATTTGTATTTGTTGATATAAAAAGATGTAATATGGGTGTAGGTATCTCAAAGACAAAATGGAAATATATTGTGAAGAATGTGATATATGTGGATAGACGGGCAAGGACATTTTCCAAGTGATTAATTCTTAGCAGGGGCCGAGGGGGCTCAAAAAACAGGAATAGGACCTCCTTTTAATTGAGAATCACTATATTTTCTGCTTTAACGTCCTTCATGCATTAATTATTTTTTAAAAACCCACATTAATCCAATTTCCAAATTAAAGAGGAAATGTGGGTGGGGAGTGAGGTGTGAATATAATTTGACCATACTAAAAAACATGAAGAAGTCACAACAGCCAAGCATAAACACTAGACACATAATGTAAAAGATTAAAAAAAAAAAATCAAAGATTCCATCTCAGCTACCCCAATAAATATTCAGAGGATAAATTTTCCTGTCAAAAGATATAGTCGGGTAAGATAATAAAGACAAAGTCTATCGGCATGCTTTTAAAATGATGCTTGTTAAAATTGTTTTCAAAGGAAAACAGTAAAATTAAGACATGAGGAAAGATCCAAAGACAATGCAAATTGAAAGAAAGGTTGAGTGTTAATATTAGCAGCAGACAAAGCAGAATTGAGGTTCCAAAGAAGGACTTGGGACAGGTGTAACTTCTGAGATCTGCAGGGCTCTGTTGGGCACCTCCTGACTTAATGGTTCTGGTCCTTCCCTTCACATCTGCTGGACATTATCCCATTTAAGAATGCCATTTGGAATCCCATTTTACAGTGTGTGAATACCACGCACTCACCTGACAGTTTTGAGGATTCAACCCATTCTGGTGATTGAGGCCTGTATGTCCTGGGAATGTTGGTGTTGAATGAAGATGAGATAGAAGATAGTCCATGGAAAAAAATACAAAGCACATTTTTGTGCATTGAACAATATATCAAATGGGTAACACCAAAAACTGCTGTTTCTGCTGTTTCCTGGTTTTGAGCATTGCATGGAAGGATATATGATACTCGGTGCCACTGCAGCCACTTTGGGGACAATAGAATCCCAACCAGAAAGGCAAGAACATCACAAAGAAGCTGACCAACATCCCTGGATGGTTGAGCTGCTGAATTAACAGACCCTACAAGTATTTTCTTGTCTCTGCCTCCTTACCTGGAAAAACATCAACCCCTCATTGCTCAAGTCACTTTTATTTGGGTGTATTTTTTTGGGAGGGGTGTATTTTTAATTGTGAAAGTATCTTAACTGCTATATTTCTGTTTGGGGGGAAAATAAAGCATAGTCCATAAAAAAGTATAAAGCATATTTTTGTGTACAGAACCATTTATCAAATGGATAACACCGAAATCTGGCTGAAAAAGACACAAAGATAAAATGATAAAAAGAGCTTGAGCTATTACTCAACTATTGACATTTTTAAGAACTTGAATGATGTCAAGGGCATTATGTCGGGTAAAGAAAAAGCCAAGCTCACGAGGTCACATGGTCTATGCCTCCTCTTACAAAACAGTCTCAAAGCGGCAACATTATAGGGAAGGGGAAGAAATTTGTGATTGGCAGGGATGAAGGAGGGAGGGCAGAGAGGGTGTGCGATGGTTTCACTTTAAACAGGAGTCTGACTGTGGGGAACAGTTCTGTATGTTGATGGTGTTCACTCCTCCATCCACTTGGAGTGAACTCCATCCAGTTGTCAACAAAATGGCGAGACCTCGAAACACCACGTTCTTGGTTTTGATGGTGTTGTACCATTACACACAACGTCACCAATGTGGGACCCAGTGAAGGGTACACAGGACTTCTCTGTACTGTTTTTGCAAATGCCTGTGACTCTGTACTGATCCTCAAATTAGAAAAAAATTAAGTGCAATATGAATAAAAGACTGTGAGGTGTGGTGTATCTGGTCAGAGATTTAACCTAATGCCCTAAATAATGCATTTTTCTTATCATTTTCTGGTATCGCTGAAAAAGAAGTTAAACCTAGTGGTACACCGTGTTACTTTGCTTTTTTTTTGTTTCCCATCCTCCGGGGTCTCTTTCCACGCCTCCCCTTCAAACTGTTTGATTGCTTTTATTTTTGTTCTTCCCTAAATAATACACACAGATCATATATCGGTGTTTGCCCCAACTATTTTATGTGTCTGATGATTTACCTGATTTAACACCCCAGCATGAGTCAGCAGTCTGGAAATTAAAATACCAGCTAATTTTAAAAACACAATTGACACAGAATTTATGGTTTGCAGTAGCAACAAGAAATACAAACACACACACACACAAAACAACAACAACAAAAACAAACAAACATATTTTTTCAGAGTAGAAACATTTTGAGAGCCTAGCTTTCTTTGTAACATTTAAAAGTGGCATAAACATTGTGGGGAACAGGGCCTGATTGAATTTGTATTTAATGTTCTAGAAGAAACTACTATATATAGCTCTCTAAAATGTCTTCATTAGGAGATAATGTGAAAAAAACCTTCAAAACAAAAATAGAAAATCTTGCAACTTTATTGCTGATTAACTATCTTAAGCAAGTAGGCAGCACAATAAAATTCAATTTAGACCACTATTATCTCTGGGTGGAATTTAATTGGGAGACAAACTAAATCCTGGATTATTGTTTCTGTCTAAAATATGTGAGCTCCAAGATGGTACTTTTGTTAAAATGTAAATGCACTGTGGCTTTTATCATTTTTTTTTAAGAGCAGAAAAATAAAAATCAAGAAGCACAGATTTTCAAGTATACAGAATAAAAATTAATCACAAGCAGGCACATTGTTCTTCTCCAAATTAAAATCTATTCCTAGAAAGTAAAGTTAATTCTAATGCTTATTTAATAAATACATTATGAGAAACAATTCTTTATGAAGGAGGTGTAATAAAGAAAAATAGATTACATTGCTAGACTAAATTTGTAGTTTTCCTACACTTATTTTAAAAGTACACTTTTCTGGGGCGCCTGGGTGGCTCAGTGGGTTAAGCGTCTGCCTTCGGCTCAGGTCATGATCCCAGCGTCCTGGGATGAGCCTCACATTGAGCTCCCTGCTCTGCAGGGAGTCTGCTTCTCTCTCTCCCTCTGTGGCTCCCCCTGCTCCTCCTCTCTCTCCCTCTCTCTCTCCCTCTCTCCTCAAATAAATAAATAAAATCCTTACAAAAAAAACCCGAATAAAAGTACGTTTCTCAACTGGTCCTGTGGCATTACAGTGCATTTTTGCACAGTTTCTATGTCCAATTACTCAAGGTTTTCAGGATACTTTTCTGAAACCGCAAGCTAACTACATATTCCTTACGTTTATCTGTGAATAGCATTCCATCTGCAACACCACAACATCACAGTTTGGTCTTTTCTTAAATCTCAACGGGCTGTGAATGCCAGGCCATCGGGCATCGTTAATACTCTCAAAGTGGGGGAGTTCCCTGATCCACGTGGCTGACAAAGAGACCTGTCCAAGTAATTGTTGGGGTCTACAGAATTCGGAGTAGCTGGGGCATGGAGGACTTGGATGGATCTTTAGTCCCACTGCCCTTGCAAGCTCCCAGGGAAAGTTTGGGGGCCCTGGCATTCCGTGCATCTGGGGAGCAGGTGGACCCTCAGTTTCTTCTCAGCTCTGAATGAGTGTGCTAGTGCTCCCTCATAGCTAAGAAGCCAAGAGGGAGAGGGACACAGGCTGATTCTTCCCTAGGCTAAGCCGGGAAAAGTGTGAGGTTGACCAGGTATACCTGGGACTAGAAAAGTCACTGAAATCAATTCGCGCATCCAAACGCGATGTTTCCTAAGTACGCTTACTATGGAGAATGTAAAGGTGTATCTACCTTTGCAAACCTGTCAAAATAATCCGTTAATCCAATGGAGGAAGAAAGTCCCACAATTATACTAAGAGACGTGGAAAATGTATTTGAAAATAATTATGCAGCCAATATAAAAAGGAAATAATAAAAAGATATGTAAAATAAGCAAAAACAAACAAAACTCAAATAACGGAAGCACTCTTCTTTAAAAAGAAAAGATTTTATTTATTTATTGGACAGAGAGAGAGAGCACAAGCAGGGGGAGTGGCAGGCAGAGGGAGAAGGAGACTCCCCACTGAGCAGGGAGCCCAACACTGGGCTCGATCCCAGGACCCAAGGTCATGACCCAATCCCAGGACCCCAAGGTCATGACCCAAGCCGAAGGCAAATGCGCAACCGACTAAGACACCTAGGCGCCCCACAGAAGCACTCTTCTAAAACCAATTTCAGTAGGAGACTAAACAGCAGGTAGGAGAGTGCCTTCCATTTACATTATCATGCAACAATTTTTTTGAAGATTCTTGAAAATGCAATGAGATGAATAAATGTAAATGTGTTACAACTACTAGAAAAGAAAAGATGAAACGGGAGCTCTCTAGTTGATAGCATGACTGTGTACTTGAGAAAATCTATTAAAAACTTGTGAGAAGGTTTAAGGTAATTTGGTAAAGTTGCCGAATGCAAAGTAAATAAACAAAAATTCTTAGTTTTTACCTCTACTGCCAGTAAGTAAGTACCTAGAAAGCAATATAGACACATTATTCTAAATCCAATAATTATTAAAGAAAATTGGAAGTGCATTCATTAAAAAAATATTAGGAAGAAGCATATCACATCTTACTGAAGGACACAAAACAAGATATGAGCAAACAGAAGTACAAGCTCTATTTTTTTCTAAAGGAATCTCTACACCCAATGTGGGGTTCAAACTCATGACCCCAAGATAGAGTTGCATGCTGTTCCAGCTGAGCCAGTTAGGCTCCCCAGAACATGCTATATTCTCATTAGCTTCTATGACCTATCTCTGCATTGCACGTGTCACTCAACTCGAAATGTACGATCGCGCATAATATTTTTCTCCAACCTTAAAAAGATGCGTGAGCAAATTCCCAAATTTAAGCTTTCTTCTTTTTTTTTTTTTTTAAAGAAGATTTTATTTATTTGAGAGAGAGAGAGAGAGCATGAGAGCAGGGAGCATCAGAGGGAGAAGTAGACTCCCTGCTCAGCAAGGAGCCTGATGCGGGATTTGATCCTGGGACTCCAGGATCATGACCTGAGCCGAAGGCAGCCACTTAACCAACCCAGCCACCCAGGCGCCCCTAGGCTTTCTTCTTTTGTTCATCGTGAAGTGAGCTATGGAGGTCAGCTCTCACGTGGGAGGCCATGGTGGTGCAGAAAATTCAGTACAGAACGAGGACAAGTCTTCTGTCTTTGTTTCTGCCATCTATCCCTCCATCTTGTCCTTCTTTCCTCCTCAACATTAACATCCTTCTTTCCTCCTCAACATCCTTCCTCCTTCTTCTTTCTCCTTCTTTCCTTTCCTCCCATCCTTCTTTCCTCCTCAACATTAACAAAACCAAAGAAAGGAATAAGCAAAACCTCAAGAATCAAGTTGGCTAATTAAACAATTTATGCCGCAGAAAGAATAAAATGAAGTAAGTTGAAAACAGAACATTGGAAAACGATATTTTAGAATAACTGGTGCATTTTTTTGTTTCTATAATCTTCTTACCTTTGTTTATTTTTTGTGAACTGAAATACAGTTGATACATAATGTGATATTCGTTTTAGGTGTATACCACAGGGAGAGAAAAAGAGAGACTAAGACAGAAAGAAAATCATCAAGAGACATTGAGATGAGACTAGAAAGAGTAAGAGGAAGCCATTGTGGAAACAGAGACATGCGTGTCATTAAACAAAGCAAACAAAAAGAAAGAAAAATCCTCTACACCTTTCAGTGTATTCACAGGACACCAGGATGCACAGCGTGAGTTGACTGTCTTAACTTGCTAAGGCTCCATCTTACAAAGGACATGCACTGCTGTTTTTATATCATCATGGAGTGGAGATTCCACTGCCCTATAGAAACACGAACGCTTGCCTCGAATTCATTTTCCATGCAATTATGATTTCATAGTGTGAGAGTAAAATCAACAGGGTCCCACCATCATCCATCTCTTAACTCATTGGCTAATTAGCTAATGCCCCAGCTAAATCCAGACAATAACTAGACAGGAGCGGAAGGCATACAACAGGAAATTCAAAGGCCACAATGCAAGACACGATGAAGGAGCTGAACAAAGCAGCTGGAGAGGATTTTGAATAAGGAATTAAAAGGAATTCCCAGGACCCTCAAAGTCCTTGAGAGAGATCGCCCTGTTCCTTTGAGAACTGCCTTCGTGATAGCTCAGTGGGCTGGAGCTGCCCTAACATACAGCACAGATGGGTGGCTTAAACAGCAGACGTGATCTCACCATTCTGGAAACCACTGGCTTCCGTGTGCTTGGTGTCTGGGGAAGGCTCTCCTCCTGCCGTAGAGATTGTTGGCTTCTAGCAGTGTCCTCATGGGGTGGAGAGAGAAGGAGCGAGCTCCCTGGTGAAGCTTTTTATAGGGACAACATTAAACCTATAGGATCGAGGCTGCCCCATTAGGATCTCATTTTTTTCTGAATTATTTCCTTGGAGGTCTGTCTCCAAAGGAGCCACAGTGGACGTCAGGGCTTCAACATATGAGTTTGGGTGGGGACACACATATTCTGTGCATAAGACTCGTCATTCCACCATCGACAACAGATTTTCCATAGGTAGAGACATAATGTAGATTTTCTGCTGTTGTGTATACACAGAGTACCCATCAACATAGGCACTCATGTAAAGGATGACCAAGAAACAGGCAAGGGGTAAAAAGAACTAAGTATTCTAAACACTTTAGAAGGGGAGGGACCTTGGTTCCCTCCAAAGAGAACAAGGACAGAGATGGTCAGCGAGCAGAGCAGGTGGGACTCAGAGTTATCCATCCGCAGGATGGATTCAATGAAGATACGCTACCCAGATGAACCGAAGTCTTGAAATAGCACAGCGGAGCGAATGGGAAGCATGTTCTCTGCAGCGGCACTGGCAAGTCTGGATGAAATTCGTCTGGTGTCGCGGATGCCCATGAGTGAGGAGGCACTCCACGGAAAGGGGAATGAGCAAGTCTACGGGTTCCAGGGATGTTCACACCCATTTTACAAGTCAACACGGCACCACACTCTATGCATTTTATGGACGTCTATACTGATTAACTTAAGATGAGTAATAAGATGAGTCATTATTGA
>CM052901.1:101594456-101617649 GCA_028534135.1 Potos flavus | reverse complement strand
GTAGGCGCCATAAACATTCATGTGCACATTGTTGGGAAAAAATGTGCTTTGATTTCTGAGTAAATACCTAGGGGTAAGATGCCTGCATCGGGTATAAAATTTATATTTCGCTTTATAAGACTAACCCAAAGCTTTTTCTGAAGCCATGTAATCGTTTATATTCCCACCAGCAATGTATGAGAGCAATCTGCCAGTCCTGGGATTATCTAACTGCAATTTTATCCTTTTTATTCAGTGTGCATTAATATTTGTTTTTGGATTTAATTTGCATTTCACTAATAAATGATGTCAAACGTCAATTAATGCACTTGACATTTATATATGTTTCGTATTGAATTTATCATTTATGCATTTTTAATTTATCATTTACATATATTTTGAATTGAATTTTTTTGTTGAAGTGTTTGTTCTTTGGCTCATTACATTTTTTTTTAAGATTTTTTATTTATTTGACAAAGAGACAGCGAGAGAGGGAACACAAGCAGGGGGAGTGGGAGAGGGAGAAGCAGGCTTCCTACTGAGCAGGGAGCCCGATGCGGGACTCAATCCCAGGACCCTGGGATCGTGACCTGAGCCGAAGGCAGATGCTTCACTGAGAGTCCCTCAGGTGCTGCTAAAATTTTTTTTAAAAGACGCATTTATTTCTCTTCTTATCAAGTTTTTTAAACATTGATTCTGTATATAGTGTCTCTGTTAGTTATAGATGTTGCAAATATTTTCTCCCAGGCTGGGACTTATATTCTCCCTTCAAAGATCAAAGTATTTTAATTTTAATGAAAATTATATATTTATTTTCTTTCTGTGGGTGTGTACAATTTAAAAGATCTTTACCTACTTGAGTGACACAAAAACCTTTCTCTTAAATTTAATTTTAACATTCTAGACTTAAAAAAATTTTTTTTGAAGATATTTTTTTGAAGTCATCTCTACACCTGATGTGGGGCTTGAACTCACAACCCTGAGATCAAGAGTTGCATGGTCCTCTGATTGAGGCAGCCAGGTGCCCCACATTTTATACTTTCAAATGTAAATAGATCTATGATCCATTTAAAATTCATTTTTATGCATGCTATGAGGAAAATTTGAGGTGGATCATTTTTTTCCCTATTTGGGTTCTCAGTTGCTAGAGCAGCATTTGAAAAGCATATCAAAATCACAGTGAATATGCTTACCTAATGGTTTTTTAAATATTTTGCATGAGATTACAAGAAAAAAAATTTTCCTGGGACGCCTGGGTGGCTCAGTTGGTTAAGCAGCTGCCTTCGGCTCAGGTCATGATCCTAGGGTCCTGGGATCGAGTCCCGCATCGGGCTCTCTGCTCAGCAGGGAGCCTGCTTCCCCCTCTCTCTCTCTGCCTGCCTCTCTGCCTACTTGTGATCTCTCTCTCTGACAAATAAATAAATAAAATCTTAAAAAAAAAAAAAAGAAAAAAAGAAAAAGAAATTTCTTAACTATTCTGATTTCTTAACTATTCTTAACTATTCTGAAGGCATCAGAAAAATTACATGGGCTTGGAGTTTTCCTTATTGAAGATTTTTTTTTTTTAAGATTTTATTTATTTATTTAGAGAAAAAGTGCATGAGAGCAGGGGGAGGGGCAGAGGGAGAGAAAGAAAGAGAATCTCAAGCAGACTCTGCACTGAGTGGGACACCCAACGTGGGGCTCGATCTCTCGACTCCGAGATCATGACCTGAGCCAAAACCACGAGTCGGATGCTTAACTGACTGAGCTACCCAGGCGCCCTAAAGCTTACTCAAATTAAAATTCAGTTTTTAATATGTACTTAAGTCTATTCAGGATTTCTTGTTCTCCTATGTCACTTTAGGAATGTGTATCTTTCAAGAATTTGTCCATTCCAGGGGCAACTGGGGGGCTCAGTCATTAAGCATCTGCCTTCAGCTCAGGACGTGATCCCAGGGTCCTGGGATTGAGCCCCGCGTCGGGCTCTCTGCTCAGCAGGTAGCCTGCTTCTCCCTCTCCCACTCCTGCTGCTTGTTTCCTCTCTCGCGCTGTGTCTCTCTCTGTCAAATAAATAAATAAAATCTTAAACAAAAAAAAGAATTTGTCCTTTCCAAACAGGTGGTCTACTTTATTGGCATAGGGTTGTCATTCATGTTTCAATATTATTTTCCCCATGTCTGTGTGGTTGGAATGGTGACCCTTTGATTTATTAGTGATACTGGTAATTTTTAAAACTCCTTTTGTTATGATGTCTCATTACAGACCAAGTTTAACTGCTTTTGTAAAGAATTTAGCTTTTCTAAAATATGATGGGAGAGTCACAATAAGCCGTAACAAAGATAGTCACTTGCTTCTTCCCCCGCGTATGCAAACTTCTTACAAACTATGGTACAATGTCATTACCAGGACTTTGAAATTGATACAACACTTCTGTTAACTAAACCACAGACCTTATTCAGATTTCACCACGTTTTACACAAACTGTGTGAGTGTGTATCTGTGTGTATGTGTGTCTGTGTAAAATAATCTTTGGTAATGATTTGGCTTCCAATTTCAATGATGTAGTATTTATTTTGTCATTCCTTCTACCTATTTTCCATTAAGCTTGCTCTTTCTTTGCCAACTAAGTGAAAACTTTGCTATTTTTATGTTTCGCGTGCAAGCAACACATTGTGATACATTTTTACTTCATTGTCAGTACAAAATATTTTAAAAATTTCCTGAGAGACATTTTCTTTTGACTAATTCAGAAGTGTGCGTGTTATTTAATTCCTAAATATTTGCGGATTCCCTACATACACAGTGTTCATCAACTTCTAATTTAATCCCACTGTGATCAGTAATTAAGTGGAACACAAGAAAATATTTGATTAAAACAAAGAGCAGAGGAAAGAAAAATGCTATTGGAACTTGATGAAAGATCACGAGAAAAATTCTCAAAAGACTGTATGTTCCAACTTTGGAAAAACATCTGGCTAAGTTTCTGATGCTTTCTTACGCAGAATATGGGGAATTTTGAGCTTGATCATGGTATAAGCAAATTATGTTGCGGTTGGTTGAGTGACGACCCTGAGAAAGTGCCCAGGAGTGCTGCTAATTATCAAGCTGTTGGGAGTTCCTTAGGTCCACACACAAAAAAAGGACATTTCCCCTGGTTCTCTCCGATCTCACAAGATTCTCCTGAGCTTGCAGGAAGACATAACAGGCACGTTCATTCCACACATGATAGCTTGCTTGGAGCAGTATTTTACATTGTAGAGAAAACTAAAATGACTGGCCAAATGACAATGAAATTGAACAGAGAAAGGGTAAAATCTCGCATTGCGTTTTTAAAAGGCAGGGCTGGGAACTGCTCATTAATCCACTGAACAGAGGCATGATGTCGTGAGAAAAGTGTTCACCAGCTCACAATTCTGCGTAGCTCATACCTGGGCGTCGCAAGTCATGCCGATGGTCATATTTTAAGACACAAGTTAAAGGATTCCATATGCTGGGTCACAGAAAAGGCGTGTGCAGGATGAGAGATGCTTTTTAGTAGTAGATATTGGAGGAGTGGACATCTGGAAGAAGGGTGTGTTCATTCGTCGGGAAGGAGAAGAATGGGTTGGTAGAAACTGCAGGGGGAGGGACAAGGCTATACCCAAGGACAGATGGTACGGTGATGAACATTGTTCTTGGCTAGAGAAAACTGTCTTGTGAGCCCATCAGGTCCCAGGAAGGCATTTCCAAAAGGGAGGCTTTTTGCCAACGGTGACAGAGGGGAGGCAGAAACATAGAGTGCGTGTCAAGACGGATGAGCAAACAGGTCAGTGAGTAGGACGCATTTTGGGATCGACGGATCTTGTGTGAAATGGACAAGGCACTGGCATTGGGGAGAACACAAATGAGCCCAAGGAACCCAAGATCCAGGCTGGAGATGAGATTGCTGTTCCTGGCCCACCCTTCTTGGTCCGACTGAAGGATCTATGAAGCTCCATCCCATGGGATCAAGTCCTGGTATCACAACAATCACCACCAGCTACATCTAAGCAAAGGCGGACAACGTCCCCAAGATGTGAGCATCCGCTGCAGGTACCAACACTCCCAGCGGCCAGTGGTGGAAATTCAGCCGTTTAGATATGGGGGGCACTTCCTTCTCTGTCCCTCATGCAAGTAAGTGACAGGTGTGCTTTATTTCATGATTCTTCAACTTCTTCACGTGACTGCAGAGCAGCGTCCTCACGTGACACAACAGGAAAGACAAACTACACAGCCCGTGGTTCTTGCAGCCGGCGTGGAAGTTGCCCGCGATAGCACGGCCCGCCCAGCTCCACGGTGCACGGACAGCCACGTGTGTCATTTTCAAGCAGAGCGCACTTGCCGACCAGGCCGGGCTCCCGGGCTCCAGGCGGTAACGTGCGCTTGAGGGCGCGCTTACACGCTACAGCTTGTTCTCGTGCACACATGCTCTCTGTAGGGCGACACACTCCTTCAAACGCATCTTGTTGATGAGAAAGGGGAACAGGCATTCGGAATGTGAGCTTGATTCTAAAGTTAAACCGCAGCACCGAAGCGAGGAGCAGAGAAGCCTGGGGTCCAGCAGCACGCACACATGTGGCGGGTGGCTTGACTCTTGTACGCAGTAAACACTTGTGTCTTTGCTTTGTTGGAACAGACTACGTTGTTTTAGAAAGTAGGTCTTCATATGAAATGACAGTGATAGATCCAGAGTTATTAATGCGCGTGTGAATAAATTAAGTGCATGCCAAGGAAAGGAACCAAGGAACATTCCCCCATGTGTTTTTATTAAGAGATGCAAATCTGCCTCCCTTCCTTTCTTCCTTCTTTCCTTCCTTCCTCCCTGCTTCCTCAGTTCTTCTCTCCCTCCCTCTCTTCTCCTTTCCTTTCTCCAACCCTTTCTTCCTTCCCTTCTTTTCTATTTCAAAGCAACAACTCTATAATGAGGAAGTCCATTTAACGGTATTTCGTTACATTTTTTAGCCTGTGGGACTCGGCATCCTTTCACGGAGGAGACGGGGAGGGGGGTGGTGTCTCATCTTTAAAACTCTGTGACTTTCGAAGATGTGCCTTACTTGCACGTGTTCCATTTCGTCAGCTATAAGCTGCAGAAAGAGCGGTTCAGAACGCACAGAGCTGGTATGAACATTTTATGAAATGCCTGACATTTATCACGCAGCCGGCAACCAGCACATGGTAAGGGATCCGACACAAAGCCTTTCAAAAACGACTACTAAACAAAACAAAAAGTGACTTCCTCAGGATTACACAGAACCACCGGCTGTGCCGCAGGAAGGCGATGCCTTTGGGAAGCAGAAGCGGGCAGTGTGGCTTGGGAGTGATGGGTCAGAGACGCGTGTGCTCACGGGACTGCCCGACTGAAGACAGGTCCAGGGAAAACCCAAAGCAAATCACATCCCTCTTCGTTCCTGCTACTGTTTTTCTTTTTGTTCCTGCCCCTCTCCCGGCCCTGAATCCGAGAGAGAATGAAAGGAATGGATCAGTGACATGGCTCAGAAATGGCCCCTCCCACGCTAGCTCTGACGGATTTTTATTCTACAACAAGGTTCTCAGACTATGTAGCCAACAAGCCAACTCTAGCCCGCTGCTTGTTTTTGTAGGAGTTGGAGGCTAAGACTGCTTTTATATTTTTAAATGTTTGGAAACCGATCACTCCAGAGAACAATATTATTTCATGACATGCAGACATTATATGCAATTCAAATTTCGGTATCCATACAAAATTACTGAGACACAGCCACACCCATTTATCAACCCGTTTTCTATGGCTCCCTTCTGCTACCTGTAGAGTAATTGGGACAAGGTATGCAACGCCTGACATATTTACTACTGTCCCTTTCTAGAAAGGTTTTCAGAATGTGCTTGCTGATCCTCGCTCTAAACAAACGAATATTTTTGGGACATAGGATATCACGTGGGATTATTTGGTTCTATGGGGCCATGAGTGCATTCAATGGGCTTTTTAAAAATAATTTATGGCTTTAAATAATATGAATACAATGGGAATCCGATCAATATTAATAATATAGTAAAATAGGATGCTCAATAAATGCCTTATAATTTTTCTTATATATAAGGCAGTTCTCTTTTTCCTCCAACCCCAACATCTTGAGAAATTAGGAAACCAGTAAACCTTGGCACAATTATTTGTCAGGTACAGAAGGCGTTGGCATTTCCAAATCCCATGGGAAGGCATTTTATTAGAGTCCTCCCTTTCCCCTAAGATTTCCCGGATTTCTTTCATTCTTCTAAAACTAAAGAAACTGGACCGGCACTGTTCCTTTTCTGAAGGCGGCTGTCAATTCTGTGCTGTGACTCAGCACAGAGTTAGTAAGGAGATGGTGGTGCCACCCGCGGGTGGCAAAGGTCAACAGCAAAGGGAGGGACCAGAAAAGATCCCGCGTCCTCTCTCGTGGTTGAGTGGACAGCTAATGATTTGACCACAGACTTTAGAAAGATCTGCCTTTATAAAGAGAAACAAAGGGATGCTATTTTCTAAGAAGCTCTTATTAAGTCACAGCCTATAACTGATGTGTTGTTCCTCACCCAGATGACATTTTTGCTATCTGTCCACTGAAGCAAGAAATGCTTCGCACTGAAGCTGCCTTAGGGTTTTATTTTCCTTAAACTACAGGTCAAGCTTCCTGGTTACCAATCACAGCGTGATATGTGAAAACAAACGCATAAGGACAGGTGTGAATTTCTATATTCCATGGAGCCTGAATTTGGCATTGTGCTATGAAATTTTCTTTGATGGAGCCAAAGAGGGAAAAAGAAAATCTAGGAAGACCTAAGCTGATTGATGTAAGTTTGCTATCAGGTACCTCCTTTTACACAAATAGGTAACACAGCTTTCCTCCATTGGTACGCGCACTGTGGATTAAGTTCAGCAAAGTCAGCTAAAGTGATGAACCCTGGAACTTTCTGGTCTTTGTAAAGAAATTACGTAATATAGAAAGCAAAAGCAAAGCAAATAGCCTCATGAATGACAATGACAAAACACACTGCTCTAAGTGAGGGCTCAAGCCAAGTAGTAAATGCAGAATTAGGCCTATTGATTATGGACCTCGAGAGGTGTCTTCTCAACATAAAGAAGGGTACAGTGATGGTCAATTCCCCAGGGAATTGCAGCAGTTGGAAACAGATCTCCTTGAAAGCTGTACAGAAGAGTGTTCAATGAAAAGACGATTTACAAAGATGTGGAGGAGACTGCACTCAACAATCTACACTCCGCGCTGGTATGAGCAAAATTATTCGTTTTAATAACCAGCCCGGGGGTGTGAAGGGGTAGGGGAGAGAAGGTGTTCCTCAGAGCTTGGGGAGCTTTGGAGTACTTCAGGGAAGCAGAACCATGGAAAAATCAACAAGCAATCTTAATGGAGTTCTACCACATTAAAACATATTAACAATCTTCTCTCAGTAAAATAGTACCATATTGTTGCGCATATACATGGACAAGTTCAACTAAAAGAAAGACCAGAAATTGACCCAACCACATATGAAAATGAAGTCAATAAAATAATGATGCCACCAATCAATGGGAACTTTTGGGGAAACTAGAAGATTCCCTATTTTCCACCATGCATAAAATAGAGTCCAAATGGATTACAGTTCTAAATGGAAAAAAAAAAAAGGAAAGTGTACAATTTTAGAAATAGAGACGAAATAACTTCTGTAAAACCTGGATAGAAAGAATATTTTGAAAACAATTCAAAGTCCAAATGCAATTAGACAGATGGATGATAGGGAAAATACATATAGATAGATATAAAGATAAATGGATAGATAAGAGATAATAGGCAGATGGATATTGACATGGATACCACAGGAGTTAATTTATATATTTGCTTTTTGACTTACTGCATAAACACTAGATATGTTTGAATAAATCAAATATTATATTGAAGAAGGACTAAAGGAAAAAAAATGCCGTTTGAACATCCCACATAATGAATAGGATAAACAAAATTTCTACCATCTAAATTAAGCAACCAAAAACACAGAAAGAAGAGAAAACATTGTATTGTGTACTTCTGTTAAGAGAATAGGTTCCATGTTAAGTGTTCTTACCAGAACAAAATGAAAATAAGTATTAAAAACAATAACTTCAGGGGCGCCTGGGTGGCTCAGTGGGTTTACGCCTCTGCCTTCGGCTCGGGTCATGATCTCGGGGTCCTGGGATCGAGTCCCGCATCGGGCTCTCTGCTCAGCGGGGATCCTGCTTCCCCCTCTCTCTCTGCCTGCCTCTCTGCCTACTTGTGATCTCTCTCTCTCTGTCAAATAAATAAATACAATCTCTAAAAAAACAAAAACAAAAACAATAACTACAAAGGAAGTTGAAAGAAATGAAATGAAAGGGGCGCCTGGGTGGCTCAGTTGGTTAAGCATCTGCCTTCCACTGTCCTGGGATCGAGTCCCACATTGGGCTCCCTGCTCGTGAAGAATCTGCTTCTCCCTCTGCCTGCCACTCCCCTTGCTTGTACTCTCTATCAAATAAATAAATAAAATCTTTAAAAAAACGAAATAAAATAAAATGTACTCGTTGTCAGGCTGAATGTAAATGGATTATATTTCCTGTTAAAATTGGAAAGTGCAACTTTGTAATTTTAAAGCTATTCAAAAATTTAGATTATTTAGCAGAAACCAACTTAAAACATAGATATAAAGTAAGGTTGAATATTAAGCGATGGGCAAAAAGGTACCAGCTGAATGCAAATAAAAAGAATGTAACTGAGGTCATTTGAATGTCACAGATGTGGAGTTTTCAGTTAAGTATGGTAACCAGAATCAGGGCAACTTTTAATGAGTGAACATGGCTTTTTTCTTTTTAATAAAGATTTTACTTATTTATTTGAAAGTGAGCACGCAAGCACGAGCAGAGGGAGCAGCAGGCAGAGGGAGAAGCATGCTCCCTGCTCAGCAGGGAGCCCGATGCAGGGCTGGATCCTAGGACTCAGGTTCATGACCTGAGCCGAAGGCAGATGCTTAACTAACTGAGCCACCCAGGCGCCCTGTGAACATGGCATTTCTGATTCTCTGTCATAAATCTGTATCTATTACCAACATGACAGGCATCACATAAATGAGAAATAACCGGAAAATGATAAAAATAAATCTAAAGCACACAATACACCTCATTCAGGCTGGGCACATTTAGTACAAAATAAAAGGAGAGAAAATGAGTCATAGAATGAACGGCTTGCTCTTGTGTCCACATCCACATCCATGCAGAGGGAGGTTTCAGTCCTCAATAAGAGAATCTACTGTTTAAGACGTCAACGGAAATTTCATAAAAATCAATACTTCGATAAATTTCCGAGCAACACCTGTCTCCATAACTCAGTAAAAGCAAAATGGCATCCCAATAAAAGTTAATCAAAAAAAGCTTAGTCATTGAAAAACACACTTCCAAATAACGTCACAGAAGCAACCACCAGTGAACTCTGAATTCGCTATCTGCCAAAGACTCATTGAGATGATGGCTGCTGTCAGTAGAGGAACCGACACACACAACACCGGCCTCAATGTGACTTCACCGCCAGCCACGCCTACACTTCAAGTTAACTACTATGTACTAAAATAAGGGGAAAAAAAACAACAAAAAAACCCCAATCCAATTCCAGAGCATTCCCTCATTGCTCTCGCAGGGCTGCCCGGCGAAGATGCTCAGCCTAGCAGGACTGTAGGGAAGCCAGAGACCAGAGAGAAAAGCTATTCCTCAGTGTGCATATTGTACATTGGGAATATTTTTGAAGTTCTTATTTAAAACACTCACTACAATAAAAAGGAGATGATGTACTAAAGCAGAAAGACTACGCTAGAGTAAAAGCCATGGATCTCAATTCCTTGAGTATTGGGCACGTGGCGTACCCTTCTGGCACTGGGACTCCTATTTCTGACATTAGTACATAGGTTGACTTGATTTTTCTAAGGGTTTTCAAGGTGTTTTAAAGGATTTTTAAGGTTTCTTTATTTGAGAGAGAGAGAGTCCATGAGTGGGGGGAAAGACAGAGGGGGAGAATCTTTCAGGCAGACTCTCTGCTGAGGGCAGAGCCCAACTTGGAGCTTGATCCCATGACTCATGAGATCATGACTTGAGCCGAAATCAAGAGTCAGATGCTTAACCGTCTGAACCACCCAGGCGCCCCTTGACTTGATCATTTGAACGCAAGTCCACGGATTGTCTGCAAAGGGAGTCATGTGCTATATAGGTGTGTGCCTAAATTTTTTTCTTTAGAGTCTCAGTGTTATGGCTAGCTCAGAAAAGCCAAGAAGTACTGCCCTAGAGGGACCCACCTAGTCCCTCTCGGTGTTAACGTCATTGAATTTGAGCAGAAAATTATGGGGCTCTGGTAGAGTCTGAGAATCTTGTAGAATATGAGATGGTATGATCAGAATTAGTCTCTATAGACAGTATTTTAGTTTGAAAATAAGCAATTCAACTCATTAAATTATTTTCACTCAAAGTTTTCCTTTTTTTTTTTTCCTGTCTTTGATAAATACTGCAAGGGCATTCCATCATTCTATAAAAAGGGGATACATTCAGATAGTTGCCTTTAGCCTACACAGATTCTCTTCCCTGATTCCTGCGCGCTTTGCTCGGACTGCTACGTCTTCCCTGCCGACCAAAATGAAAGGTGCTGGTCTCAAGGTATAAAGGCTTACACATCTCATTTCAATAAGCGTAGACATCAGCTTTGAACAACCTAAGAAGAAGAGCATCGTTTTTGCTTAATTGTGCCTTCTTTGATATAATACTGGAGTTCTCATAGCATATTTGCCTCTTTATTATATTTTCTTAATATTTTCACTCCAAAGGCAAAAGGGAACTGAAATATAACCACGGAAAAGCTATCCAACTGCAAAATGACATAGCAGCTCAAAGCTATAACCAACAAATATGATTCTAAAAAGCTATTTTGCCAGCATAATATAACCCGCTAACAATCCCCCCGTGCTTTTAGTCTGGGGGACGCCGATGCACACTTGCACAGTGATTGCCGGATTCTGCGGGCAGCATCCTCACGGTTAACATCAAACCCACTGTTCCGGCTAACAAGGGACTGGAGACGGTGCATTCCAAAACCATATCCGATATGTGGCAATATTACCCATTTTTGGTCCCATCTGTTTAATTATAGGATCAGCTTACAGCGCTTTCAGATACTCAGTCAATGAGCTGGTCAAAGAAGGGATCGATTTATAACATTTATCAATTGTTTATTACCAAATCTCTGAGTTCGAGGTGCAATTGGACGGCTAAATACTTCACTGCCATTTAACTGGTTCACTCTACCTTTACTGATATTCAAAACATGAGAACTTTTGTCAACTACGCAAAATCGGGGGGTTCTTACTTATAATCAGATGCAAAGATGATGTTCCTAAGCTAAAACAGCTTGGAATTTGTAACAGGAGGCATGCCATACATGAATTATTATGGTATAACTTATTCCTAAATACGTTTTAATAGATTCAAGTCTTTATACTCTATTTTCCCCTACCAGGAAGAGTATTAAAATCAATGTCAAAAGTTGCTTTCTTTTCAGACTGATAAATGCAGCACTCATAAGCTGCTCATACAGTTCGCTTATAAATACCCATTGGTTTTCCTGCTACTATTATTACTCCAATTTTTAGATGAGGAAACTGAATCTCCTAACTTCCAACTTCCAGCTAGCTGGTAAATTATGGTACTAGCCACGTTTTCATTTAGCCAGTAAATAGTATCTCAAGTCAAGAAGTCTCACCAAGAATCTGGTGCTTTTAATCAATTGGATTTAATTATATATGTAACTATATAGTTTCCCAATTCATTGCACAAGTATAATGATTTGGACATAAACCAATTTATAGAAGATAGATGAGGACGTAATACGCCTCTAAGACAGACAGAAAGCAAATGCAACTATAAACGAGTATTCGGGAAGGTCAAAGGCTGGAAGGAAACAAAGTTTGGAGTCATAAAGGAAAAAATACAAACAAGAAGCAGGTGATCCTTCCTGGTGAATCTACAAGGATCAGCTCTATTTAGATAGATGGAAGCACTGAAATCTTTTCTTGACAAGACAGAACAAAACCAGTAAAGAAATGGATGAAGTTTTGATAAGATCTGCGCTATCCAATATGGTAGCCACTAGTCATATATGGATATTTAAACTTCAGTTAATTGAACACTTGGCAGCTGCGTGAGTGAGTGACACTTGCCATGTTTCAAGGCTCAGTAACCACCTGTGGCTAGTGGATACAATATTGGAGAGGACAAGGTTAGAATATCTCCATCACCCCAAAAAGTTCTCTCGCACTGTGCCGCTCTCAGAAAAACAAAAGAATAGAGTTGTATCAACATGTCTCCATCAGCTGTTAGCTTTTGGATAAATAGCTTAATGCAAAGATCAGGGAAGGTCTGAATTGGTAAACTTAAACTTCCTTAAAAAATCTAACTACTCATTTTTTAAAAAAAGGACGTACTATGGATGAACTGCTTTAAAATTACATCTTCAATTGAGTAACATACACCTTTTGTCTGATGTCAAATGATCGTTCATAAATCATACAAGGATAGTACTTTAGGGATAGGAAGAAAGTGCTTTGCAAAAACAGGGTAAAATGGCGTTAAACTTGAAATTACTGGATCCTAGTAGAGGCTTTCCATTTCTAGATATTTTATTTTATTTTACTTTATTTTATTTTATTGTACTTTTTTAAAGTAGGCTCCAACGTGGGGCTTTAACTCAAAGACTCTGAGATCATGACCTGATCTTTAGACTTACTAAACATCAAGAGTCAGACAATTAACTGACTGAGCCACCCAGGTGCACCCATTCTAGATATTTTAAGGGAACCAAACAGTTTGCCAACAGAGGCAGCTGACCAACAGTAATCAGCTGGGTTCTAATTTTTAAAAAGGGCATCTTCAACATTAGGGTTCCTTTAAAAAGAATCCCTTATACAGAAGACAATGTGGGGACAGCAGTGGATTTTGGAGGCAAATAATGAAATAAAACGAAGAAAGTAATAAGATCAAGACGATGATAAATGAAAACTGAATAAAGCAAATTATACTGATGGTAACTGCAGACTATTCAAGATGTACAAGTCAGAATCTTAAGACGTGGTTTCGCTTCCATTAAGAGGAACTTTGTGCAAATAAGTCCTACGTGACAGTAGCCAATGGGGTTGTTGATGAAACACGTCACTTTTCCCTGAAAACAGTACTGGGAAGAGTCCACCAGATCTTTAGAGAAATAGAGACCATGCGCTCTTGTCTGTGAGTAAATACACACGGCTAATGGATGTCAGCGTTGACTGTACTTGACAGAAATGTAAACTATTCCTTAGAGAAAATGAAATTTCTAATCAGTTCCAGGGGAGAAATCTTGTATCCTGCACCAGGGTTTGCAAATGGAATGGAAATAAATCCTTCCTTCAGAGCAGTGACATTGAATATCTGAATTTTGAAATCAACAGTGAACCAACGATGCATATTTTTGTGTTGGAAACAATCCCCGCAATAGATGATGCTTCACCCTGGGCCATTAAACACTAGAACAACCACCGGCGTTGACAGCACCAGAATCCATCCCATTTTGTAATGGAACAAATCTCCGCAGGAAAGCAATTGTATTCTGGAAGGTGAAGATCTGAGGGGTTCTCTCTGCACTTGGATAAGTGTGAGAACTTTTTTGTTGTGGTTGGGTGTTTCGTTTTGTTTTTGTTTTTGCCATGTTCTTCAGACTCTGTAGTATAAATCAGAGCTGCTTTGCTCCACATAGTTTGGGGAATACTGGCTTCTGAGACTTACCAGACAGACAGACTTGCGGTCACTAGAATTTGATCATTGACGAGGTGGTATGTCACCTTTGTCATACTGCCTTCTGGAAGGAAGTCACTCCATGCGCCCCTTCCCTAAGGATTGAGGAATTATGTCGCACTTCCTTGAGGGTAGAGTACCTCCATGAACTATACGGAATTCTCCTGCACCGTTTGCCTTTATTTTAACTTTGGTAATCCTACCTTTACCAATTTTAAACTTGGAAAATACCCACTGGTGTATTTTATTGGGAAGAAATTATTCAGTACATGCCTTCCTTCCTTATTCCACTCACTATCTGATCTCTACGGTAGAGGTCAGACATTTAAAATCAAAGTTCCAATTTCAGTCCTTTAACTCTGAAATGTTAGCTGTGTGCATTTCTATCTTTGGCTTGATTCTGTTCACATGGCCCATTTTCCTTTGATGTACAACATATAGATCTGAATTTTCATGCTAGACCATCTCTGTAGATTCTACAAAATATGCTAGTGATATTTCCCGCTACTTCCCGAGTTCCCGTTTTCATGCTTGATCTACTAGATTCTTGCAATAAATCATAGTTGGCCATAAAATTTGGTTAACGTCATCTAAATCTTGTTTTTACATTCGTGGGTCATTGCATGCATTGCATGTAGACCACCCAGTGTGAGTAAACAAATATGTCACAGTATTTCCATGCAGAGTAGGATATATATGTGATTTAGTCCCTTCCCATGTACAGAGTTATTATAATCCACACTCCACTGATGGGGCTACGGAGGGTCGCAGATTTCTGACTGCCCCCTAACAAGATGCAAAACAAAAGAAATGGAAAAGCAGCCTACCCACCATTCTCTTCTTTGGTGTTGGAAGCACACTTCACCTTTTGAGGATGCCTGCTAGTTTGTATGGAGAAATCATTTCAATAAGCATTTTGTTTTTGTAGGGATAAGACTCAAAGCCCGAGTCTAGGATCCAAGGCTGAGTTTGAAAGTGATGACAATGAAAAGGTATCTTCCTCAGGAGAGGCATTTACAGACAGCATGGAAGTAATTTTTGTCGTCCTTCTATGGATGGAGGTTGAGGGTCCTGGTAAGCAAGGAAGAGAGAAGAGGCAGGGAGAAGCCATAGGAACAGGTTGGCATCCAGAGGAAATGCATCCCCCTGGTGGGCTTCCAAACTCAAAATCGGAGTGATGGACCAGTGATGCTCAGGGTTGCCTTCCCCTACTTATATTCCTAGGGCTTGGGTTCTGCTTGTAAATCCTGTATGCTCTTGTGTTTTGGTAAATTGTGCCTAATTCTGTGACAATTAAATCTCCTGAGGGGTAGACCATGACCGAGGATCAGCAATAAGCCACCTAACATGATTGAATCATTAGAGCGAGCAGAGCTGCCCTATCAGTGACCAGAGAGAATCAGAATGCACGATCCACTCTAGAGATCTGGAAGACTCCCCAAGGGGAGGGAATATCCTGAAACCATGCTGGACTGGGAGGTGGGGGAATGACTTTTATCTACATAATAAGTAAGCTTGAGAGGTAGAATTATTGTATCTCATCATCGCCTCTCCTTCCCAAGCTGTCTCCTATTTAACAAAGTCTCCATTATTTCCCTGCCCTCAGAATGCCATTGTTTAATGGGGGCGCCACGTTAAGTAATGCCAGATCATGAACAATAAACGCCAACTTTGAAATGGTACACATTGGAGGGCTAATCCACAAAGTCTGAAATATTTACCAACCATCAAAAAGAATCCTACTAATCATCAAGTAAATCTAGAGTTGTGGCAATCTTATACATATCCAGCTAATCATAATAACCCTATCCTTTATCTAATTAATAACACTGCTGTATAGAAAAAGGAAGTTGTGTTTCTCTCATGAACAAATGATGAATCTCCTTAATCCTAGAAAACGTTGCTGGCTCACAGAAAAATGCTAATAATTAAAGTCGGGCATTTTTTAAATACTTTAGTGACTATGATTTTTATAATAAGTTTGACTTTCCTGTTATTGATAAAACAAACATAATATGTTAAACAGCTCATTAGCCTAAATGCCAAGCAATTTAGCAAATATTTACTTTGTGCATTGTATGTGCCAAGCATTAGTGTTAGCACTGAAAAAATCTGCAGTGTTCTGTCATATTTTAACCTAAGATTATCTCAAATTTCATCTGACTTTTATGATCTAGGAGAATTAATGAACAGATTTTGCCTAACAGTCATTATGAAGTCAATCCTAAGAAATCTAATTTAAAGCACCCTTTTGAAAGAGCTGAAACTCATGGAAAGTTTAATTGGCTATTTCTAAAAAATAAACTGGCCTGGGGAAGATACCCCTCTCACTTAAGTGGGATGGAAAATAGAGCAGGTTGTGGTCAGTTAAAACATCGTAATGTACAAATGGCATGCCAGCTTAGAGAATGGAATAGAATCACTTCTCTGTGCCAACGAACCCACAGATTTGGACAGGTCACTTTGCTGAAGGTCTGCAAACCCCTAATTGTTCTAGAAGTTCATGACTGAGGGCAAGAAGGTCTTTGATGCATGGTATTCCTTTCTGCTTTAGGCATGTGAATGTGTGAGTCTATTGGAAACAGAGAGGAAGAAAGAGAAAGACAGAGACATAGAGAGACAGAGATAAATTTTTATTTACAAAATAGTCACCTTTATTCACTTGGAAAGTATTTCTGGACAACCAGAGATATTCAAATTAAAGTTTAGTTCTAAAACTGGTTTAGAACCAGTGGTTTATTCTTTAAGGTTGTATTGCTGCTCGTCAGGCAAAAAGAGAAAAGCAAAGTATAATTTCTAGCTAACATTCATTAATCAAATATTATACTTTAAAAATATAGTATAGGAAAACATAAGATATACAAGACTAAAACTGATGGTTATTGAAATGAAGATAGACATGAGCTATGCAATTGGTTAAGAAAATCAATAAAACTATATAGCCTAGTCTAATGAAACATTTATGTATACACACACACACACACACACATACACACACACTCTGATCAAAATGGTGGAAAGAACAATTCTAAAATTTCACATGTATGCAAAATATCCCAGTAAAGAAGTACGTGCCATTTGGTAAAGAAATGCAATGAAAAAAATTATTAATTAAAGTTAAGACATTTAAGAGTTTCCCAGCCAACAAAAACTAAAGGAGTTTGTGATCATTAGACTAGTCCTGCAGGAAATATTACAGGGAACTCTTTGAGTGGAGAGGAGAAACCAAAAGTTTAAAGGCAGGAAACACAAAAGCAGTAACAATGAATATTTCCATAAAAATTAGTCAAGGAACTCACAAACAAAAAGGATGTAAGATATAATAACATATATCTAAAACATGGAGAGAAGAATAGGTTGAAACTTGAACAACCATCTACTTAATGTAGACTGCTATTTGCAGAAGAGATTATATACGAACCTAATCATAACCATAGATCAAAAACCACTAATAAACATGGGGGAAAAAAAAGAATTCCAAATATATCACTGAAGAAAACGAGCAAAACATGAAAGAGAGAAAGACAGGAAAGAATCAGAGAAAATCTCCAGAAACAACCACAAAAGAAGTAATAAAATACAAAAAATACACATCTATCAATAATTACTTTGAATGTAAATGGACTAAATGCTCCAATCAAAAGATATAAGATGCCAGAATGGATGAAAAAAGCAAGACCCATCTATATGCTGCTTACGTGAGACTCACTTTAGACCTAAAAACAATGAAATGAAATACCAGCAAACCAAACCCAACAATACGGTAAAAAAAAAAGAAAAAAAATCACTCACCACGATCAAGGGGGATTTATTCCTGGGGTGCACCAAAAAATTGCTAGAACTGCTACGGTGATTCGACAAAGTCACAGGGTATAAAATCAACATACAGAAATCTGATGCATTTCTATACACCAATAAGGAGGCAGCAGAAAGAACCCAAAAAATGAAATACTTTGCCATACATCTAACAAAAACTTCTACTACAAGATCTCTATGAGGAAAACTACAAAACTCTGATGAAAAAAGAATAGGAGAACATAATACATGGAAAGATATTCGTCCCAACTCAGTCTGTGGAGAGTCAATGCAATCCTAATCAAAAGTTCTCTTTCGCATATTATAGCAAGTTCTCTTATGCACATTATAAACTGACTTTATTTTTTAAATTTCTTAATTACTTTATTCATTTTACCTTTTTTTTATTTTATTTTTTTAGTGTTCCAAGATTCATTGTCCATGCACCACACCCAGGGTTCCCTGCAATACGTGCCCTCCTCAATACCCACCACCAGGCTCGCCGATCCCCTCAACACCCTCCCCTCCAAAACCCTCAGTTTGTTTCTCAGAGTCCACAGTCTCTCATGCTTCGTCTCTGCCTCTGATTTCCCCCAATTCACTTTCCCTTTCCTTCTCCCAATGGCTTCCATGTTTTTCCTTATGCTACACACGTAAGTGAAACCATATGATGACTCTCTCCACTTGACTTATGTCACTCAGCATAATCTGCTCCAGTCCCATCCATGCTGATACAAAAGTTGGGTATTCATTCTTTCTGATGGAGGCACAATATTCCATTGCATATGGACCCTGCCCAGCCACATTACATTTCTAAAGGTTTCCTTCCTCCTTTCTTTTCTTTTTTGTTCCAAAAACAAACCATGTATTGGTTATTTTTTTCAATAGGAAAACATCTTTCCCCAAATGGATCTCTCTCATACTGAATTGTAGACTCTGTTGCTGAAAGCTAATGTCCTCATAGAGACCCCTGTTGATCTTATAATCAAATTTAAGCAACCATAAATCTCTACACCAGGGGTTGGAAACTATTTCTATACATGGTCAGATAGTAGGTATTTTAGGCATGGTGGGTCAGGCAGTCTCTGTCACCATTAAAAAAAAAAATTATAGCACTTGATAAAGGTTTAATTTACACACCATATTTTCATCCATCGTAAGATATGATTCAATGATTGTTAGTAAATCTATACAGTCGTGCAATCTTCACTGCAAACCCGTTTTCGAACACTTACATCACTTCCAACAGTAGCCTTGCACCCATGTGTAGTCAAGACCACAGCCAGCCCCGGTAAATACTCATCTACTTATTTCTAGAAAACTGTGACTTTTCTAGAAATTTGAGATAAAAGAATCCTACAACATGTAGCCTTTCCTGTCTGGCTTCTTTCACTTAGCATCATGTTTTTCAGGCTCATCCAGCTGTAACATTGTATCAGATGTGTGTTCCTGTCAACTGCAGGATATAATTCCTTTAGACGGATGGGCCACATTGTCACTATTCATCAGGGATGGGCATGCGGATCGCTCCCAATTTCTAGCTATTAGGAATAATGCTGCTATGAACATTAGCCAAAGTGTACACATACCGAGTTGAATAAGTTCAGGGGAACTAGAGCTGTGTGGTCGTCATTGTTGACAATACTATATGATGCACTGTTACAAATGCAAAGAGTAGATATGAAATGTGCTTAACACACACACATACACACACACACACATACACACACATGGTAATTACATCACGTATGGAGAGGTTAGCGTAGCTAACCCTACGCTGCTGGTCATTATACTGCAATATTTAAGTGTATCGAGGGAACACATTGTATCCCTTAAACTTACACAATGTGACATGTCAATTATATCACAAACTTTAACTCTGCTGAGTCAGTGCAAAGCATCGATGCACAATATAAATGCACCAGCACGAATGAGCTCTAGTGAAGCTTCACTGACAAAAATGAGTGGTGGCCCCTCATTTCCTGGTCCCCTGTTTTACTAAAATGTCTGGAACTAGGGAAACCATCACACCATGTGCTTCTTGGTTTAATGCCTGATCCCCCACAGGACCCTCAGCTTCCTGTGCACAGAGCACTGTTTGGTTTGCTGCTCTATCTTCCCCATGACTTGCCGGCCTGTGCATCAAATAAATATTTGTCCAATGCATGCTGGAATTTATAACTGAACACATGAAATCCCAAAGCATAATTAATAGCCAAGAATCAGGTCTACACTATTAGAATTGGATTTGACATTTAATGTTTTTTAAAGATTTTATTCATTAATGTGACAGAGAGGGAGAGCATGCATGAGCAGGGGGAGGGGCAGAGGGAGAAGCAGGCCCCCCGCCGAGCAGGGAGCCCAACATGGGGTTCCATCCCAGGACCCTGGGATCATGACGTGAGCCAAAGGCAGATGCTTAACTGTCTGAGCCCCCCCAGGCGCCCCTGGATTCAACATGCATGAAACCAGTACTCTGAAGGTAAGGCATCAACAGCAACAAAATATGATCCTTTTTTTCAAGCTATAATTTGCAAAGGATTTAGATTTGTTCCACAAAATCCAACTTGTTCACGATGTTTCCTTCTCTGATGTAAAGATCACAATGGTAATTTTCCAAAATTTCTCTAGGGCTTCTTCCCTTCTTTCCATCCCTCCTTCCCCTCTCCCTCCCTTCCTTCCTTATATAAAAGAGAATGTGGGGATAGCATTGGATTTTGGAGGCAAATAATGAAATAAATTCCTCAGGTTGTGATTTCAGGGTTGTGGGATAAATTCCTTCCTTTCTTCCTCCCTTCCTCCTTCATTCCCTCCCTCCCTTCCTTCCTTCCTTTCTTTTTTAAGATTTATTTACTTATTTGAGGGAGGGGTGGAGGGAGAGGGAGAGAATTTTAGGCAGACTCTATGCTCTGAGTCCCCATCACACAACGTGAGATCACAACCTGAGCCAAAATCAAGAGTTGGATGCTAAACAGGAAAATATTGCAAAACATTGCAAAATATACAAAATATTGCACTACCCGGATGCCCCTAGGGCACTCTTATAAACCATATTTTCAGAATATCCTCAGAAAAAAATAATAAAGATGTTGATTTTTGCTAAGATTAAGGAACTCTAATGCCAGTCAATTTACATGACATTTTCTAGGCAGTTAGAGGAAATTTTACCATTCCCCTACTCTATTCTAATACAGTTAATATGGGACGTTAAAGTCCTACTTACTCCCAAGACAAAATTACTCTTCAAGAATATATTCCAACTACCAGATGCAGAAATTTGCTTTCAGGAATATACCGGTGACAAAGCAGCAATGTTCTTGCCATTTCCAAGAGTTTTTGAAAACTCTGCTCAGACCCTAAAATGACTGACTCTTGGCTAAAATAAATGCAATAAAACTGAATGGAACTAATCTCAAAATTACCCCCTGAAGGGAAAATAAGGCTCCATTAGAATAAGTACATGTTGCAAAGAAGACAACTCTTGGTAAAGAGGTATAATTTATAATCTGTATCAAATGGTTTCTATGACATTTTTGAAAGTTCAAGGTTACGCGTGAGATTCGATGTAAGCAGTCCTAATGCTCCCTACTTTGTAATCCCTGTGACCACACTTATAATTCGTGGTGATGTTCAGAATGCAGATCTTCCTTTTGAAGTAAAAATAGATTGCCCCTGTAATTATCGTTCATACCGTGACATATCTGTGGGTGGAAGGGAAGTACATGGGGACAGGCACCATATTCCAAGGATTTCCTAAGTAAAAGTAAATTGTCCTCGATTTAGTGAACTCTGAATATAAAAATAACCTTACACAAAATAATGCCACCAGCTTAATGGTGAGAAATTTTAAAAAAATACAAAACTTCTTAAAGGCGTGTGTACCCACTGTTTAGTGAATGACATAATTTGTTCATAAACAATAAATAAAGTAAACCAACAAAAATCATTGATCATCACCTATGTGCCAGGAGTGCAGAAGAGCTCTGGACATTGATGCAAGAAATGTTTACAATGTGTCATTTAGGTCACCGGCCCCAGGCTCTTTAAAGGGGCAAAGGTCAAGCACTGCCACATTTAGGGAGAAAGAAATGAACCTAAGGCCTTCCCCAGTCCCTGGTTTGGGACCGCTGGTGCCTGCTCGAACCCATCACACCTTGAAAAACATAGATGGAAGGGGGTTAAAGAATTTGGATAATTTGGATAATTCAAGCCACCCTTCCTCCCCGAAGTTTGGATTCACTTTGGGCAAAATGAACTCAAACTACTTCTGTGATATCCGAACGTGTATGTCCTGGATACTTGTAGACAAAGGTCCAGGTCTCAGTATGGAATTGCAGGCTAGAAGTACAGATTGGCAATGATCGGGATGGAGGGGTTTGACAATGGGTATACATGCACTTATGCATACGGGTATCCTGCACACGTCTATACACATATTTAATGATGTCATCACGCATCTGTATATACAATATGTAATGGATTCATATGGACTTATACACACACATGTATAATCATATATCCATATATAGCAATCCCATCTTTTACATATGCATAATTACACAATTTCCTATATACATATCTTACGAATGATGATAAACATCTACATTTGTTTATCCTCTATCATATGTCTATCATGTTGATCTACCTCTACCAGTTGTCATTTATCATCAAGTATAGCTATCACATGTCTGTTATATCTACCATCTGTCATACCATACCTGTCTATGTATAATCTATCTCTTCTATCTGTCATCTGTCCTATCTATCCATCCACCTACCATCTGTCCATATCTATCTATATCATATATATCTATCATTTGTCATATCTATCTATCCATCTATCTACCATCTATCATATCTACCTATCTACCTATCTATCTATCCATCTACCTACTATCTGTCACATCTATCTATCATCTATATACCTATCTACCATCTGTCAAAACTATCTATAATCTGTCATATCTATTATCTGTGATATCTACCTATCCATACATCTACCATCTATCATATCTATCTACCATCTGTCCATATCTATCTATAATCTATCATATATATCTATCATTTGTCATATCTATCTACCATCTATTACATGTATAATCTGCCATATCATCTATCATATCTATCTATTCATCTTGTACCATCTATCATATCTATCTACCATCTGTCATAACTATGTATAATCTACTCTATCAATTATCTGTCATATCTATCTATCCATCTATCTACCATCTGTCATATCTATCATCTGTCATATCTATCATCTGTCATATCTATCTATAATCTACCAAAAATATCTATCATTTGTCATATCTATCCATCTACCACCTATCATATCTATGTATAATCTATAAAATCTATTTATCTATTTATCTATCTGTCATATCTATCTACCATCTATCTATTTATCCATGTCTCATCTGTTGTATCTCTCAACTGTCTATACTGATACCTATCTATAATTATGTAATTTTGATCAGCGACGTAAACAAGATGAACTGCAAAAGTTGGACAGAGGTCCAGTTATGGGGTCCTTGAAAGCCCCTTAAATTATTCAGATCAGAAGGGACACCAGTAAGGGAAGAAGAAATGTATTGTCTAAGTAA
>CM052901.1:101563603-101593956 GCA_028534135.1 Potos flavus | reverse complement strand
TCGGCAGGAAGCCTGCTTCTCCCTCTCCCTCTGCCCCTGCTTGCACTTCCTCTCTCGCTATCTCTCGGTCTCTGTGAAATAAATAAAAATCTTAAAAAAAGAAAAACAAGTATTAAAGGAACTACTTGATATCCTTAGGAGGAAATATGTGAAGCAACTGTCCATATTACATCAGTGGGCATGCCATACATACCTACTACATACAGGTAAATAGATCTAAATGTAGATCCAGGTAGATCTTTACTAAGAGGTACTCACCAACAGGAATCAATGAATTCTATTGTTACCGCCCAACTGAATTATTTGTGTCCACTTTAAAATTACACATTTTCCAAGCCTGTCTATTTAAATAATGTTGAATGTAACGCTTCCATCAAAAAAGGCAGACTTTTGTAACCGACACAGAGTTTAACTACACAATCTGCTAGATTGCAAATTTTGTTTGGGAAGGAAAACTTCCCTTTTTTTTTTTTTCTTTTTTTGGAAAACTTTACTTTTAATTGCTGTATTTGAGTGATTCTTCTTAGGCATAGATACGAGATTTTTGGCTGCATGAACAAATACGTAAATGTTTCATCACACACTTTACCTTGTTTATTCCATATACCAAACCAAAGAAATTCCAAAGGGCAAATCTAAATCTGGATCTCTATCTATCTATCTATATAGTATTTACATATATATATAATTTTATATATAAATAATATATAAATATATTAAATAGGTATATAAATATATAGATATTTTACATATGTATATAAGCAAAATATAAATATTCAATATATCTATATAAAATATATAAATATTTTATATAGCTATGTAAAGAAAAATATATAAATATATAACATATTTACATATTCAACTTATATAAATATTATTATATATTTGTATAAATATATATTAAAATGTTATCTATTATGCTATTTATATATCATATATAAGTTTATGTATACACGTATATGTAAATATGTGTATATTTATATATGTTTATTTATAAATAAAATACTTATAAATAATAAATGTATATAAAATATCTATATATAAATAACTATTACTTATATACTTAATTTATATACTTACATTTTTATATAAATCAAGAGTATATACATTTATGTACAGGAATAAACAAGTGGTAGGTCATGGGAGTGCATGCTGGACATTTCCTAAGAACTGATTTTATTATATTATAGGAGCTCGTCCGCAGTCACGAAGACTCGGAAACCCAAATTTGTAAATGCAGAGTACACCCATCATTACACCCATTACATTACATTATCATTAGGAAGAAAATTCAAAATGGCCAATGACCTAGAGTGATACACAATGTCAGGATGCCAAAATATTAATATGTAATGCACGCCTCTCACCGAACGTGGAATATTAAAAGAGAAGTGGTACATTCTCCATCAGTAGGCAGACTTCAGTGGCTAGCGAAATGGTAATCTGACTTTTCTTCCCCCATAAACACAGAGTTGGTTAGGTGAAGGAAATTCTCTTAGTAGGCCTGATTCCAGTCATCTCGCAGAGATCTCCAGCAGGAGAAAGGGCTTTGTAAATGGGCCTGGGATGGGTGACATGGTAGTTCACACGGGTTCTGTGTTCTTTGCCTTATTTGGTGCAGGTTCTGATGGGCACAGACTACCGCCAGGAATCTAATGAGAGACTGAAATAGAATCATCCACTGCATTTAATGGGACTTGATATTTTCATGCTCTTTGCTGATTCTCAGCTCTCGTTTCTGGAGGACGACATTTTTCCCTCCATTTGAGTTTCCTGAGTACTTGGGGGGAAACTTCACTCCTCAATCCGTGCAGCAGCTCCAGCTGATAAAATGGCCTCATGCATATCCTGGCCATTTGTGCATTTAAACTGTTTTTGTTCAGTTCCCCGTCTAAATTGTTGACTTATCTGCCCGTGCTCTCTTAAGCAGCTGACACATTGGAGTTGTATGTGAAATGACCGTCATATTCATCTGTAGTGGAGGAGTTGTTAGGCACTTTACGATCCTTCTGGATGTAAGACAGAATAAAACTGGAGGTCATTATCATTATGAAGATCATCTTTCCTTTTTGGAATGGCTCACGGCATTCCAAATTTGTAACCAATCCCTATAACCTTCCCTCCAACCACAAAGTCAAGTGCCCATCCAAGGGTCCAAGTCAACACACCATTAGGAAAAAAATTCCTGTGCTATTTAACTCGATCAACAGGGTAGAAACCTTGCAGGCATCATTACATGTACACTATTACACATATTTTAATCAGGTACAAAGATTAAAAGGGTCCATGCTGGGAAAAGGTTACATTTCACTGCCTGCTGATGTTAGAGGAGCAAACATCCACTTGTCTGAGACAAGGACAAAAGGGAGTAGGGGAGGGAGCCTTCGTCATACAGCCCAGGCTGCTGTAACGGGAGGGGGTCACTGGGACCGAAGAAATCCCTGTGCAAGAAAACCTACATCGTTCTGCAAGACCAAGAATGGGAAAAGTTGGAAGATGCTGTCTTTGACCAAGACCTGCTCTTAGGGGAAGGGAACAGGGAATCTCAAACATGGTACCTTGAAGGAAGAGTCTCTGTTGGTGACCCAGGTGCAAGATGAGGTTCTACAGGGTTGGGAAAGAGCTATTTGGGGAAGAGTTTGTGGTAGACGCAGAAGGATTTATATTCAGGTGTTGCTGTCTAGGGATGCTGTCTATGGGTCTGTGCCTCCTGGAATAATAATGAAGCCACAACCTATTATATCAATCTAAATTGAGTATATACTTCAAGTAACACAGAGACAATCGGTGAACGCATGGATCAAATTCCACTTTCTTTGCCATTTGTCATTTGCAAGAATGTGACCTTCGTTTTCTTTTTCTTTCTTTTTTAAAAATAGCCTTGATTTTTTTTTTTAGAGCATCTTTAGGTTCACAGCAAAATTGAGGGGGAGGTAGAGGGATTTCCCAGGGAGTGTAACACCCCCCTGCTTGCACTCATGCAGAGTCTATGCCATTATCAGCATTCCCAGTAGAGGGTGCATATATTACGACCGATGAATCTGCATCATATGTCATCATGACCTAGGGCCTGTCATTTCCATTAGGGTTCACTCTTGGCGTTGTGGGATTGGACAAATGCATGACGGTGGGTATCCACTGTCATAGTACCCCACAGACCTTTTCTTTAAAAGCCATGAAGAGTTTTTACAAAGACTTAAGAGCAAAATACAAAGCATCATGCCAACAGATCTCATGACACGGAACAACCATTGGAAAGGAAGAGAAAGATCTCTACGTTCCTCCAGGAACGGTGAAGTGAGTCATGCACATTAAACAGGTCATTACAAAACCCCCCTTTTTGTGGACAGTTGATTCATTAATTTTAGAGAACTTAAAAATTGCTCTAGTTAGTGTCTTTAAGTTCATTATTTCTGTTTATGGGGGCACAGCCACCATGTTGGTCAAACTTCTCAAAAACGTAATGGTCTGGGATGCCTGAGTGGCTCAGTTGGTTAAGCGGCTGCCTTCAGCTCAGGTCATGATCCCAGAGTCCTGGGATCAAGTCCCACATCAGGCTCCTTGCTCAGAAGGGAGCCTGCTTCTCTCTCTTTTCTCCCCCTATTTGTGCACGTTCTCTCTTCCTCTCTGGCCAATAAATAAATAAAATCTTTAAAAAAATGTAATGGTCTATCTCTACTCCCACATTTTTGTAAGTGCTATATACTAATAGTCAGTTGCTATATAGTATTTCTTACCTAAAAAGTGATACATGCTTTCTAACATCTGTTATTTATATCCTGATGGTCTAGCATAGATTTTGTAGTTGTTACTTGGTGCCTAAATCCTGTTTTATAGTCACTACTGCTCCCTGAGATTTAAATAAGTGGGGATTAAAATTGCTGCTGTGGGGATTTGTCCAAAATGCCAACAATAGTTCATCAATTTAGGGATTTTTGCACCCTGAGCTATAAAGGTTGAAAAGTTAACCCAATCCTTGACTTAGGGGCGGCTCAGCTCCAAAATTCCAACTCTAGCCAATTACTCCTCTCAAGTGTCTTTAAGGAATTCAACCAGAGGGCAAAATTATTAAGAATGATAAAGACATCAGAGATCTGCTGGAAGCTGTGACTGCATCACCACAGCCCTCTTGCCTTATAAGCGTCTAGACAGTTGGAGAAGTATAAAAATAGAGCAAGGTAAATACAAAATAAGTCGTTAAGGAAAGTACAGAACACAGCTATCCATAATAAAAATAAACCAAGCCAACATAAAGATCAGTTGACGTGGTCCTAAAAGTGAGATTTTCATGAATTTCTGGTAAAAGGCCAAAATTAGGTTCTCTTTCATTTTTATGTTTTTATAAGTATATACCTATATCACATATAGATACATATAGAGAGACAGAAGTACTCCAATGAGACAGAGACAGAGAGAAACCATCAAAAATCATGATCCAGCTAAATGCTCTATTTGCTTTGAAACCTATGAATCCCTGATACTTTGAAAGGACTTTACAATTTACTTATTTATCGTAGTTTGTTTGATTGTATAGCCTGTATGTCCCACAAGTTAGTTTTTAACTTTATGGGGGACAACTCCTGTCTTAGATTTAAACATGTAGATGATGAGTATTTCCAAAGGTTGTGTTGTTGGGTCATTCCTCAGATCAAAAGCTGGCATTAGGGCGTATGTGTGCTTATAGACTCAGCCCCATTCAATGCTTTTCACTAATGCTGGAGTCTCACAGTAATCAATTTATAGTCTTGCAAATCTCTGTTGAAATTGCTTCTGGATCTGTGAATAATCTAATAATCTAATAATGCACAGATTATTTCCCTTGCTAAATTTACTTACACTTTACTTGCAATCACTTGTACAATACCAAGAATAAAGTAACGTTCCAAAATTCCATTCTACGCAGGCTTACGCATAAACATTAATCAGCACATCGATATGTGAGCCTACTAATATGTTTTTATGTATCATGTTATGCTATACATATCAACATACTAGGGCAATATTGTGAATAGCTTAGCATACATATTCTATATATAAATATAAAGCCAATCACGTTTCTCACTGAGATCACTCAAGACCGAAATGAAGGAATTTAACATTTTTTTATTCCACATCTTAGCGTGTTTGAACATTTTCTTTTCCGTAATGAGTTACTGAATCTCAAGTAAATTGTTTAAGTGCTCCAAGATTGAATCTGAGCTCCAAGCCACTCCTAACGTATCACCATTTACTCATTTTCTATTTCAATCTGGGGGCACTTGCTTAGCTGTATTAACTTTGAAACTGTGGCACAGAATGAAATGTAATTTTGCCACGAGTCACAACACCGACAACCATCTGCTTATCCGCATCGTTTATTAATGGGATTCTGATGGCGGCTTCTTCATGATCATTAAGAACACGTTCTGTTTTAAAATCCAATTCACTGGGTTGGGTGAGCCCAGTGGTGGGTACTGAGGAGGGCACGGATTGCATGGAGCACTGGGTGTGGTGCATGAACAATGAATCTTGGAACACTGAAAAAATTAAATTAAATTAAAACATAAAAAAATAAGATCCAATTCTCCACCACCATCTTCAAAGTCAACTTTGGGGAAACCAACCAAGTCCTAAAACAAAGAAAAACCACCTTTGAACGCTCTAGCTATAGGGGAAACAGATATGGAAGGAGGGAAATAGCACATAGCCTCCTGAAGGCGGTAGTTAAGAGATTCTAGTCACCAACTCCATTGTGGGGAGGGGGATTTTCGCCACCACCCCCAATTGCACTCCATTGTGACACATCTACACGGAGACAGCGTTTCGGTCCTACAAGACTCCCCGCCACCCCAGTTCAGATACTGATCCCAAATCCCAGTTCTCACCTGTGCTGGTGAGCCAGCAGCAGTAGCTAGAGGAGGGCCCATGACCTCCTCCTCCTCGGGTCCCCTTCATCTGCTGGAGCGGCTCCCCAGCTCAGGAAACCTGTTACTCACTACACCACTGCTTGATGAGAACAGGATGTAACTCAGGAACAGCCCGACGATGATGAGATGCAGAGGGCCAGGCGTGGGGAAAGGCGCACCTCTCTCCCCAAACCTCCCCTTGTCCGCTAACCTTGAAGCTCTCCCAAACCCCTCCTCCCGGGTTTCAAGGGAAGCTTCGTAACAGAGGAAGGCCTGATTCCTGGGCCATTGGCCCCTGGCCACGGAGTCGCCCTCCAGCCCCTCCCGCTCCACAGAGGTCAGGGGGTGGAGTAGAAAGTTGCAACCCTCCGGGCAGGTGGTGGGTTCCCCTGGCAACCAGCCCCCGGCCCAAAGTCACTTCATTAACTTAACAAAAGACACCTTTCACGCTCCCGCCACAGGAAATTCCAAGGGTTTTAGGAGCTCCAGAAATAGGGATGAAGACCAAACACAGGACTCTTATAAATCACAGGTATTTACTCTGCAAGCCCTCTCTTTCAAACCCCAGGAGGGCAAATTCAGGCAAATGCTTGTTATTCAAAGGGGAAAAAACATGGCGAAAAATGCTTGCTTAAAATATTTGAAGATGCCTATAAATCACATATTGGTTTATATTTATATTGAGTGGCTCACTCAGTCAGTAGAGCATTGTGACTCCTGATCTTGGGGCTGTAAGTTCAAGCCCCACACTGGGTGTGGAGGCTTAATTAATTAATTTTTTACTTAAAAAAATTTTTTTTAGTTACATATTTTAAGTAATCACAAATAACGCAGAGACAATATATTGACATTACATGGTCATAAATTTAAATATTCTATCTCAAGGGAGATGGTCAGATTTAGTATGTAAACAATAAAAATCATTACTGTTCACTTCAATTTTTTATACCATTTCCCTGGTTGATTTATATCATTGCTAAAAATGGTTTAGCTAATTTTTTGGAACCCACATATATTCCTATAATTGTGGGATGTTTCTTAACTAATACTTTAAATTTAAAATACTAAAGCATGAAACCTCCTATTGACTCTAGAAAAGTTGGATTAATTGTTAACTGTCATTAAATTTTTACAGTTTCTTTTCTGAAAATATAGCATATGGCATTTTATAGGTAGTACAAGACTTTCTTCCTTTTTATATTTTTTTCTGTAATGTTTGTAACAAAATATGTGCCCTGTGATTTGCTTTTTACTCTCAAAACAGCTATACTCTATGTTTTCCTTTTTCTCTCTCTACATTCCCCTGGGCAGGGAAGGTTAGTCTTGGTTCAATCGGGCATTTAATTATTCCTCCTGTAAACTTTATGATCTCAGAGTTGATTAGGTAAGTTCGTATGGGAAGTTTTAAGTGTGAAGTTGTAAATAAGTTTAGGGTCCATTAAAGTGAGTTGATGTGGTATTTTTCCAGAACCCAAGCTGGGAAATAGTTTGCATTTCTGTTATGTGTTTATTTTCCTTAATTTAATCTTTACCATATTTTGTATTACAAAAGTAATATATGTTCATTAGGAAAACATAACAGAATAAAAGTAAATATTTTTTCACATATTTTGATGTGCAGAACCTATGTGAGTTAATATATAATAAATATATGATGTAACTATTATGCACCTTTACCTGTACACAATATATTTCTGTGTCAGTAAATATTTACACTATTTTTTAAAAATAATCTCTACCCCCAACATAGGGCTTAAACTCACAACCCTGAGGTCAACAGTCAAATGTTGTACCGACTAAACCAGCCAGGGGTCGTCAACAGTATTTTTGATTAGTATAATTTGATATGAACATTCTACAATGCTTTAAATCAATGCTCTATTTTGGAGCACCTGCCTGGTTCAGTTGGAAGAGGAAGTGGCTCGTGATCTTGGAGTTGTGAGTTTGAGCCCCACGTCCGGTGTAAAAATTACTTAAATGAGTAAAACTTTAAAAGTAAATAAATAAGGGAATAAATAAAAACCAGTGCTCCATTTTAAGACACCTTATGTAGTTCCTAGTTTTGCCTATTATAATTAAATGGAAATGGAATTAAATTAAATACTTGCTCTTCAAAATGGTGGACATTCTTAGTTCTTTCATTGAAAGACTTCTTGAACTCTATGCATCATGAAAGGTATCATGGACACATTTAATTGCATTTAAAATTAAGAAATTTCAGAGGTGCCTGGCTGGCTCAGTCTGTAGAACATGGGACTCTTGATCTAAGGTTGTGAGTTTGAGGCCCAACTTGAAGGTAGAGAGGACTTTAAAAAAATTAGGAACTTTCTTAAACCCTAAACATCATGGAAGAAAGGAAAATACAGCCATAAACTAGAAGAAGATATTTGAAAATGGTTTTAAAATGATGCAAATAACAACATGTACAGTGTTTAAAAAATTAAAATATTTAAGAAAGCAATAACTTTATTTATGTATGACTATTTTTAATTTTAATGTTTCTAATGCTGACTTTTATAATGTGAATAATGTGAATTGACTAAAATTCCAGCAATTGACTCAACTACTTTATACCTCATCTGTTTGCTCTTCAAAATGTAAAAAAATAAATAGTGGGGACCTTTAGGTTTTTTCACTTCTGGTGGGAATAAATAAGTAATTTAATTTAAATTTTTTTTTTTGTTTTTAGATTTCTAACATTGCCATTTCAGTCTATAAGTATATGTGTCTCTTTTACATTTTATATAAGTCTAAAAACAAAAATCAAGAGCACCCACACTATTTAGATAAATGAAATATAACGTTGATGGGCAATGGTTGGGTTGAAAATGTCATTTTGAGGCAGGTGCATGCTGGAGTAAAATTTTATCATCAATAGATGTGTGCAGTAAAGTTTCTTAGTCACTGCCTCTCGCTGTTGACCTATTCTTTGTTGGTTGCGTATAAAATTCTAAGGTAAAAAATGTGTTTTCTGAGATTTACGAGGACATTCCACCTCTGTCTTCTGGTTCTCCATGTGTGTTGATCGTTTTCTTTATGTGAAGTGTTTTCTCACTCTTGTCTGTGGACATTTTGATGTTCCTTGGTCTTTTGAAATCTTCAGTATCATCACTATTTAATAAAGGTCTGCCTGTTCACCTCTCCCTGCTTATTCTATCTAACTCTGTATCCCTGTATTTTTCTTCTCTCTCTCCTACGTCCTCTCTCTTGCTAAAAATTCAATCTTAAAAATCCTAATATTTCCCAAAGACTTTCTGCATCTGCCTTTCTGCCTCTTATTTTCCCCGCATTTTCAAAATCACGTTTCTCTTTTTGACATACATAGTGACAGATATCCTTTATTTTAAATCATTTATTTATTTATTTGGAAAGAGAGGAAGCATGTGTGTGCATGTATGAGCATGGGGAGTGGCAGAGGCGAAGGAGAGAGAGGATCTCAAGCAGACAACAAACATCCTGACCTCGGAGCCCAATGCAGTGATCAATCCCATGACCATGAGATTGTGACCTGAGCCGAAATCAAGAGTCGGAAGCTAAATGGACTGAGCCACCCAGGCACCCCAGATGTCCTTTATTTTATAAAGAGGTCCAACTTATGATCTTTTTCAATTCCCCCTATGTGGAAGAAGAAATAATTACCAATCATATTTCACATTTCTATAATGGTTTCTTGGGTTTTTTTTTTTAATCCTGTGATTTTATAGAAAGCTGTTCCTTATTTTATTTTTTTAAGATTTTATTTATTTATTTGACAGAGAGAGAAAGAGAGAGAGGGCACAAGCAGGGGGAGGCGCAGAGAGAGAGGGAGAAGCAGGCTCCCCGCTGAGCAGGGAGCCCAACGTGGGACTTGATCCTAGGACCCTGGGATCATGACCTGAGCCAAAGGCAGACACTTACCAACTGAACCACCCAGGTGCCCCTAGAAAGCTGTTTTTGATTTAAGATTTAGTCATTGCTTGGATTTCTCTAAGAACACAAAATAAATTTTACTTTTTTCACTTATTACCAGGAATATCTGGTATATTTTGAAAAAGCTCTTCTTCTTTTTCCCCTCCTCCCATCACAGCCTCCTCTGCCATGTTCTTTCTTTCAAACAACTAGAGATCCTTGGCTTTCCATCTTTAATTTGTGTGGTAAAGATAAAATTAGTGTAATAAAAAATATAAATAATACGTGAAAAAAAACTCAGCCCAAATAGCAGAAACATTTTCAAAATACAGTTACCCAGCATCTATAATCACTTTTATCTGTTATTTTTTGGCAAATTCTTGAGACTTGGATGAACTGATTTTCAAAGACATAGCTCAATTCTGTGTGTTCAATGACTCTGTGGTTGCAAGACAATATGCAAAACGAGAAATAGAAAGTAAGTGATAGATGATTGGAGGGTGACAGGTTGGTTATGCACTTAGGGATGGACGCATCCATTTAGCTCAGGATGATGGCTGCCCTTGTGTGTTTGTGGAATGCATTAGAGTCCTTCACTCCTTTCCCCATTCATGCTGTTCTCTCTCCCTAGAATAGCTTCTAAAATTCCCAAAAGTCCCACTTCTGTTTGTTTTTTCTGCCTGTGGAAGTCCTGTCCATGTCTAGCTTTCAGTTGGGACCTCACTGCTCAGTGAGTCCTTCTCCACCTTCCTCTGAGTTCCATGCCATAGCATCCCACAGAAGCCCAGCATGTCAATGGCGCCCTTCCGGTAAAGACACCATTATATAACTTCTTCCCTAACTAGAGTCTGAGTCCCCTGATGGGACCTATCTGGTTCACTCACCTGCAGGGGCTACAGTTAGAGCTGGATTGTAAGAGTTGCTTTCCAAATGCTTTTTTTTAAAAAAAAGTAAGTATTTTTTTCCATTTATTTGACACAGAGAGAGAGAGCACAAGCAGGGGGAACAGCAGAGGGAGAGGGAGAAACAGACTCCCCACTGAGCAGGGCGCTTGATGAAGGGACTCAATCCCAGGACCCTGGGATCATGACCTGAGTCAAAGGCAGACGCTTAACCAACTGAACCATCCAGGTATCCCTTAAATGCTTTCTAATGTCATCGAACTCCATGCTCTATGATCTAAATGCATAGCCTTTTCCGCCAGAGTGTGTATTTTCCTTTATCGCACGTGTCTGCCATGAGACCCTGTCATCGTTCACTTGGATTTCTAACGGCATGAACAGAATCATCATCTGCGACCAGACTTCCCTTCCCCAACTGCCAAATGGGGCAGGTTTGGAAACTCTGCAGGGAGAGTTAACTGTGCTGATTCCTGGAGATCATGTTTATATTCGCATCTCTGAAGAGTATCACACGTATTTGCTCATTGTATGTGCTCAAGAAATGGCTTTAGACGAATAAAGGTGAACTTGGTACAACACTTGGAAAAACCCATTTTTATTGATTTCTGGGAATGAGAAAACCAAAAGGAACTAACCAGCACATTCTTTTTTTTTTTTTTTTAAGATTTTATTTATTTATTTGACAGAGAGAGATCACAAGTAGGCAGAGAGGCAGGCAGAGAGAGAGGGGGAAGCAGGCCCCCTGCTGAGCAGAGCCTGATGCGGGGCTCGATCCCAGGACCCTGAGATCATGACCTGAGCCGAAGGCAGAGGCTCAATGCACTGAGCCACCCAGGTGACCCCAACCAGTACATTCTTAATTCCACTGGAAAACATGAACACAGATTAAACTCTTAGGTTGCTCTACTACACAATTTTCCATTCTCTGGAGGGTCGTAAAGTGATCCACAGCGATCTTAAAAGGTTATATATGGTCAGAGCTGTCTGTTATTAGAGCGGCTTTAATGTGTACCTGGAATCACTAATATCATGAATTTCCTTATGCACGATAGAGATTACCAATTAATGTGTTTTGTAAATATTCCTACTTGTTTATTCAAACATCATCAGGTTCCCACTTAACTCACACCTCAAATGCTTTCAAAGTTTTTCTGGGACACCTGGGAGGCCCAGTCTGCCTTCGGCTCACGTCATGATTTCAGGGTCCTGGGATCGAGTCCTGCATCGGGCTCCCTGCTCAGTGGGGAGTCTGCTTTTCCCTTTGCCCCTCCTCCCTGCTCGTGCTCTCTCTCTCAAATAAATAAAATAAAATAAAATAAAGTTTTTGCAGTGGCTGTGTATTTCCACTGAATCCAGAGTGGAAAATTGGTGGTATATGTCCTAAATCATAATCGCCAGTAAATTCATTCAGGGTGAATCTGCCTACTGCCAACAAACTTCCAGCAATGAAATTTGCCTTGGATCAAGAAATGCTTTTGTATTCCTTCCCTAGTGTTCAGATCCTTTTCTGGCTTGACTCTCCTCTTTCAGGCCCCGTATTTTGTGCTCAAACACCAAGTTCACTGAGCTCGAAGGGTACAGTACTGACCGAGTAGAGTGGTCTTTCAAAATACGGATAATTATGGCCATAATTTAACCTTTAACTTTAATTATCAGATATAAGCAGATCACATTATAATTCTCGCATTTGTGAAGAACATTCTATGGCCAGGCCCCTATCATTCACAAGGAGATAACCATCATGGAAAGGGAAAGAGGAACCCTCCCCTAATACACAGTGTGCGTCATAAACTCCCGTCATTGACTCGTACCCTCTCTCTGAGGATTAAGGGCTGATGAGTAGAACAGAGCAACTCATTTCTAGAACTAGATCTCGGCATTTTAAAAAATTGGATGTATATTTATGTGTATTCATTGCACTCTATAATACTCCTGAACAAATTATTGCAGAAAAACAGTAAGGGCTGTAAAAAAAAGAATCAGATTATCACAGCCATGCTTTAAAAGATTTTTATAAAGCCGTGCTTTATAAGACTTTCAGACAAATAAATCACAGTGACAGTCTGTGTTTAAATGTCTTGAATTTCAGAGGGCAGAACATGTATGAACAATAGATAATATATAACATAGAGCTGAATTATCCATTTTTTAGAAAAATCACTGTAAGCTATTTAGAATGCTACACTTTTTTTTCCAGGTGCTCTGAGACCATGTAAATGCATAATATAATGATGTTCACTACCAAAAATACTTTATTAATAGATAACCTGAAATCTAAGTTGGATGTTCTGCAGATACATTTTTAAATTCTACTTAGTTTTTCATTAAAAAAAAAAAAAGTATACATACACCCAGGACATGAGCCCTAAGAAGGCTGCCCCTAATAAGTGGGTTTTATTAAGTGAAAAAATATCTCTTTCACTTTATTTGACGTCACTCTTCATTTCTACCTATTTTTTTTCTGCAGAAATACTATTTTACACCATACCGTTTTTTACAAATCCCTGTTCATTTCCCCATTAGAAACAATGCTTCGGTATATGATAAATATTCCGAGGAGAAGCAGCTCAGATAAAACAAAGACAGTGGTAAAGTTAATACAATCCAACAAGGACTCTCCCCAAAGATTTGTGATAGGGAAAGTCAATTGGTTCATTCAATTTGGACCGCACATAAACCCCTGGGGCCATGGGTGTCTCCTTGTAGACAATTAATTAATCAAATCGAGCTTTATCTGGCAAAATAAATGGCCTACGCAGGATTGTTTATTGATTATACATACAAAACCAAAAACTAGACAATATAGAGACATAACCATTCCAGACCTCTCATTAAACTCTTTTGAGCATAACTAAAGGAAGGTTATCCAATAATTAACTTTTTATAAAATGTATTTCCCTTTGAGATGAAAGAGTGAGCAAATAGTACTCACTGAATTGCATTGCTGTAAACACACTTGGAATGATTTTGAATTTATTTTATGATTATGATAGTTAATACCATATTTTCCTATTTAATGCTATAGTTTCATATTTTAATTATATTTTAACTGTAAAAGTAGTCAAGAAGCACTATTAGGGCATTGAAATAATACTCTTATATGTGACATTCAAAAGGTGTTTCCAAAATTTTGGATCAAGAATGTAAGATGAGAAATATCATCCTACCATTAATTAATATCTATTGAAAAAAAAAATTATGCCATCTAAAGGGATTCCTACATGTCATTCACTTAAAGCCAGATTAGGTTGCCAATTGTTACAATTAAAAGAGGGTTTGAAATAACAGAACATTCAATTTATTTCATAGCTTTCTTAAGAACTCCATGTAAAAAGGGTTAAAACATGTGTCTTCTGAATGTATAAGGGTGTAATAATTACGGTAAGAAAAATGAGCCATGACCCTCTGTTTTGTGTCTTAAATTCCACATATCAGTGAGATCATATGATAATGGTCTTTCTCTGATTGACTTTTTTCGTTTAGCATAATACTCTCTAGTTCCATGTACATCGTTGCAAATGGCAAGATTTCATCAGAGGGGAAGAGAAGAAAAAATATGAAAAGACGAAACCAGAGAGGGAGACAAACCATAAGAGACTCTTAACCATAGGAAACAAACTGAGGGCTGCTGGAGGGAAGGTGGGTGGTGGGATGGGGTAACTGAGTGATGGACATTAAGAAGGGCACATGACGGAATGAGCACTGGGTGTTATATGCAACTGATGAATCACTGAACTCTACTTCTGAAACTAATAATACAGTCTGTTAATTAATTGAATTTAAATTTTTAAAAATGTTTACAAAATGAGCCATGAACCATTAACCGAATGCAAGTGGGATGAACTGATAACTGATAAAATATTCTCCATCAGCTCCAAAGGGCCCCGTCCAAATTGTGCTTTGTCTTTACAGATGACCTTGAACATCGAGGAGTTGAACCGTATGGCTGATGTCCCCTGATAATGCAGATTTTTTCTGATACATAGAGTGCAGGACTATAAATGTATTTTCCTTGTTGGTTTCTTAATATTTTCTCTTCTCTAGTGCACTTTATTATAAGAATATAGTGTGTAATACATAAGACACAGAAAATTTAGGTTAATTGGCTATGTCATCAGTCGGGTTTCTGGTCAACAGTAGGCTCTCAGTAGTTAAGTGTTTGGGGGCTCAAAATTGATACCTGGGTTTTCGACTGTGCAGGGGGTCACTGGCCCTAATCCACACTCATTCCAGAGTCAAGTGTGTTAAATTTCTCCTCACATCATTAGGTTGCAAGACCTACTCTCTAGACACTTTACTATTTATTCTCCCAATTTCATCATTTCAGCAGAGAAGACGATCATTGATACTTTAGGTATTACTTCTTCTATGCAACAAATATCTGTAATGAGTTGGCTTTCTTCTCTAATTTCATTCAGAAATCACCAAGAAGGAAGCTATTGTTCATAAAGGAGAAAATAAAATGGTATCATCTTAATGATGTCTATCCTTGGTAGTTTATGGATCCCATGATACTACTTTTAAATGGTGGCTTGAGAAATTCCTCTTCTAGATCAACACCTGAAATTAATCTTTGGATACAGAGAGAGGTTCGTATGTTTCACTCACTATGGACTCTGGTAACAAGGAAACGGGTACCCTTTTGTGCAGGACATATTCTTCTTAGGTTTCCAATGATCAATGTTTCTGGACTCTATGCCATGAGGACTTTTCACAGACACCACTTGCATATGTATATGGGACTGAGACAGCAGGGAAGACCTTCCCCCCCCCCACATACACAATAATGGGAGGGAAAATGTCCCAATTACTATATTTTTTAAAGAATTTTTATTTATTTATTTGACAGAGCTTGAACAATTGCAGGGGAGAGCCTGAGGGAGAGGGAGAAGCAGGCTCCCCGCTGAGTAGAGAGCCCGATGCGGGGCTCAGTCCCAGGACCCCAAGATCATGACATGAGCCAAAGGCAGAGGCTTAACCGAGTGGGCCACCCAGGTGCCCCGATGTCCTAATTATTTTTTAAACACACCATAGAGACATCATGTGAGTCTGTGAAAGCAAAGTGAGTTTCCTGCTTCCAGGGAGTTTTTAGAAATTGACTACATCAAGCTTTGCCAAAGCTTAGGACTCTTAGAATGAGTGAGACAAATAGTTTGCAAAGAAGCAAATTCATGTTCATCAACCAGAAGGGAAAAAAAAAAAAGTTAGGGACAGTGTGTGGGCTTACATGTCTGAAACAATAAGGAGCCTGCAATTCAGCTTAATGCACAATGGCAGTAACCAACCGGTGGTTTTGTCCAAAGGGGACACCAGTGGAGTTGGAGACTCTCTCCTGATCTCAGCTGTCACCTGGCGGGTGGAGACCAGGGACGCTGCTCCTCATCTTGTCACGCACGGGACACTCTCACCATGGGAGAATCATCTTGCCCCAGTACTGCCCAAGTCTACAAGGTTCTCAGGCTTCTCCCTTGGGTGAGCCCGTAGAAGCAGCAAGGAGCAGAAAATCAGCGGAGGGCACGGTATACGGGGAAATGTGAAATTATAAATCACAACCGCCATCTCCTTTTTAAACTTATTTATCTTTTTAAGATTTTATTTATTTATTTTAGAGACAAAGAGAGAGCATGGTTGGGGGCAGGGGTAAAGGGAGGAGATGGAATCCCAAGCAGATTCCATACTGAGCATGGAGCCCAGGGCGGGGCTTGATCCCAGGACCCCGAGGTCATGACCTGAACCAAAATCAAGAGTCAGATGCTTAACCGAGGTGCCCTGAGCATGTGACTCTTGATCTCGGGGTTGTGAGTTCAAGCTCCGTGTTGGGTATGGAGATAACTTAAAAATAAAAATTCTTTTAAAAAATTATTCTGTGCCAAGCTTTTTTATTTTTTATTATTTTTTAAAAGATTTATTTATTTGAGAAAGAGAAAGAGCAGGGGGAGGGAGAGGGAGACAACCAGACTGAGCAGGAAGCCTGACTCGGGGCTTGATACCAGGACCCCAAAATCATGACCTGAGCTGAAATCAAGAGTTGGACACTCAACTGACTGAGCCGTCCAGGCGCCCCTGTGCCAACATTTTTTAAAAGTTAGCTATAAACACATGCATACACACACATATATATATGTGTGACATGAGCACATCCAATGTGTTTAAATATTGATGTAGAGAGAATAGATGGATAAATCACTAGATAGCTAGACAGGCAGACAGAGAGACACAAGAGATGATGTAGATGATAGATAGATAGATAAATAGATAATGATGGATGGATAGATGATAGATGATAGATAATGATGGATGGATAGATGATTGATAGATGATAGATAGATAGATAGATAGATAGATAGATAGATGATACATAGATAGATAGGATGGATAGATAGATGATAGATAGGATGGATGGTAGATAGATAGGATGGATGAATGGATAGATAGGTAGGTAGGTAGGTGGGTAGATAGATAGGATAGATAGATACAGATAATAAATAGGTGATAGATTGATAGATATGATGGATAGATGATGGACTGATATGATAAATGATAGGTAATGATGGATGGATACATTATAGATAGATAGATGATAGATATGATGGATGGATGGATAGATACATAGATAGATGATAGATAAGATGGATGGATGGATAGATAGATACATAGATAGATAGATGATAGATAAGATGGATGGATGGATAGATAGATAGGATGGATGAATGGATAGATAGGTAGATAGATAATAGAATGGATAGATAGATAGATACAGATAATAGATGATAGATATGATGGATAGATGATGGATTGATATGATAGATAGATGATAGATATGATGGATGGATAGATAGCTATGATGGATGTATGGATAGATAATAAATAGATAGATGATAGATATGATGGATGGATGGATAGATATAGATAGATGGATGACAGATGGAGAGAGAGAGAAAGAAAGGATAGAAGGAAGGAAGGAAGAAAGAACTTGCCTCAGGATGCGCTATTCAATACCTTTTGAATATCAATATTCAACTATTAAAGAAACACTTGTTATAAAGTGTTTCTTCTTCCACACTATCATTTTTATAGACTTTGACAAAATGTCGACAGAAGCTTCGTCTAAGTCTCCACAATTAAACTCAATTATCGCTCTCTCCAAAGTCGCTAAAATGTGCTCTAGTGAAGTCTGGACTCTAGTGCATCCGTCTCTGAGAGGTAATTTCTGAACGCCACTTCATTTGACACAGGGGATAATAAGTGCGTTTTAAAAATCACGTGTCAGACAGGGAGTTCGAAACGATTAAAAAGTCATCTTGGTGATGTGCTTTAGGGGCATTGTGACCTGATTTCCAATTGTAAACCTAGAAACTACTGCTATTCTCCCCAGAGATTTTTAAAGAAAGTTGCAAAGCGGTGTGGTTTTATCTGCTTCTGGCTTTCCACTGTCCATTATTTTCAGGGTCCACTGCTTTACACGTCTCGTTTGAAAAGCAGCCAGTTTGATAATTTGCGACACATACTTAGAAATATGCTTTCATTGTTTTCAAGGAACCCATACTAGTAAATTAAACTTTTTGTAATGGGTGGAGATTTGGAGACATATAACCCTCAAAGAAATCTAGTTTTGAAAAGCTTATTTCTCTTGAGTAAATGCCATCCAATCTCTCACTTCTCAAAGTGGGGGACCAGCAACATTGAATTACATGTGAGCCTGAGACCTACTGATTAGATCCCTATGGGATCCCAAGACATAAAGCATAAGCATGCTCTGAAAACGGCCTGCATCCATTTTCTGTCTTAGATTTTGGCTTCGTGACCAGGAAATGAATATTCAGTTGTCTTGGTTGTTAAAGTATGGAAATACTCCCCAACTGATGGATAGATACCTCCCTCCTGATGCTATCCCTAGCTTTTGAAATGTGTCCCATCAACGTCCCATTCAACGTGTATGTTGAGTATCAAAATTCCTCCCTGAGAAATTAACTACCGGGTAATTTGTAGAAGAGCTAATCAAGTGCTCACGTCTGTCCAGAACCTGCCAAAATACTTGGCCCAGAGTATTTAGAGGAGGTCTCCCCAAATTCAGGAAGCAGGAAGAAAAGGTAGATAGGTTCAGAACGTACTTAGCCAACATAACTTTGTACCAAGACTGGGTCAAGGACAGCATGCATCTATGTAACTTGGATCAATTGTATTGAATACTCTGGGGTCAAAGACCACAGACACGGTGTCTGCAAAGGAGGGCAGGCCACGTGCAGAGAGGACTGGCCTTCACAGCCAGGGAAGGATGGGAGGGTACGCGGCATCTCTCACTCACCAATAAAGTGACAGTACCAGACATATCCCTCCAAGACTTTTGAAAAGGGGATCTTCCGGACGGGACCCTCCCCATGGGCTAGGAACCCCAGGGGAGGTGGGGTGGAGCCACTGTGGACCTCTTCCTGGCCATTGAGATGACAATTCCCAGCCACACGCAATCCAACCAGTGATCTGGGGCAGGTCATTGACTAAGAGGTCCCCCCCCCCCCCGTTATCCCCACTGAAAGGGGGTCTCTCTGAGTGGTTCATTGTGCTCGTTTGTTTTTGGTGAATGCAAAGCATTAAACCAAAGACAGGGCTGGATTAAAGTCTGTGTTGGTGATGTAAGATATTATCTTATACATTTGCAGGGAGAGTGTTCAGGGAGTTTTATTTCCAGGGTCTCACATGGTATAAATGAAATTCCAGATCTAAGGGATAAATGGATGGCTATATAGTATGTATAAACATACGTATTTTATCACAACATAATATATATGCTTATCTATTTTTATATATATAGCATAGGCAATAAATTAAATATAATCGTTTATAAAGTTACATAATATATATGCTATACTATTATATATTATGTATATAATTATTATATAGTATATAATTGTAATGATATATAATAAAACATGTTACTATGTAATATATAGTATACATTATGTATAATAATGTATATTATATATATTATGCATACTAACATACTTTATGACATGTATGTATACTAATTATGCTATGCTATGCATAAAAATATTAAAGATAATAATGTAGACAGATTTTATCTATGCATATGCATTATAATCTATAGATTGCAATCTATAGATAAATATCTATCTATGCTATGCATAACAATATTAAAATAATAATGTAGATAGATTTTATCCAGATATTATATATAAATTTAGACACATTATTTATAACATATGTATTGCACAATATAATGTATAAAGTAATAATCTAGACATTATATCAGGTCTTATCTTTGATTTATATAATGCGTATAATCTATTTATATATATATGATATAATATATAATGTAATAATCTGGAGAGATTTTATCCAGTCTAATCTTTGGTTTATATAATGCATATAAACTATTTAATATAATATATAATATTATATATAATATATTGTATATTATTGTATATTACTAACAATTATTATAAATATATTATCCAATTAAAGATTACATAAACTATATAGTATATAACATATTTATTATTATAAAATGATTATTATATAGTGCAATTTATACTACATAAAAGAATAGATAAGCATATATGTGTGTGGGGCACCTGGGTGGCTCAGTGGGTTAAAGCCTCTGCCTTCGGCTCAGGTCATGATCTCAGGGTCCTGGGATCGAGCCCCGCATCGGGCTCTCTGCTCAGCAGGGAGCCTGCTTCCCCCTCTCTCTCTGCCTGCCTCTCTGCCTACTTGTGATCTCTCTCCTCTCTGTCAAATAAATAAATACAATCTTTAAAAAAAAAGCATATATGTGTGTATGCACTTATATACAAACATACACATCAATCAGAAGTCTGTTATTTGTGTTACTGACCTGCTTGGTGGAACCCGGTAGAAGTACCACGAGTACTCATCTTGTCCTTCCTACTACAGTAACACAGAGACATTCCGGAGCCAGACTGGACCTGTTTCTAAGGGACGTAACCCCCCCAGGAAGATGCGAGTCCTCCTTCTGCAAGCATTGCTTTCTCCATTCATTAACCTTATTTGTTCGGTGGTAAATTTCCCACAAAAGTGAAGGCACATCAAATATAGCACAGACTAATAAATATCACCACGGTACAACTTTAGATGAAGACTCTTCTTAGAAAGCGACAGAATGAAAGTCTTCTCAGGAGACTTGCAGAAATGACTATGACACGTCAACATCGAGCAGATTTCCTTAGAGAGACAGGCTGCATAAATATTTTTGAAAGCAGAATATCAGTTCCCCAATAAACTGTAGAATCAAATTCATTTTGTATGCAGGTGAGGATAGAATTTGTTGAAAATAAGGTGCAGAGAATTTTTTTTCCACCCATGGCTGGCCGGAATAATCAGTGGGTCACAGAGTAGCCTGGGTTGGTGCCAAGAGTTTGGTGGGCAGGTGTGTGGAGTAGGAAAATGAAGTCTCGAGAAAACATCTGAGCATAGCACAAGAAAGCTCAGGACCCTGCTCTGACCTGTGGATGAGTAAGAATAGACAAAAGACTAACAAGGAAACTTGCTCTGACATGAAAGACCTACAGAGGAAAGGGGAAACACACACACACACACACACACACACGATTGAGGAAAAGATAGTCGAAGCCATCAAAAATAATTTAGAGGAACAATGAAGTTATAAGCACTCAGAATCTGAAAAATAGTTCCTTTTCTTCTTCGTTGCGTTAGCGCGGTCGTTTTCTTCGAGACACAAGAAAATGGACTGTTTGGTCTTAGTAACAGTGAAGGACTCACAGATTTATGCAAACTACAATCTAATTACTTACAAAATAAAGCACTAAACTCTGGATCCCAAAGATTTACTCGATATTTGCATTCTATCGGAAAATCATTCCATTTTGAAAACGAAACGATTCTATATAAATTGCTAACACACACACATAGATAGTTTACTCTTTTAAGGTTAAAACTTCAGTGTTCTTTTCCAACTGTACTTGCTCAAAATGAAACTCGAAATGCTGGTTAAAAATTCATATATTCCTTTGAACACAGCGACTGTTCCTGGTGCTGCATTTTTCTCCGTTTAAGTCGTAGATCTGGGTTTCAGGTTTGGAATGTCAGACTCCAGAGCCGTCACAGAATTGGACTGTTTGCATTCAAATTGCCACCCTGTCCGTTACCAGCTGGAGAACCTGCAAAAGTGACTCAGCCTTTTGGGGATACATGTCTCCAATTTGTACGAAGCAGAGAAGACTGGTGCCTGATAGCCAGGGTAGGTGGAGAAAGTAAATGAGAATATTTTCCTTAAGCCATGACAGATGACAAGTGACTTAAACAGCAGAGCCAGTAAGAGAGGTAAAAATGTATTTTTTTAAAGCGTATTCATTTATTTGAGAGAGACAGAGCTCGCAAGTGAGAGAGCAGCAGACGCAGAAAGAAAAGCAGACTCCCCACTGAGCAGGAAGCCTGACATGGGGCTCCATCCCAGGACCCCAAGATCATGATCTGAGCTGAAGGCAGATGCTTCACTGACCGTGCCATCCAGGTGCCCCAAAAATGTATTGTTCATTGAAAAAGTCTGTAAATAAGAGCTTCTGAGACCTGAGATATGGGACACACAAGGGCAGTTAGGGTCCAAATTATCAGTGTGTTACAAAGAAATAGTATCGAAAATCTCGTGGGGTTGGATATAAAGGAAACTATAATGTGAATCACTACGAGAACACATGAATTAGATATTCAACAGCAAGATCAAAAGACGCCATCATGTAAAAACAGGTGACATATAAGTAACTTGGTAAATATGGCCATTACACTTTTTTAAAAAAGATTTTATAGAGTTATTTGAGAGAGAGAGAAAGCGAGGGAGCTGCAGGGAGAAGGAGAGAGAACCCGAAGCAGGCTCCACGCTGAACATGGAACCCAACTGGGGGCTCGATGCCACCACCGTGAGATCATGACTCGAGCTGACACCAAGAGTTGGCGGCTCCACCAACCGGGCGGACGAGGCACCCATCGGCCGCTACACTTTCTAAAAATAATTCAAGAGCAGCTGAAAGAGGGTCTGAAATTCTTCATGAGAATTCCGCTCTCTTGTATCCAAGATGTGAACTGTGTTTGAAAGACAAGGAGATGGGTTCTGCTTTATGCCCATGACCAAGCAGTCTCTCACCTGGCCACTGGGACAGCAATCAGCGCCAGCCTTTCACTCGCAGATTTACAGAACATCTGAGAAAGTGACAGGTCATGGCAATGGAACCAAACAACCGCATCGCTGGGAGGCAAGACAACCTGCCAATATTTCAGTAAATTCTGTGATTTTCCAACAGGGACACAAGTTGCATCTCTATGGAGGAATCGTAGATCTTATTTCCATATTTTCAAAAATGCTCTCTGCTTAGGGGCGCCTGGGTGGCTCAGTCAGTTGAGTAGTTGAGCATCTAACTCTTGATTTTGTCTGAGGTCGTGATCTCGGGGTCCTGAAATCAAGACCCACATTGGGCTGTATGCTTAGCACAGAGTCTCCTTGCCCCTTGCCCTCAGCTTCTCCCCCCATGCTCTCTCTCTCAAATCAATAAAATCTTTAAAAAATGCTCTGTGGTTAAAAACAACCCACTGTATTTTCCCGTTACAATTCCCCAGTATAACTCATTTACATAATACGTCACAAGTTATAGGTCAGAGATTGAAGTCCATATTTATGCACCCTCCCCACACTCTGGCTGTCTTCAAAGCCCTGAATGTGTCAGCCCATTGATTGCAACCCTTCCTCTTTTTTTGCACATGCCGTTCCCATCCCTGGTGTTCTTTTTCCTTCTGCTCTTTGAACGACGGAACCCTTCACAATCTGTGAGTCTCAGCCTACACGCCACCTTTCAGGTTTTGGTTTCCAGCAACGTCTTACAGGTTTGGGGCAAATCCATTATCAAACCAGAACGCCACATCTGCCCTCATTGGATGCCCACGCCAACCAGTGCCCTCCCAAGCTCTACACGCAATTCCCCAGTTTTGTTTCTTGATTGGCTTGTCCGTGTCTGTTGGCCCTGTGTGAGTATGTGCTGCTGTAGCAAAAACAGTGTGTGGGACTTGCGGCTGCATGCTTCGAAGTGTCATTGTTTGGTAACTTGTTATGGAGTGAATGATCCGTAAAGATCCATAGGATCATCCATAGGATCAGAAGAGGGAAGGCTTCCTTGTATGTTTTTGGGACTGCGCATTTCTGCTGCTCAGGTTAGAGCTGTGGGCTCTCTTTAGAGGAATAACATCTTTGCATGTGTGCGTTATTACAGATGCATATAACAAAAGAGTGCATATTTGCACATGAGTGTGATTGCACATGCGTATAACAAGAGTGTGGTTTTGCTTGATCACATGGACAACTCCCTTCGCTGAGATGGATGGATTCCCAGTTGCAGGAACCTCCAAGGAAAAGTCACTATCGGTTTGTACCCATTATGAAAGGGGCTGGGTTCCTTCCCCTTCTGCTGCATAAAGAATTACACACCATGCTCAAACCATTTCATGGGAAGTAATTCAACGTGTTGCATTTATTTCTGATTTTTTTTTTTTCCTACACGTCTTACTGTTTCACTGGTGGTTTTTGAATATTTTCTGCCTTCCCGACCTCCTGTCACAGACAGTGGATGCAAAGTGGATGTGCTCATTTGAATGCGTTTGACAATAATTTGAGTAATAAACAGAATGGTATTATTATTAATGTGTACTCCTCACTCTGGCAGTCTCATCTATTCGACTCCTTCCCGTTTCGAAGTCCCGTTCTTACCCACCGTGGTACCAGAGTCAACTAAAATAAATTACCAGATTATTACTATCACATTGCCAAGACGAGAGAGAGAGAGTTCTTTGCAAACTTTAACTAAAAATATAGGTTAATTGCTTTGGGAAATGGGGGTTCTAAATACTTTGCATATGGGTGAAAATCCCCGAGGCAATGTTAAAGTATTCAGAATTCAGACACTAAATTTACTTAATCATGTTTTCCCAACGTCTGTTTTTCTGGAGAGCCCCTGGCTTCAATTTAATTTTAAAATAAAGGAGGAGATAGGGGTGCCTGGCTGAATCAGTGGGACGAGCATGTGACTCTTGATCTCGGGGTCGTGAGTTTGAGTCCCATGTTGGGTGCAGAGATTAGTAAAAAAAAAACCAACACTTCAAAAGAATAGATAAGGCATATTTATTGATAAATGACTTCAAATTAATTTTGGTAATGTGTGAGAAAAATCTATTTATAATTTATTAAAATTATAATCAAATGGTTTTTGTTTTTATTTGAAATAAAATAGAAATTAACTTCTATTTTAATTTAAATTTAATTAAAATTTATAAAAGTCTTCTAAAATGTTGCATGTATTTCTTACGAACACTAAAAACCCTTCATTAGATGAATACTGTAGATAAACAGTATCTTGCATATTCATTCATTTGTATATTGTAGATAAAGTGTTATATGTCATGCTTTTTAAATCGAAATGTATGTTTAACTTTTAAGTCCTAAGATTAGATCCTTATTTTTTTTTAATTTTTAAAAAAATTAAGTAATCTCGGGACGCCTGGGTGTCTCAGTCGATTAAGCGTCTGCCTTGGGCTCAGGTCATGGTTCTGGGGTCCTGGGATCTAGTCCCACATTAGGCTCCTTGCTCAGCGGGGGCCTACTTCACCCTCTCCGTCTGCCTGCTGCTCCCCCTGCTTGTGCTCTCACTCTCCCTCTCTGACAAATAAAATCTTAAAAAACATTAAGTAATCGCTACACCCAGTGCGGATCCTCATTCTCAGTGATGGGGAGGAGTATTGATTTTATCAATAATACACTCTGCTCACGCAGATCCATCTGGTACCTCAGAAGAGACGGAAAGGAGAGAAGTTCATAGCAAATGAGTCCCCTCGAAACCGCACCCTTACATTTCTGTATGTTGCAGAATAAGTATTACCGTATGTTTCGTGATGTCTGCATCAAAAACATAAAGATAAACAATTGTAATAAAAACCTTGGAAACACTATTTCCAGTTATTAAAAAGTAAACACACAGCTAAATAAAAACAAAACAAAACAGCTTCTTTAGCAATCCAGGTAAACTCTGACACAAGTGGTTTTGCGGCATTTTTAGGATTTCTCTGTATGTACTCCATACACAGCATAGGGGGAAAAAAATGAAGCCTGGATTTGCATCTATCATGAATTCTCCACTATTATGTAGAGAAATGATGAGGGAACGGAAGGCAAGCTGAGGACAAAGCAGAAGCTGACACCCCACAACCTCCCCCCACCAGATGGGATCTATCTGACATTCTTCAGGCACTCCTGGCTGCCCTAAAGGAAAAACAGTGAACTTGTAGAGACTACAATCCCACAAGAATGGAAGTCTCCCTCAGTTTACAAATGTCTTAACAATGTACAGGAACAAAGCATGTCTATCAATAACGTAGCTTCCAGGAGGAAATGGAGATCGGATTAAATGTCCTTATAACCTGCAGCCCATTGGCAGATACTTGAAGCGGGCAGAGTGCAATGTTCCTCCAGGACGCTCCCAACTATCTTCATGTTAATGCCTCGCTAGAGGGAAAAACCACCTTAACTTGACAATGGCGAGGCCTCCGTATGCTGTGAGTCTTCTTTAACATATGAAAATCCTTTTGAAACCTCCCTTTCCCTTACCTCCCCCAACTGCAAGTGTATAATCAGCCCCCCCTCACAACCCCGAGGCAGCATTTCTTTCTACCCACGGTCCTGTCCCCGCGCTTTAGTAAACCACTATCTTGCACTAAAGATGTCTCAAGAATTCTTTTTTGGTCGTCGGCTCCAGACCTCACCCCACCGAACACCACCTACATTCCAAAACCCCATCGAAATGAGGAAAACTGTCTTAATTCAGGTGCCCAACTGCATCTTTGACAAACCGCGAATCCGAAATCCTAAACAGAGACGTAATCTTTGAACACAGAAATATGCACATTGACCTCAATCTCAAATTAAGCAGAGAAAACTGACTTTTCTCCAGAAAGAAGGGTTAACAAGGGCGATTTTTTAAAAGTGAATTCTGCCCCCCCAAACGTTTTCTAAATAAAAGATTTTTTAGAATTCTACCAAGAAGCACTATTTCATGGCCCCGTTTTGAAACCTAAGCCTGTGGTTGCTTTAGATCTCCGGCATGTTTGCTCTTGCGATGTGGGGGATGACAAAAGCAAAGCCCTTGAAGGTTTATGAAAGAGTTTCATTCGGAAGACCAGTGGGAGACAGGGCATTCAGATTGCCTCCTTATATAGAAGCCGCATCTGACACACTTGCCTATGGCTCTCCACGGGAGATACCCAGAAGAGATTAACCTAACTAGCGATCCAAAATTGTCTTCCTCCTTGCCTAATAGGAATGTTACCAAAAACCCATTGTATTTAGTCATGCAGATTGGAGAAAGTGGAATGTTTGAACTTTACAACCTCAGCAACTCCCTCCTTAAAGCCAGGAGAAGCAATGGGATACATTTTTTAATTCTGAAGGCAGGATTTGCATATTAAATACATTCAGTAATCCTAACTTAACAGTAAAGGTCGTTTGATGGGCACATGTGTGAACTGAGTGGCAAGGAACTGAAGTTATGGAGGTATTATTTAGAATATCATGCCTGATGGGGTCTTTTCTGAATTGTAAATTATATGTAAAGAGCATGCATTGGTGAACCCTTAAGAAAACCTCAGAAATCTTTACACATTTGTTAGTGATCAATGTTTGAAGGAAAAACTCTCTATGGGTCAAGATTTATTAGGATTCAAATAGGGTAGAGAGAAAAATTACAACAGCAGAATGTTAGAATTTTAGGAAAACTTAAGGCAACTCATAACTATGAGAAGATTAATACTTCATAAGTCAATTTTTTAGGACAGTTAAACGTGGCTAATGATTCTTCACCACTCAGTTCTCACAAAAGCACATAGGTACTATTCTGCTTATAGTTAACTATTACCTATAGCATAGCTTAATGGTAGTTTATTATCAGTTATTAACATTATGAAGGTGAAAAACAATGAAATGCAAACAATGCATATTGCTCTGAAGTCAGTTTATTGCAACCGAAGAATTTCTGAGAACCACAAATGTTGAAAGAGGTAACAGCCATTTCTACAAATCTCGAAGCAACACTGAAATATTGATAACTTAAATGATACCAAACTGGAGTAGATCTTAAAAACTAGTAGGAGGAAACCAGTATCAGGTTGGTCACCTAAAGTTACATCTCCTAACACAGGCTTTAAAAAAAAAAACAACCAAAAAAATCCCACTTAGATTTCCCAAACTGCAACAACACAAAACAACCCCAGATAAAACCAAGCAAAACCCATGTCTACTGCATAACTATATGAGAGAAAAGACTATAGACTTCAAATAACCTATTAAAATAGAAATGCAAAAACCAGAAAACAATTTCCAGAAGAGCTATTTCTTGAGATCTCACATCTCTGCTGAAAGAACTTGGGGGGGAGGGGGGCGATTCTAGGTAAAATGTCACAGAAATGAGAACAGGAGGAACAAGCCAAAGATGGGTTTACTGTACTCCTAAAAATAAGAAATACACACTAACTGTAAAAATATTTGTAGAGGGTTCTAGAATATCAGACTGTTGACCAGAGGGATGGGCATGGAAGATTTACAAATTTCATGATGGTAGACATGGAAAACTATCAATTCTTGAGAAGAAGTTGGATGAAAACAAAGAGTGAAATGCTATCTTAAAAAAAAAAATTATTGTTAATTTCCGCACCCAATGTGGGGCTTGAACTCATGACCCTGAGATCAAGAGTTGCATGTTCCACCAAATGAGCCAGCCAGGTATCCCCGAAATGTTGTCTATTGAGCATGGGTGGTATAGGGAAGTAGAAGAAAGATACATATAGACCTTGCAAGAAGGACACATAATCCGACCCCGAATTATTTCTTCTCTTTCCCACAGATAACAAAAAAACAAAAACAAAAAATCCTTTGAAGGAAGCAAGCTTCCCGACACTGACAGAAAAGTGTCCAACTGAACTAGGAAGCTTATCAACCAATCAGTATCATCCAAAGACTTCTTAGCCAAAAGCAGCCTTCATTTATACACATTTCGGCTAATCAAAACCCCAAATCTGTCCATTCCCTTCCCACAAAAAACATAAAAAACAAAAAACAGAGAGAGCTAAGTAAAACTTCAACATAACACTCCAAATTAACTTGATTATCCAGACATCTGCTTTTGAACATGATGGAATACCCAGGCTAGATATGCTCTACCACTTTACAAAATGGGAACGCCAGACAAAATCATGGGATATGTTTCCTTTTCAGACATTGGATGGTAAGGAACACAAGGTCATGATCACTGCGGGAAGAAACACCAATTAAGTATGCCCTGTGAGCATCCCCGCTTCCTGATGCTCCGGGCATGCAAGCACAAGCAGAGCTCATGGGTATCTTTCTGATCCCGGGGCAGAGGGTGAGGTTTGAGGCAGCAAACACAAGTAGGACTGGAACAGCAAATGAATGCAGAGAAGGAACCAATTAGGTAGGAGCTCTGCCAAGGGAGCCCCCTGAAAATTGAGGGAACGAGGGTATGCGTGCCAGGGCGCGGACAAGAGCCAGGATGCAGAAGGGATTCGTTGGAGCAGCCGCGGGAGCTCACACAGAGCTGAGCTAGTGTACTGCCCTCATCAGCAAGAGTGGGATGAATTAACAGAGAGGACCATCGACAGTGTTCTCAGGGTGGCGCCTCCGAAAAGGTGGGGCCAAAGGAACTCCACAGGCAAGACTTCCTTGTGCTGTTCCCTCGAAACTCGACGTGAAGACCTGAATGGGGAACTGAAGGCAAATGAACTACAACCAAAGTACAAAGGAAAAACACACCTAGAGATATGTTTAAAAAATAGCCTCGAGCACTATATAGAGGACAGTGGGTGGACATTTAACAAAAAAGCTTAGTGTGCATAAAAAGAAGGAGGAAGAATAGAAGCCAAGCAGTCATCACGCCTGGCAACTGGTGTAAAAACAGGGTGGAACCCGGAGAACAGGGATTTGATGACTCCATCCTCAAGGAAACATACGAAAGTGAATATAGAAAGGAGACATGTGAGTGATTAAAAAAGGACCAAGAAACTGGACTTGGAAAGGAAATAGGTCCTAGCTGAGAAGAACAATGAAAATAAACCATTTGTCTTTCACAGCCAGGCACACACGGTGCCAGGGAAGGCTAGTGAACTCTGATACACATTAACAGAAATTATGTAAAATTAAAGAAAGAAGAAAAATGAGCAGCATTGGGGCTTATGGAATCATGGCAGGTACTGTAATTTGCACATGATTGGAGCCTGAGAACAACAGTGAAAGGGACAGAGAAGAAAATCTACATTTGAAGAAATAAACTTTGGTTTTAAGTAACTTGATAAAAAAGGTTATAAACCGGAGATACAAGAATCTCAGTGATCCTGAAGCAGAAGAAACATAAATCCCACACTAAGGAACATCATCGGCTATTTGCTCAAAACCAGTGATAAAAATAAAATGTTAATAGGAGCCACGGAAAACAAATGTGTCCTATCCAAGGCAGAGATAAGAGGGATGGCGGTGTTCTAGTCGTAACAATGCAAGCTAGAAAAGGCTGGGGCAACAGCTTGGAGAGTGTAGCAGAGAGGAATGCCATACAAACCACAAAAAACCCCAAAAGAAAACAAAGAA
>CM052901.1:101485469-101563103 GCA_028534135.1 Potos flavus | reverse complement strand
GACTGGTGTGGGATGGCCAGTGCCGGGATGTGTGAGCTCTGCTCCATGTGGTAGCTCATGGTCCAATGATGGGATCCAGGAGAAGACACGCATGTGCATGAGTGCCTTCCCAAGTGTGTGCTGATATCGTGTGTCTGTAGCCATCCTATTGTCCAAAGCAAACATGAGCTTAGAGTACAAAGGATGGAGAAATACAATCCATGTATTGATGGGAAGAAATGGAAAGTCATTTGCGATTCTTGGGGGTGGAAAATCACGGCTATTTATGCCACCAATCTATCATATCAACTTTGGAAAATGCACCGAAACCCTGGAATGACATACTTCTGAGATGTAAGCAATAGTTGCAGTGGTGGTTAGTTAGCTTGCAGGTGAATTTTTCTTCTTTCTGTCCACCTGAATTTTGAACAACATACATTTTCTTTATCACTTAGAGATCTACTTGGAGATAACTGTAAGGGGAATCCACTGATAGTTTTATTTCTGAATTACCAATGCCCTACATAATACCCTATTCAAGCAGACTTGATGGTTGAATAATGAAAAAAATAAGGAGAAGAGAAGCACAAAACAGTCCAGGAACTTTAAAAAAGGGGAAGAAGATAAATTTAGAAGAGATAAAATCAGAGTGTTGCTGCCCATGTCAAAAGCTGTTTGAAGAGCCAGAATCTGCTGCTGAGCAGAAAACAGGAATCTGTTTCTCAAGGGGAATTTTGAGGATATTTTGAACAAGATTGTGTCTTTAATGACCCTTGTTTAGGGTAGAAGCTGCAATTAGTTTCACAGCAGGATCCGCAGTGGCTTCCAAAGAAATTCAACCATTTCTAGATACCAGCAAACAGAAGTATCAAAGGGACTAGATTAATACAAACTAATCTGTGACCAAAAATCTAATTTGCAAATAAATCTCTAAATTTATTGTGTTGTGTTATATTAACATAGCACCTACTTTGAGAAGAGTTATCTTTGTATTTTTTTAAGTTTTATTATTTTAGTCTCTGTTCAATAATAAATCGTTATTGTAATGTTGCAATTCATTGATGAGGCAGTATATTTAAGTACATGGTACAAGATACGTCTTCAGAAATTTTTTCTTTAAGTTCTATTATATGGAGATAATTTATGTGTTCTTTAGGGGCACCTGAGTGGCTTAGCCCACTGTGTCCAACTCTTGATTTCAGCTCAGGTCATGATCTCAGGGTCATGAGATCGAGCCCCGTACTGGGCTCCGTGCTCAGTGGGGAATCTGCTTGAGACTCTCCTTCTCTCCCTTTGCTCCTCCCCCCCACTCGTTCTCTCTCTAAAATAAATAAATAAATCTTTAAAAACATTAGCTTTGCAGTTAAAAGTATATAGGATTGGGGTGCCCAGCTGGCTCAGTCAATAAAGCACGTGACTGTTCATCTTGGGGTCATATGTTTGAGACTTTTAAAATACAATTTAAAAATAAATTAAGTTTAATTTAAAAAGAAAAACGACTCAGACTTTTAAAAACATATGTGGGATTTTTTTTTTATGAGTTTCAGAGAAATAGAGAAGAATATACAAAACATTGTACAGTACAGTAGGGTCATTTATGTAGGTGTTGTGGGATGGAAAACAGAGAAGGAGGTAAAAATCTCACATTTTGTTTTCCTTTTAAACAGCTGAGAAGTGGTTGGCATGAACATTTTCCTATCATTCATTTCCTGTACACACTGAATGTCCTCATGTCTTTAGAAAAGAGTTGACGTAAAACAACGTGCTTATCAGAGCACCCGGCTGACTCAGTCAGTAGAGCCTGTGACTCTTAATCTTGGGGTTGTGACTTTGAGCCCCACATTGGGTGTAGAAATTACTTAAAAATAACATCTTTTTAAAAAAGAGTGATTATCATTTGTGGAAGTAGGATACAGTTCTTTTTATACCAGAAGTTGACAATTTAGAGACAAATTAAAAAAATTTTTTAATAACAAAGCGGTTCCCCACATTGGAAGTGGTGAAATAAGACTATTTTAACAGGGCGCTAAAAATGTACTGCTCTACAGCTCGTCCCTTAGACATTGCTAGGAATGTGGGAATGGGAAAGACCATCTTAATCAGTGGACATCATTAGAATCAGGAACTTCTTAGGTGTCTTCTGGACTTGGGGAAGCAAGGTAACTTCTCTAGGCCAGGTGTCAGCCACCTCTTTTTTTTTTTTTTTTTTTTCTTGTGAAGGGCCAGACAGAAAATATTTGTAGTTTCTCAGGCCACTCATCTCTGTCACGACTATCGGCTCTGTGCTTGAAGCATGGAAACAGCAGTAGATAATATGTTAACAAATGGGTGAGTCTGTGTTCCAATAAAACTTTATTTACAAACGCAAATGGTGGGCCGGATGACATCCTAGGGTGCCAACCTCTGCTGCTCTATGCCTCAGTAGTACACATGTAAATATTTCCTTAAAGAAATTGGGGTGAGGAAAAAAAGTGAACTTTTTTTTTCACTTAATAAGCACTCAAAAAGGGTTATTCATACCAAATCCAATTCTGAGGACTGCAAGAAGAACCCCAAAGAAGCCTTCTGTTCTTCTCATTTGAAACAACCAGTAAATCAAACATTTGTTCAGAAGGCAGGGATTTGAATACATGTCAGTTTTTCTGATTTTTCTTTTCCCTGAAGAGGAAGACTGGCTGTCTCCCTAGATCTATAGGAAAGTATGAAAACTAGGACATCTTATTTGGAACAAATGTATTTTTTGCCCTATTGACATCTAGTCCTCAAGAAGGATGCTCAGGGGACACCTGGCTGGTTCAGTTGGAAGAGTATGTGAGTCTTGATCTCAGGGTTGTGAGTCTGAGCTTCACACTGGGTGCAGACAGTACTTAAAAGTAAAATCTTAAGGAAAACGAGAAGCTAGGAATATTTTAAAAGGAGGAGATCAAGGGAAGTTATTGAGAGCATTTGGAGGTCTCACTTCAAGGGCTATCAGATGGCCTTTTGATGTGGGTGTCAGATTGAACTGAGGTAGGCTTGGTGCATAACAGTTTGGGGTTGGAGTGCCCTGCAAGGCTCTGGACTGGCTTTACCCCTCCGAGCAATAAATGATTCTGAGGGAGTCTGTTTCCCCAGAAGAGTCATCTAACTTTTGAATGAATCGATTATTCCAGAGGGCCCTGAATCTCACTATGAAATTATTTGCTGGTTCTATCCTTACATTTGTGTGCAATCACTGCCTGGAAGAAAGGGTACTCGAGTTGATGTAGTCTTAACAATAAGTCTGTGGGATGTAGCACCTCGACTATATCGATCTGGAACAGGGCCTGCAAAACTATGGCCCACGTGTTGACCAACTGTTTTTGTAAATAAAGTTTTATTGAGACACAGTGACGTCCATTCAATCTATGTGTTTTCTGTGGCTGATGTCATGCTACAGAAGCAGAGTTGAGTAGTTAAGCCAGAGACCACGTAGCTCACAAGCCGATAATATTTCTTCTCTACTCCATTACAGAAGAAGTTTGGAAATGCTAAAATGGGCAAATGTTTTCCAAAAATACATAGGTTAGTTTAAGACCAACGACAACATTTCTCATTTTTTCCCTTATATTTGCTATCATCTTAGGTGTGGACTTAAACTACTAATTTCGGGGGCGCCAGGCTGGCTCAGGCAGTTACGTGTCTGCCTTGAGCTCAGGTCATGATCTCAGGGTCCTGGGATTGAGCCCCAAGTTTTTGGGCTCCCTGCTCAGTGGGGAGTCTGCCTCTGTCTCTGCCCCTCCCCCTGCTCATGCTCTCTGCCTCAAAAAAAGAAAATAAAGTCTTAAAAAACCCCACTAATTAGTTTCTTAACCTCTTGGTATAAACGTGGTATTGTGGTTTCTCCTCCACCAAATAGCCTCATATTGTACAAACACAAATAAGATCTCCTACTTGCAAAAGTTATCTTATGTGCTGCCTGGTAAATGAAATATGTCCATTTTAATTGAAAGAATACTGTGTTTCTTTGTACTTAAACGTGATTCGTGCTTCTTGTCTCTCCACAGAAAGGAATATTATTCAAAACAGGGACATTGGCCTATAATTTAACTTAAAGAATCATAACTTGCATGTGCATATATACTTATGATTTTAAAATTCCCTTTAAATATATGTGTATTTATAGTGTATTTATTTATGCATATGTACACATATATATACATATTTATATAGTCCTTTTTGATGGGAATGAGCAGGACAGATAATATTTTCTTCATTTACTATTTGAAGATTTAAAATTTCTAGGTTTGATTTGGTAAAACAGCAAGTTTTCCAAAAATGGCTGGAACACAACATTTTTTAAAGAAAGCTACTTGAAAGAAACATAGGTAATGTAAGAAAGAACTAAATTGAGAGGGAACATAACGTGCAAAATAATTAACTTCAAAATGTGAATTAATTCATGGTTATCATGCTTTGACATCTCTTAGCCGTTAGTTTATACATTTATACATTTACCTTATATATTTTCTTTAATACTGTCAAATATTTTAGGTGGAAATTACATATATATAGTCGACTATATATATAGTCGACTATATATTCAATATATTATTGAATATATATATTCAATAAGATGGTTAGTTGTTTAAGAGTTTAGAAGGGAACCTTTTCTTTCCATGGACATTCTTCCCGCACTTTAAAGGAAACATCTCTCTTCTCTCCATTCATCCCCAAAATATATTCAAGGAATAAATGTTATAATTCTGAAAATTTTAGACATCAAGGGGAGAAGTGCTGAGAGCCTTTCAGAAACACTTTTATTAACATGAGCTACATATCAGGTAAATGAACTACAACATGAATATCAGAACGATCTTTCTGAACTAAATTCAGAGCCGAGTGGATTTTATGCATGCTTTCGATGAGCTTCCATGCAATTTAAAGTTGAAGAAAGAGAAAAAAAATTATCCTGAGGATCAAGAGAGAACCCCTGGGTCTTTTAAGTGCTAGGATTTCTGAGCATCATTTCCATGAATACCAAATAGAAAACAGTGTGAAGACTGGTAGGCAAACTTTTTTCTCTCTTTCTTTTCTTTTTCTTTCTTTTCTTTCTTTTCTTTCCTTCTTTCTTTCTTTCTCTTTCTTTCTTTCTTTCTTTCTTTCTTTCTTTCTTTCTTTCTTTCTTTCTTTCTTTTCTTTCTTTCTTTCTTTCTCTTTCTTTCTTTCATTCTTTTTTCTTTCTTTCTTTCTTTCTTTCTTTCTTTCTTTCTTTCTTTCTTTCTTTCTTTCTTTCTTCTTTCTTCTTTTTCTTTTTTCTTTTTTTGCCGCATGCTAGTCTACTTGAGATGGGATGGTTTAGCAAAACACACGATCCTGTACCACTTGGGTCCTTTCCCATGTCACAGACAGAAACACACGTTTACACATGGGGCACCCTACTCATTCTTCTCAATGTGTTCCTGGGGGAAAAATACGTAGCATTCAATTTGGGCAGAACATTCTTCGGTGCCAAATACATGTTTTTGTCAGAGACCAAGTCCCTTATTTATGTATTAAGAGTTACAACACATGAAAACAATTTTGAAAGAACATGCAAAGTGAATTTCAGGAAAGGGGACCTGATTCTGAGAATATCAGATTATGAAACAAGGCTACTGTTTTAAGGCTAGTCCTACTGAATAATTCCCATTTCAGAAAGTTGAGTTACCTTCAGTCTTGTGTATGACCCACTTAAGATTAGTTATGGATAAAATATCCATCCTATGAGTTAGAGGGACAAACAGAGATGGAGAGTGATTAAGAAGCTAGTTATTTGGTTAACATAAGACAACATTTAAAATATTTTACAGGATATTGGTGTGAATCTCTCAGTTTGCCCTTCATACCAACTTCCTGTCCCTTTTCTCTGTCTTCCTCCTTACTTCCTCCTCCTCTCTTCTAGTTCCCTTCTTTTTTTAAAGTAAAAGTAGTAGGTCTCCTTAATCAAATGTGTCCATTCAAGTCTTCTGAGTAAACATGAAATTTCAAGAGTCAAGAATTCATCTGCCATTCTGACTAGAACACTATACCCCTTCTTTCTTGCTGCTTCTAGAATGTCAATACCAAACTTCTACTAAACCACATATAGGAGGATTTGACACATTTTCCTCAGTATCTTCTAGCCTGTGAGGGTCTCTGAGTACAAATGATGAGTTTTGTATCCTCGACACCACCTATATGATATGGAAAACATTAGGTGCTCAGCAACACTGATAAATAAACACTGAATGAAGGAATGAATGAATGATTCTGACAGTGCCAGAGAGAGGGCAAAGATGTCATGTCACTTGTCTTTGAGATGGCATGCAAGGTAGTTTCTCTGCAATACAGATTCTGGGATGGAATTTAACATGCCATTATTAAGAATGGTATTTGGGGTCAACACATGGGGAGAGGAATGGGAAGGTATAGGGAAGCACACAGATGAGATAGATGGATGGATGGATGGATGATAAATAATTAGGTAGATGGATGGATGGATGGGTGGATAGATGGACAGATGGATGGGTGGATGGATGGATGGATGGGTAGATAGATGGACAGATAGATACATGTGTATGTGGACATACATATATGCAGCATATTATATCATATAAACATAAATTTGCTGATATTAACAATGTCTAACCATTTTTTAACTTAAAATATGGCAATTTCATGTGAATAATATATACAGGTATATACATAATCATAATACTATAAGACATGTATGTATATATATTCATTAATAATTTTATATTTTTATGTACGTGGACAGAGATGAAGAAATTATGTCCATATGAAGGGAAACAACCTTCAACCACATAAAATATATATTTTAGCAGCAAAAAGGTAATTATATCTATATCTATAACACTATCTGTAAACTGATTTTATGTATCAGAGTAAATTGTGGGGTTTTTTGTTTTGTTTTTTTAAAGATTTTATTTATTTATTTAACAGAAAGGGAGAGAGAGAGCACAAGCAAGGGAAGCAGGAGAGGGAGAAGCAGGCTTCCCGCTGAGCAGGCAGCCCAACTCAGGACTCAATCCCTGAACCCTGGGATCACGACCTGAGCCGAAGGCAGTTGCTTAACCGACTAAGCCACCCAGGTATCCCTGTTATTTTTTTTTTCCTAATCTAACATGTAATTTATCCCCACAAAAGGCTCTTGTTGGGGTGCCTGCGTGACTCAGTCAGTTAAGTGTCTGCCTTTGGCTTGGGTCATGATCCTGGGGTCCTGGGACTGAGCCTCTCACCAAGCACCCTGCTCAGCGAGGAGTCTGCTTCTCCCTCTCCCTCAGATCCTCCCCCCTGCTCATTCTCTCATTCCCTCTCTTTCAAATGAATAAAAAATCTTTAAAAAAAAAAAAAAAGCTCAATGCTCTTGCTTTCTAAGGAGATGCTCTGGTTCTCAAGATAGAAGGAGTCCCAAGATGGAAGCCAACAAACGTCACAGACATGAGGATGAGTGGCTGTGCATTTCAGCAGGTAGCCAGCCTGCCCCTCTCAGTTGTCCTGGGGAAGAGCTTGGCAGGAATGCAAAGACCATCATTGGAACCACAAGGCACACAAACTGGGGATCTTCTGAGCCCCGTTCAGCATCTTAAATGAGGTATGAAACTCCCAGAATCTGAGGTCCGGTGTCCCTCCAGGTCTGATTTAGATAGCCCAAAGGAAAGTTAGGGAATCATCCTTCCAGTTCACCATGTGCCTGCGTGTGCTCACCCATACGCACGACAAATGCAATCCTGCATTTACCAGTTCCCAGATAAAAAAGAGACGTGTGTGTGTGTGTGTGTGTGTGTGTGTGTACGTGTGCACACGTGCTGATATTCCATTCTACTTTTCTTCCAGAATTAGCGTGCTTTCACAAAACAGAGGAGGCCCAGTTAAATCTCAATTCCAATAAACACCAAATTCATTATTAATGTAAGTTCATCCCAGTGGTCGCAGAGACATACGTATATGAAAATGTATTTGGTGTTTATTGGGAATTCAAGTTTAACAGGGTGTGATGTCTTTTTACCTGCATAAGCTAGCAACTTGATGCACAAGTGAGGGGGTCCTGTAGAGGTTCTGAAAATAGGTAAATGTGAAATAAATGGCACAATGATTGGAAATACATTTACGATGGTATTTCGTAAAGTGGTAGTACTGCAAATCAGTTTCAAAACTTTTATTCAACCCTGGACGCGGGGCATGTAACCTTTATCGGTTTATCTGAGGTGGGTGACACGTGGAAGGAGTGTTCTACCAGACCCCTCCATTTGCTTATTTGTTGGGCTCATTTTTGGTCTGAGGGCACCAGGCTCTAGGCTGCAGGTGGGAGGGACTGGGAAAGCGTATTTCTTATTTCAAATATTTGGCAGTGGAACACAAGTATGCTGCACACCCTTGCCTTAGTTTCCCAATCTCTTCTGAGGCTCGCTGACCTGCAGCAAAGGAGGTCATCACTAATATTAACTAGGATCTGATCTTCTCAAAGGAAATCACCTGCTCAATAAATAGGGCATTTCTGATTCCAGCAACAGCAGGCGTTGCTACGTGTGTCACAAAGATCTTGGAAAACCAACTGCTGCAAGACACCAATTCTCAAGAGGCAGAAGGAAACAGAGAAGGGGACTGCAGGTTCTTGAGGACGAACAACACTAATTAGAACCAAACTGCACAAAAGGGTGTCCGTTTGGGGAGAGTTTCCCTAACCTGCTTATATGCACTCTCTGTACTTTCTTATGAATAATGCAAAAGGTGAGAACACTGTGTACAAGAAGTTTGTACCTCACTTTGTTGCAATTGTGTAAAACCCAACAATCTCAAGAAAAACTCAAACCACACTCTTTTGTATACATCGGTGTCAATATGTTACTTAAGCTTATCTTGAATTTTTTAATATAAAAAATATCTATTCATGTATCTATCTACCTATATGTATCTATCATCGATCTATCTATCCATCCATCCACCACCCGTCTATCCATCCATCTGTCCGTCTGTCCATCTGTCTGTCCACCCATCTATCCAACCATCCTATCTATCTATCATCTATCCATCCTATCATCTATCTCTCCATCCATCCTATCATCTATCTATCATCATCCATCCATACTTATCTATGTATCCATCCATCCATCATCAATCCATCATCTATTTATCTATCTAGTATCTATCTATCATCTTACTGTCTGTCTACCTATACCCATGTTTCATCTAACTATATATGTATATATACATGTATCTATCCATCATCTACCCATCTATCAATGTATCTACCTATTATCTATTTATCAATCCATCCATCATTTATTTTGTAAGCTCATGTTTCTCCCAAAACATAACATCCTCTTATAGAACAAAATACTAGGGGCACCTGGGTGGCTCAGTCATTAAGCATCTGCCTTCAGCTCAGGTCACGATCCCAGGGTCCAGGGATGAAGTCCTGCATTGGGCTCCCTGCTAAGTGGGAAGCCGGCTTTTCCCTCTCCCACTCCCGCTGCTTGTGTTCTTTCTCTCACTGTCTCTTTCTCTGCCAAATGAATAAATAAAATCTTTAAAAAAAAAAAGAACAAAACACTAAATTCAGCATAATCTGTTAACTTAAATAGACTGTGTTCATTTTCTATAAACAAAACTACATTAAGTGTTCTATTTTTGTGTAAAAGTTTTAGTATTCTTATGTAATTTACTATTATTACCATCAAAATGTCAATAAATTGGAATCTCTAATAGGCATTTGTGTTTCTTTTCAAACTAGGGTTACATTTTAATGTGCAAAAAGAATGAGGTTTTAATGTGCAAACTGAATGAGCATTTTGATCCTATAATATTGATTTTGTTATATTCAATTTTTTAAATTACATGCGCTATAACAGAGACACTTTGGATGTTTCAAAATCCTGAACCCTATGAAACATGCCGTTTTTATCTCAACATAGAAAACTGTGGGATTACACATATTTGTTGTTTCTGAAACCTGTGTAAACAGAGTCTTTTTAGCACAATTCCGCCTCTCGGTGCTCTCAATAAAAACAGAGGGAGCAGTGCATCGAGTCTCGTGACTGTATTTTCACGGTGGTATTGCGTCTCCAGAATCATAGTGCGCCTACCTACTAATAAATCAGACTGCGAGCCCTGAGAATAATCAGAAGCGACAGCTGAGGGTGAAGGGAGATTATGAACGCATCTGTGAGCACAAGCGGAGAGGGGAAGCGTGTCTGGGGTATGCCGCGGGAACACACCAACACACCGGGGCGTGGGGTCACTTGCTGTCTCAAGAGAAGTCTTTGAGACTTACGGAGTCTCAAACAACTGATGGAGATGCATTTCCAGGTGAACCAAGACTGGACGTTCCCAATCAGCAAAGGAGAGTTGCTAGAGAATTCAGAGGCAATGTCATCGGCATTTCCAGAGAGAGGACGTGACACAGGCAGGTGTCTCTGGGGCCATTTGCAACCCAAAGACACCGATCCACAGCAGATCTCCATTTCAATCGCGCGTTACTCAGTATCCCCCGAGAAAGCAGACTCTTACTGTATGCCATTCTCAGAGAGAGGAAGAATTAAAATTACCATCTACAGGTGTGAGGCAGGAAAGAGATAATGTGCACATCAGGCTTTAACTCAGGGTTTATTGTTATTGGTCTGGCTCTTACTTAGAGAGGCCTATCTCCCCCCACCCAAAAAGTTATTTTTATTTAATGAAGCTAGATAACAGTCTCTGGCCAACGGTGGGTCTACAATTCACATTTACTGCAGGGATGGAAAGGGACCTGTGCGTATTTGTGGGGTATCCAGTTTTCCAAGGTCACCCTCCATAGGAAGGGATCCTGATGTTCCGTCGGGAAACATCTCTCCATGGGCATTGGAGATCGTGGGCACTTTGCCGAGGAAGGAGCCATGCAACAGAGCTAGCCGTGTCTGGAAACACACACAGCACGTTGGAATGGGTGGACACACCCTTGTGGGCGGAGCTTTGTGGTATCACCAAGCAAACCTTCCAACGACCTTTCACAAATGGGATCTTCCACTGCCTTACCTTCTTCCTTCCCAGAGAAAACATCTTGAGCTCTTGATTTGCAGACTTCAGGAGGAATGCGAATGGATCAGAGACTAGGAGATTCGGTTTGGCTACTTTTCTAATGGGGCGGGGACGACTTCGGTCTTATCTGTGATGTTGTTTTAGGAACGGATGTGGTTAGGTCCATGACTGAAGAAGTGAAATAGGAAAGCCTCCAACAACTGGTTCTGAATCAGGTGTGAACCTTCCCAGCGTCTCATCACACTTCTTTTCCACGTGTTTTTTCTTTTACTTTTTTTTTTTCCAAATTGTACTCACTTTGCTCTAGAAATTGGAGTTGATGCTAGTTTGCTTTCGTAAATGAAACATGTGTAAACACCCAGGAAGTCCCACAAAGTGCCTTTTGCTCTGAAATATTTCTCTATAGACTTTTCCAGAGTTCTTTTCATTACCACACTTTCCCCCCACCCTGACAAATCTTTTTGTTTGTCTACGGCGGAGAAAACAGTAATTGCTTGATGTATGGAGATTTCCTTGTGAATTAACATATTGTGAATGTGGGTTCCCAGGGAGAACACAAGGAGAGTGCCTGATAAGCATGTATGTAGCATCTCACTTCCCCAAGTGAGGATGAGATATAGCTTTTTTTTTACTTGTCTTTAGGGATACACTTGTTTAGTTAACAAAGCCAGACCCTCGGTGAATTTGCTTTTAAGTTAGAAATGATAGATAACTAGTTTGAATCATCCAAATATCTGAAGAAGCACTGAAAAACGAGTTCTCTTTTCATGAGGGTCCAACTGTTGTAGAAATCATTGCTGTGATTGTCTGTCTGTCTTTCTTTCTTTCCTTCGTTCCTTCCTTTCTTCCTTTTCCTTCTTTCTTTCTTTCTTTCTTTCTTTCTTTCTTTCTTTCTTTCTTTCTTTCTTTCTTTCTTTCTTTCTTTCTTTCTTTCTTTCTTTCTTTCTCCTTCCTTCCTTCCTTCCTTCCTTCCTTCTTTTTTAAGTTTTACTTCTAGGCGCACATGCTGCTATTTTTTAAAAAGATTTTACTTATTTATTCGAGAGAGAGAGAGCACAACCAGGGGGAGACGCAGAGAGGGAGATGAAGACTCCTCACTGAGCGCAGAGCCCGACACGGGGCTTGATCTCACGACGCTGAGATCATGACCTGAGCCAGAGTCCAGAGTCAGACACTGAGCCAACCAAGCCATCCAGGTGCCCCTGCTGTGGTTTCCTATAGCTAAATTCTGCATAGTGTGTTTCAAATACGGATCATTTGTTCATGAAATCACTGATGACTTATGCCTTTAGTATATTCTTTTGCACACTTATACTTGATTAACTTAAATAACTGTATAGTTGTGAGTAATTGATATAATATGTTTTAAATGACCAACTATCGCTCCCGCCAAGCACATTCAAACCTATGTCTGCCCGGTGACGGGTGTACCTAACACAGGGTAATGATAATGAAGAAGCAACAGTGTGTTAGCCTGAGTAATACCGCTTTCTTTAAGGGAACGATAAGTACTGCCTCTCAAAGTCGGAAGAGGTGATAAGAGGTGGTAAGAATCAGACAACTGGTCTCCCAGCAGGCGATGCATCAAGGTCTTCTCATTTCCTGGATGATGAAGTGCAAATACTGAGCCACAACCCTTCTGGTCCTACATGATCCTGGTTCTCCTTTTATCCCGTACCTCTTCTCTTTCCATTCTCTGCATCGGGCAATAGCCACGCTCACTGTATTTCTTTTTCTGGAAGCAGCCCAGCTTGGCAGCTCTGCAGAGCCCTTGCGCTGAGGGTGTCTTTTTTCAACAGTTCTTGTCCCATCTTGAAAAGGGTGCCTTCTCTCCAACCCTCTGGCTTCAATGTAAATGTCTTTCCAAACGGGACCATCTATCTCAGTGACACCTCACCCAATCTCTGTGATACTCCTGTCCCGTAGCTGCTTGGTGGCGCCGATCACTTCCTAAAATTACTTGTATATGCATCTCCTCATTTTCTGGCCCACGTTGCACTCAACGCGTATAAGAATGCAAGTCATGAGGACACCACACTCCTGCTCCCAATGCAGCCCTGAGAAACAGGTGTGTTGTGTCCACCTGGGACGAGACGTCAGCGGAGCTGGGGAATGTGGTGAAGAGGGTGTCGTGAGCCCACTGCAGCCTGAAAGAGACATGGGAAATGCACTTGTGACTACAAGACATCACACATGTCATGCCATTGCAGGAGATGGAAATGACATCAGTTGGGAAAAGAATGAACAGTGAGGACCCCAAGTGTCTGACGTTATTGCTGGAAGTTGTCTCTGATCACCTCCTTCGGTTGGTCATACCCACAGCACAAGTCAATGTCTCTATACACATATTAATGTCTCTCGTCAATGTGTTGGGGTGGGTGTGTGTTTTCGAAACATAGCTCTTGCATTGATTCTGTGTAAGTACATCTCCAAATTGTTCCTAACACTTGATGCAAGTGGAAATGATATCGTGCTTTTTAGTCCCTTGTTTGTTGCTTGCTTCTTGTCTTCTGGCCTCCTCTTGAGGAGACTCAGGTTGTGTCTTTGCACGTGGGGAGCTACCCAGGTAATACGCTGTCCTTCCCAGAGCACCACATCTGGAAGAATGTCAGCCATCCATCACCGATATAAATTTTGCTCACTTAGTCAAACTCTTGGAAGGGAGGTACTTTACTGTATTTTATTATTTTTATTAAGTAAAATCTACACTCAACATGGGGCTTGAACTAAAGACCTTGAGATCAAGGGTTGCATGCTCTACTGACTGAGCTGGCCAGGCAGGCCAGAAGGGAGACTTTTAGGACCATATAAATACCCTGTTTCTCTTTAGAATTGTCCCTATGTTTAGCAAGATTTCATAGTCCTTGCCCAGTCCAATCTGTACAATGATGGTTGCAAAATGACACACACAGACACATGCATATATATGTATTTATGTGTGTGTGTGTGTGTGTGTCATTTTGCAATATATATACAGATTTCTCCAACTATAGAATTTACTCCATATCTACTAGTCAGGATTGGGAATTTATTGCAAACAATAGTCCTTTTTTCATATAGACAGATATACAGCTATTCATATAGACACATGCAAACTGTATATTTAGATATATACGAATATATATATATTCATTATGGACACATGCATTGCCATTTTTTCAAATGTTTATAATTGATTCCTGAACTTAATTTATTTGGTGCTTGAATTTGCCCACAATGGGAGCTTCTTCATTACAGCTCCTATGCCCTTCTGATAAGTTCCTCTAATTAGTATTTTTTAAAGATTTATTTATTTATTTTAGAGCGAGCGAGAGAGAGAGAGCAGAGGAAGGAGCAGAAAGGATCCCAAGTAGACTCTCCGCTGAGAATGAAGCCAGATGCAGGGCTTGATCTTACGACCCTGAGATCATGACCTGAGCCAAAATCAAGAGTTGGATGCTGAGCCAACTGAGCCACCCAGGTGCCCCAAATTCTTCTAATATTTTTGAGCAGTTTCTTACTTTTTTGCTTTTGAAGAGATTCTAGGCTTATCTTCTATCTACTCAGCCCAACACAGAAATCAGCTGTATCTATAAAACTTGGTGCCTTTACAGGGGATTGATGTTAGGAACTAATATCTAGATGCAAGATGTCCTCATTGCTACCGGGTGCCTGTTCTTGGCTACTTCAGAAGACGGCACACAAAATATATGTATGTATGTATAGATATGCACATTCCTGGGCTTATACACACACACACTTATAAGACAGTTCACCCTTGAATGATATAGTTTGAACCGTGTGTGTCCACAGCGGATTTTCAGATGTGGATTTTTTTTTTCTACAAATACAGTAGAGTCCTATAAATATGTTTTCTCTTCCTTATGATTTTCTTAATCACATTTTATGTTCTCTATCTTACTTTAGTATAAGAACACAGTATATGATACAAATGCGTCCACTGACTGTTTTGTTATCAGCGAGGCTTTCGATCAACAACAGGCTGTCAGTGGTCATGTTCTGGGGGAGTCCAAAGTGACAAAAATGCACATTTTTGACTGCACGGGGGCTGACACTGCTGATCACCCGTGTTGTTCAAGGTCAAGGGTATGTACACACACATGTACAGGCACATCTACTTGGCATGTGCCCATTCTAGGAATCATCAGTTCACAAGGATACCTCAATGTCAAGCCATTCCCACTGGGCTCTTATCTTCTCTCGTATGGGTTCCGTCTTCCACTAGGGGAACCCTAGCTCCCAACATCAGCAATTGTTAGGTTTTCCTCTGGAGTAATTTCCATTATGAACCATGCATGACCTATCACTGTGATATGTGTATGCGTATGCAAACACATGCTGCCATTTTGGAAAATGCCATTTGGACATTTCAATGTAAAACTTCCTAGGACTCTACCTCTGAATAGAATGAGTGGGGATTTCCCCACTGCTTTATGTAAACAGGGATAGACTTTACTTATTCATGGGGTAAGACAGGACTTCAGAGAAAATGAAGAGTGAGGAGGTGAGACCACGTCAAACGACTCATAGGAACAGGGTTTATGAATGCTTTATGAGCCATTATTGTCAGCTGCACCTAGCATGCTTTAATCTACAGCCCATTGGTCTATGAAATACACATTAGGAGTAAACACATGAGCATGTGTATCACAGAAAAGAGATTTGTTTTTCATGTCCAATAACCTTTGGGCAGGTAGTAATAAACGGTTCCGCTTTGGAGTCATTGTATTTCATGAAAATACAGGACAGTGTTTTCCCTCCCACAGCTGCTTCTTTTTCTGAAAGTTTTATGATGGTTTCGTTAGGAATACATTTGTAACTTTTTACCACCTTGTCCACCCCAAAATCATTCAACACATGACACTGAGACAGAGTGTGAAAGAAGAGTGATTGAGAGAGCCCTCCAAGGTCTTTGTCACTATTGAGAATAGTCAACAGGTGGCAAGGGCATAATTTTTAGCGCACTGTGATTTCCCGGGACGCGTACCCCCCATCTTGGAAAGCTCATCGTGAGATGGATGGATAGGCAAGGTGTAGGACCCCGCGGGATAAAATAAGGGGCCACCACCCTCATTATTTCCTACAGGTATTCCTTATGTGCTGTTCTCATATGATGCTCCTTCATGAACCTTTCCTTCTTTGAAAGTAGGTGGGCCACAAAGGGGACAGGTTAAAGTGCAAGGTGTGATCACTTGAACTGAGCACGTCTACAATCTGTATGAGCTCAGCGTGTCCCCGCAATGACCAGAAATACCCAAACAGGAGGAGGAATGGGGCTGTGGAGGTTCCTCAGTCTGACCTGAGGCCCACAGGTGCTGTGATGAGAGTGAACCTTATCAACACCATAACTGGAAGGTGGACCTGTGGAAGGACCTGGAGGATTATTTCACACCCCAGATCAAGGCATCATGAACCAGAGGTGCCATTCTCTGAGAGACGTTGGGAAGAGTCAAAGAAAGAGGGGAACACGGTGAGGAAGGCCTGCAGGGGACATCCGTGGGCATGGGTAAGTTCTCTGGAAGAGCTCCCTCCCCACATCTCCACTAGAGAATGTCTGTGCCCTCATCCAGAGGGAATGTCGAACGTTCCATTCAACGTTTCTTGCTTTTTCTCTCATTTTCTGTAGTAGATTCTGTGCTATGCTAATCTTATGTGGTCATTTGCCATTGTTGTTGTTGGGTTATAGGAATGAAGCCCTGGGTCAGGTATTATAACTTCTTATTCAGTTTAGCTACCGTGTTTTGCAGGAAATATCTTCCAATCCCACTTGCGTTGGATGCACCACAATCCCTGGTGGGATTCTGGTAGAATGAGTTTATCATTCCCATGACCTCGCCGCTACTGTTTGATGGTTTTCATGGAGGTTCTGGAGAACACGCTCATCCATCCCCAGAGTTGAGTCCTCCAAAATTGGTGGCTCTCTAATGTGCCCATCCCCGGAAGGGCACGCTCTAGAGAGTGAGAGTTGTTTAGGAGGGTTGCTGAAGACTTCCTAACAGAACGTCAGGAAAAGAAGAGGTGAAATGAGATGCATAGATTCAACACCCCAGAAATGAGCAGAGTTTCGTGATATTTGAGTAGAAGACTTGACGATGGAAGGGGATTCATTTTGTTGCCCCTCATTAACACGGTACACACCAACACACACACAGATACATGCATGCATACACGCACGCACACACACGCACGGGGCAGTCTACACAGAACTTCGCCTGGGTCCCTATTTACCCTAATATAAAAGGTAATGTGAGAGGAGATGCAGCGGGCTGAGTCCTGACTGCACAGCCAGTTGGTTATAATCGAGTGGTTAGAATATTAGGGTTTTCATAAATGGAAAGAAGGAAGGAAGGAAGGAAGGAAAGAAGGAAGGAAGGAGAAAGGAATGAAACGGAAAGGAAGGAAGGAAAGCCAAACAAGCAAGGGAGTAGGAAGCATGAAAAAAGAATCAACAAGAAATGTAATTCTGGAGGAATGTGAAATCGTATTTCAGAACTCACTTTCGGATTGCACAAATAAATTAAATATATTACGGTGTGTTTGAAATACAGTCTCATGGACACAACGCCTGGGATCTGAAAAGGAACTGAAATGCCGCAGGAGATGAAGAAAACACGAAACACACACCCACTGAAAAGTTGATAGCAAAGTAATGTTGTTCTAAAAGTGAAATTGATGTGTGGCGCAATGTACAAGACAGCAGAAGACCCGAAAATCATAGAGAGAGAGCCGGGGGTTAGATTTCTAAGTCCTAAGCTGCATGAGATAAAGAACAAAAATTCAAAATCCATTAGACCCGAAATGCTGGCTGTCTTGGGACAGGAGACATAACTGGTAGTCCCCTGAGGAAGACCGACTGACGCACAATTTTTATCAGTGGGATGGTGGCTGGAAAGGCAACAATGCATCCAAGACCCCGGGGGGCAGGTCATCAAGATTCACACATTTCTTACCCGGAAACATTGTCATTCACGTGCAAAGATAAGAGAAAGGTATTTTCAAACACAGGAGAGCTTGGGAGTCATAAAGGAGCCTTTCTTCAATAAGAAATAATAATACATGCCAGCCAGTAGAGGGAATGCACATCGAATCCATATTTAACAAATCAGTAATGCTAAAAGGCACGGAGAGAGGTGGGTGTCATCTATTATACAAATGCGAACCAGAACAATAAAACCGCTAATTAAAGACTTGGAGGAAGTAAGTGGCTATCTTAAAGATGATCTATGTATTGGGATAGGCGTTTATCCAGATTATTACACAGTGTGGAGAAATCCCTTGAAAAACTAGAAACAATCCAATGCTGAGTTTGAAGTGATTATGGGAAGGTAGGAGGGTAATTCCTTTTTTTTCTTATCCAAAGCTTTGTGAATAGGAATCAGGTCTATGTTCATAAATCAGTATAATCACGGATTACATAATTTTCATGTTTTGGAAGGAACTTAAAACACATGCATGAGAGAGAGAAAGAGAGCGAGGGAGAGAGGAGACTGTCTTAATGGTCAGACTTAAAAAAGCAAACATTAATAATGAAAGCCAGTTTTCTTTTGGCTGATGACCTTTCCTGCCCCCTGAGGACTGCCTTAAAATTAACTGTGGTTTTCAAAGTGGGATCGCACAACAAGGGAGGAGGGAAGACCGTTTCCCAGCGGGTAAAGGATTTCGGTGCTGTCTGCAAGCAGGAAAAGCGCTCAGGGATGAAGGAGGAGAAAGGGAGACGTGTGAAGTTTGAAGTGCCCTCCCTGAGGGGTCCATTGTGTCCGAAGTGCAGAAACAACGGAGGTAAAGCCAATAAATCCCTAAGCAGCAATCAGCAGGAGTTGACCGTGCCCACCCCAAGAAGAGGGTTTGCAAAGCGTGAGCCCACAACCCAAACGTGGAAGGAGGCTCAGGGTCTATATATTGTTACAAACCAGCTTCTACGGTAAAGAGGGAGTGGCTGTTTATTCTTCACACTAACTGGTTATATTCGACTGGTTAGAATATTAGAGTTTTCTTAAGTGATACGGGAATTGGGAAGTGGCCGCCTTGCATCTCTGCTGCAAAAGCAGTTAGAGTTTTGCTTAGGACATCAGAGGTATAAGCAAGACATGACCCCAGGACCAGCCAGTCTTGCAAAATAAGTTAAATTAAACCTTGCTTGTAGGACTAAACTGGTTTTGTCAGCTCAGGAGGGTTTTCAAGGCTGGTCTCCATTTGTTTTCGATTTATTTTTACAAGCATAAAGGACAAGAGTGGCACTCTACAAAATGGTTAAGGCAAGGAGTGGCAATTTTAAAAAGGCAATCATCCTGGAGGTTTTATGTGTTTATAGTGTGTGAGTAACGGACTGAATGTCTGTGTGTCCCCCAAAGTCCTATGTGGGAACCCCAGCGGGATGGGGTTAGAGGCGGAGTCATTGGGAAGGGATCAGGGTTCCCTGAAATCATTAGGGTGGGCCCCATGATGCGGTTAGTGTCCTCCCAAGAAGATCAAGAGAGAGCTTGCTTTCTCCGTGTGTTTCCACCATGTGGGGACAGATGGACGAGGTGGCCCTCTGTCTACCAGAAAAGATCTTCAGCAGAACCCACCAACAAAGTCACCTTCACCTTGCACTCTCCAGCCCCATACCAGCGAGAAACCCAGGGTGTGGTGTTCTGACTAAGACGTTCTCCATTCAGAATAACTTGTCTATTGTCAGATTCCAATGTCAGATTGTCATCAGGATTCCAAAGATGAAGATATCAGCTGTATTACTGGTAAAAGGATTCGTAAACGACTGGAAAATACAAAGTAGGTCCTAGACAAGACCAGTATATTTCTCTCAGGAAGGAAAGGGAGGGAATCAGAAAAGGAAAAGGAAAATTATTTTGGAAATGCATCAGGTGCATGTAAAGTATTCTCCAGTGGTGTAGAATACGGATGAAAGGGGATGCATTTGAACCCAAGTTCTTGCCGCAGGTGTGGAAATCTGCAGCACTTGGGGGGATGAAATGTCCCATCCTAGCAACATCATTGCCTTTGCTGTTTACAACAACCATACTCATTGATCCAAGTTTACAGATTCTTGCCTCGGTTCTACTCTGAGTCACACCGGTCACCGCGAACACGGTAACGCATACGGATCTGCATACAGGGTCAGGGGCTTGAGAATACAGAATTATGAACACCGTTGATGGAAAGTGAAATCCCAGAAATGCTCACAAGCAACCAGGGAAAGGGGTCACAACAAAATACAGAAGAAAGCAGGAAGGAGTTAAATTGTACCCCATGTCAGGTAATTCACTGTCAGATGGTATAGGAAAAAAATTGGGGCGCCTGGGTGACTCAGTCGGTTAAGTGTCTGCCTTTGGCTCAGGTCATGATCTCAGGGTCGTGGGATCGAGCCCCACATCAGGCTCCATGCTGCGGGGGGAGTCTGCTCGAGATTGTCTCTCTTTCCCTCTGCACCCCCCCAATTCCCTGCTCTTTCTCTAAAACAAAATAAATAAAATAATTTTAAAAATTAAAAATAAATAACAAATAAAAAAATAGAAACCTAGATGAAATAATTTTCAGAGGAAACAAAAAACACTCAAATAATGACGGAAGATATATAGACTATGATCCTGTGATTATTGACGATGACAAGACAGAAGATACATAGACGATGATCGTGCAATTATTGAGGACAAGATCAATGACTTTTTTTTAAAGGCGCAAGTGTAAATGTTTCCTCCTACAAATGTTACTTGGTATAACACACTTTTTTGAAGCTATGTAAGCAGCTTTAGACTGTGCATACAGACAGAAAGCATCTAAAGCTTCATTCTATTTATGGCTTTGCCATCATTCAACATTGATGCCTAGAGATTAAAATCACTTATGATTAATGATACAAGATTTCTACAACAATAGCAACTGGATCGTGGTAGGAATGCAAACATTGTTTTCATGACCTGATGGGAGTAATTCCAATAATGCCAGGATGCTCTCACAACAGAAGGTGATGTGTGTTTTATAAGTAGGGGTATAAATTATGATTTTTTCCCCCTACAAAGTAAAATTAAAGAGCAGTTGCATAAAAGGGGTCTTGAGTAAGGACAAATGGTAACACAGGTCATGATCATGGAATGTAAGCTGCAGAGGACATGAGTCAATGCCAGTGGGACCCAGTTGAGTTCCCAGGAGCTGGTGGTGTGATGAGGTCTGGAGTGGGAGTTAGGGTGCATGGGGAGCATGGGACTGGAGGGTTCCAGGTGTGCACACAGAGGCACGGTAGGTCCCTGATGGGCATGGCGTTCTGGATGTCTCTTCACAGATGGGGGGGGGGGTCACTGAGCAGAGTCCTGACTGCCTGTCTGATGGTGTAGGGGGCTGCCTCATGTCCTGCATGGGAACGTACCTGCTCACAGGTGTGCCTTTTCAATAAACGTGGTCCAGAAGACACACCAGCCCTGTGTCCTTTACGTCTCAGGTACTTAAGACGCTTACTGATTTTATTTTGGGTATTATGATACAGGATTCAGCTGCCCATTACTTGTTCCCCTTTTTTCTTTCCACACGAATCAAGTATTTGTGTCCCCCATCACTTGTGGTTTCCCCCACTGGCAGGGCAGAGACACAAAACAGAGGAAACCCTATAACGTTGCTTGGAAAGTTTAAGTACACCGAAACTCTGCAGCAGATTTCAAGAAAATATTATATTGAATACATTCATCTATATAAATAACTTGCAATAATGTCTTCAGAAAAGGATTCGAGTCCTATTAAGCATCTTTGGTAGATGAAAACATATAGTTGACAGTTATATGGGGATGATCGTCTTCTCCATGGATCATGCTGGCCTAAAGCAGAAATAATGAGGAATTGATTTTCCCAAATCAAAACAAAATGTTGTTGTTATACCCTGGCATTTTCAGAAAGCTATTGGTATGGAAATCCCGGGCTTTTCACACTTTGTGAGTGTAGGGAGCAGGGGAGAAAATTCAGTATATAGGGGAAAAAGAATATGTTTAAGGATCTTTCTTTAAAAAAAAATTAAGCATTTATCGAAATCATACAATTTAGCCATTTAAAATATACAGCTCAGGAGTGCCTGGCTGGCTCCGTGAATGGGGCACGCAACTCTTGATCTTGGGATTATAGTTTCCAGCCCCATGTTGGGTGTAGAGATTACTTAAACATAAAATCCTTAAAAAAAAATAAAACGTAAAAAAATAAAACGTACAGATCAATGGTATTTAGTTCTTCACGGAATTATGTGACCATCAGCACAATTTTAGGCCATTTTCGTTAGTCCATAAAGAAACCTTGTGCCCATCAGCAGTCACTCTCTATCCTCCCCTGCTCCGAGCCCTGTAAACCACACATATCTACCTTCTGTGTCTGTAGATTTTCCTGTTCTGCGTATTTTATGTCAATGGAATCCTACAACATGCGATGGTTCGCGACCAGCTTTCTTCAAGTCTATGTCTTCTAGACGTATCCACATTGCAGCCTCTCACACCACTTTATCCATTATTTATGATAATATCATATTCCCTAATGAATGGACATACCACATGGCGCTCGTGCATTCATCCGCTGATGGGCATTTGACGCAGCTCGCGTTTTTAGCGATTGTGAACTGGAATTGCTACATCAAAGGAAACACGTATCCTAAAAGATGGCCACGCAACTTGATTTCCAAGAAAGCGCAAGGCTGTGTGTGAGGGTCTGAGTGGGAGTATCTCTACAGCATAGCCCAGGTAGGTGAAGTCCATGCCCTCAGGGGACCCTACCTCATCTGATGGACGTTACTCTGATGTGTGCTGTGCATTCAAGCCATCTGGATGACTGGCCTTCCATTTCTAGATAGGACTTGTGCTTATAAGCCTCCACAAATTCTTGTATTCCCGTTGATGGGACACCTTTTGAGAAAAGCGTATGAAAGAACTTCCTTGGCTTCCACCCAGAAAGGTTTCTTTATTCTCAAGAATCCCATTGGTCATGGGATCATGACCTGACCAAAGGCAGAAGCTTGATGGACTGATTCAAACAGGCATCCCCGGACTCCCTTTTTCCTATTCTGACATGACCATTTTTTCTTTCAATTAATTTTAGAGTTCACCTACAGAAAAGCATGGGACACTCTTGCATGCTATTTTTGCTATTTGTCTACTCCAGTTCTAGTGATTCATGAAAGTCTTAACAATGGAAATAATTTAAAAGGGAATTAATTTTTATGGTCACATGATGCTAATTGGGGTTTCATAGTTGGTGGCAAGCAAAACACAAATTTGGAAGGCGGCCAGAGTGAGATAATGATCTGCTATATATAAATCTTCCCAGGGTTTATCTCCCACCCTCTGGAGTGTGCATTTGCCCATGACTTCCAGCCCTTACCTGTTGGTATGAGATGCCCACCAAGGTGTTGGGTCCATGTGATGTTCTGTGGGATATCCAGGCTCTTAACACTATATTACTATGGAAGGTGAGAAATACGTATCCTTTGGGTAAGCCACCTTGTCTGTGGTACTTTGTTAGGGCAGCTCTAGCAAATCAATACAGTTACGTATAACCCCCCAAAATCCAGTAGCATTAATTACCAGGCTTGATTATGTGAAATAACCCCAGGTTATTTCAAAGAGCCCCAAATCTGCACAGTCCATTCTGGCATTTGCCAAACTTACAGTGCTAGTCACTTTGGGTAGATAAGAGTCACGGTCCACAAGGAAATATTCTCTAGGCAATGATTATGGGTTCCTTGGGAAAGAACCAAAGTACGTAATATAGAAGGACCACCATTGGATTTGTCAAACACCAACTGCAAACTGTTAATGCCTGCCATGAAACCCATGGCCCCTAAGAGTCATCATCAGTTAATGGCTCTAAGAAATGTAAGCCTACATGACCCTTCATTGTTTCATTGAGTTAGAATTCAGGCTCCTCGCACTGCTCATTTTAGCACACACACTAGTTTCTGAAGGCGTGTGCCTTCGATGAATCCATGCAATCAACACACACTCATTTAGTGCTGGGTTGTGACAGCCAATATTGCAATGACGTGTAGACAAGTGTGTTGTCCTCACAAAGCCTACCGACAAAGGAAAGAGAGAGGACATCCAGAAGCATCCAGAGAGTACCAGAAAACACTGATGAATGCCAGTAGGTAGGCGTTTTGACCCAAGTTAGTCCCACTGCATTTCTTTGTTTCTGCAGGTCAACTGACGTCATGAGTCTGAGGGCACATTTCAGCAAGCCGGAGAGAAAATTAGACTTAACCTATTTCGCGTTGCCATGGATGTGTCTTGTGTCTGGGGTGGGTTTCTTTGTGGCTCATTTCCTCATCCATAGGTGCCTTCAGTGTTTATCCACCAACGTGCTTCCGTGTTGTGTTTCAAACAGACAAATTTGCCAAGGGAGAATAATGCAGCTATTTCAGATTTAGGAATGAGAGCGCAGGTAGGCTCCTTGCTTGCAAAACCAACACACCATACCTGTGATTTCTCTTCCACTTTCTGAAATAAACTCCTGGAGGTTTAGTGAATTCCTTCCCGCTTTCTCAGTTTATGCATTTCTCAGAATTACCACTCTCTTCGAGACACCCAACATGATTTCCCAGAATTGTTGCTGGTTTTAAAAACACAAATATCAGACAATTAACTTATTGACAATTTTTTTTTTCCTGGTCTCCTATAAAAATTTCCTGAGCCTAGAAAGCTTTGTACCTAAAACATTTTTAAATGAGGGAATGAAAACATAAATACTTAATATCTCAGTGGCTCCAGGGAGATAAAAGTAGATTGCTTGAGAATGATACAGGACTCACAAGTGTGTTGACAGAAATAGATACGAAAAAGTCCACTGAGTGAGGTGTCACAAGAGCTGAAGGGGTTAAGCAGTACATACAGGCAAGGAGAAATTTAAAAAATATGTACATGAAATTCAATAGAATGGATGCATTTGAGAGTGTGGACAGGGAATGTTTCATGGAAATAACTGACAAAAACAATAAAACAAAATGAAAGGGGAATGGGTTGGATGCTTCCGGTGATCGAGGATGGGGATATCAAGCTAGGAACTGAGAAGTATAATTGATTCAACTGAAAGCTAAGAGTTGCAAAGTAAAAGAATATTTTATTTGTCGTCTATCTACGCATCCATCCGTCTATCGTCTATCATCTGTCTATATGTCTTTCCTTATCTGTTTCTCTATCATTTATCAATCTATCTTGCTCAGTAGATCAACAGATGGATGGATGGATGGATTGATGGATGCATACATAGATGGATGCATGGATGAATGGATGTGTGGGTGGGTGGGTGGGAGGATGGATGGATGGATGGACGGATGGACTGATGGATGGATGCTTGGGTGGATGGATGGATGGATGAATGGATGGGTATGTGGATGGATGGATGCATGGATGAATGGATGGATGGATGGATGGGAAGATAAGTAGATCATACATAGAGATAAGTACACACATGCACTATTAATTGTGTACACAAAATATAAGAGACGAGGGACACCTGGATGACTTAGTTGGTTAAGCGTCTGCCTTGGGCCCAGGTCATGATCCCAGAGTCCTGAGGTATTGGTCAAATTGTCCACTGTACTCAATGATTCATCAGTTGCGTATAACACTCAGTGCTCATCCCATCACATCCCCTCCTTACTACCCATCACGCGGTTAGCCCATCCCCCCACCCCTGCCCTTCTGTAACCCTCGGTTTGGTTCCTGGAGTCCAGAGTTTGTCATGGTTTGTCTCCCTTTCTGATTTCTTCCCATTCGGTTTTCCCTTCCCTTCCCCTGTGGTTCCCTGTGCTATTCCTTATGTTCCACATATGAGTGAAACCATATGATAATTGTCTTTCTCTGCTTGACTTATTTCACTTAGTATAATCTTCTCCAGTCCCATCCGTGTTGATGCAGAAGTTGGGTATTCATCCTTTCTGATGGGAGGCATAATATTCCATTGTATATATGGACCACATCTTCTTTATCCATTCGTCTGTTGAAGGACATCTCAGCTCCTTTCACAATTTGGCGATTGTGGACATTGCTGCTTTGAACATTGGGGTGCAGGTACCCCTTCTTTTCACTGCATCTGTATCTTTGGGGTAAATACCCAGTAGCGCAGTTCCTGAGTTGTAGGGTAGCTCTATTTTTAATGTCTTGAGGAACCTCCACACTGTTTTCCAAAGTGGCTGCACCAGCTTGCATTCCCACCAACAGTGAAAGAGGGTTCCCCTTTCTCCACATCCTCACCAACACTTGTCATTTCCTGCCTTGTTAATTTTAGCCATTCCGACTGGTGTGAGGTGGTATCTCAGTGTGGTTTTGATTTGTATTTCCCTGGACTCTATTATTCTACGAACACACCACAATGGGTTGGTCCATGCTATGGTTGGCAGGTGGGGTGACTGATTCCCCTTGAAGCTCTCTGAAGCAACGCAGCTGCGAACATTTCTTTCTTGTGTTACCTCAGTTCTCACAGAATATGATTACAAGTAGCCTTGTGTGATTTGTACCCTGTGGGTTGTATGCACGTCTCAGAAGGCATAATTCTGACCTGTCCTGTTTCTCACTGGGAAACCCAAACACAGAGCGTTTGTTTTACATTTTTGGCGCATGGGGGCATTCCCGAGGGGCTCTATAAGCATTGTGAGTGTGGCCTCAAGCATTTGTTTTCGTTGGCTCACTTGGAGCTGAGCAGAGAGGCCCAGACACAACTCAAAGAACTGGATTTAGGGGATTTAATTGGCCTCAGGTGACTCGAGGTTCCCTCAGCTCCCAAACCCAGCTGAAATGCAAGGGATGCCCCGAACGGCCTGTGCTTTTCGTGGGATGAGCTAATCCTGCTTACAGGCAGCCCGTGCAGGACCGCACTTGAGGCAGTGGGTTTTCAAAGTTAATCCGATTATTGGCACGTTCCCCCCTCCCCCAACTCACGAGGGCCTCCCTGCTTCTGGACACATGATTAAAATCAGACCCCAGTGCGTTCCAGGAAGACATATGGAAAGACTCATCCGGAAAGAAAGAAGCTATAATCAAGGAAAGAGGATGAATTTACAGCCATGCAGAATGCGACCTTCCATGTCAAGGGAACTAAGAGAGCTCTTCGGATATGCCGCCTATGTAAACATACGGAGACAGTGTCAAGGAGTGTCGGCAACGTAAAAACCGCCACCTTCTTCATAAGGATGGGATGGGCTGCATCCAAGCTTTCACTGTTTAACACACATTTGATCTGTTTCCTGATTTAGGAACTTTGGGCCATGTTTAAAATTTGTTTAAGTTTTAGTGAAGATAAAATTAGAAACACATGCACACATACATATGCATTTGGATATACGCTATTGCACAAATAATGTTAACTTGAGTAAAACTCAAAGCGAGCAAAAGTTACATTACTGTTCCGTGCCAATAGTGCTCTAACACGTCCGAAATGGTGGGTTTTAAAACTTTGGAGGCAATGAGAAATGTTAATCCAAGAGGCTGTTTGTCTAGCCTGAAGGACCATATTTCTTTGTTTGTTTAAGATTTTACTTATTTATTTGAGAGAGAGGGAAAGCAAGAGAGATCACCGAGGGAGAGGGAGAAGGAGAAGGAGACTCCCTGCTGGGCAAGAAGCCGGATTTGGGGCTCGATCCCAGGACCCTGGGATCACGACCTGAGCCAAAGGCAGACTCTTCACCGACTGAGCCACCCAGGCACCCTTCTATAAAACCTTTTAAATTCAGGGCATTCCTTTTCCCCATCCTGATAAATTCAACGTGAACATCTAAGAGCATGCTCTTAGATGCTGACTGTGGGGCCTCGAGTCATAAGTGGGTTTATGTTAATGACCCTGATATTTCTGTCAAGTCAGTGTTTTTAAATTGCAGCATGCATGTTTCTAAGAAAAGGGCTTAATTGTCTTCAAAAGGCAGTAAACCATCTCTTTCCCCCATGCTTTTCTGCTTTCTTTTTAGGGGAAAGGTATAACAGAATCAAAATGCCCTATTATCTTGATTAAAATTTTATGACACCAATCACAAATTCTCAGCTACCGAGAGGAGTACTTTTCTGGGACCAACAAATATCAGAATATATTTGAACTTTAATTTATCTAGGTGACACATAGGGAATTGTCACTTCTGACCTATAAAAATGGCAGTTTCATGATTCGTCCTCTTGCAGCATTGTAAGCATAGTCTTTGTCCATATAATAAAACAATAGATCAAAAGATGATGTATTTCTAATCTTAGTTTGATTAAACCAAACGAATTGCAACAAATGATTCCTAATGCAACAAAATATCGCGTTCGTAACATTTTTCCAGAATGGGCCTTAGCGATGCTCCTCACTTATCCTATCCAACAGTTAATGACTACGAAGTGTACCTGTAATCCATTTCTTTGGGCTAAAACTTTTGAAGGATGGGCACAGAGAGAAATGGTTTTAATGTTACCTTTATAAACTCTTGTCTGAGCACCGTTGCAAGCATTGGGAACCCACACAGAAACATAAACTTCACTTCCTAGCATGCATGTTAAACATTTAAACCCTGAGCAGGTCTCGGGAAATGCAGGTACACTTGTGTTCCGTAACTTGATATCATGTACAGAAATAATGTTTTCGTTATTTGGGAACTAACAGCCCCGAGCCACCTTGCAAAATGGCAAACCAATTACGTTGACAAAGCGTGGCGTATTAATTTACCGCACGCTCTCTGATTATGGAAGTTTACCCATGGACGAAAATTGTTATGCAAAGCACATTTGGGCACCATTTGTTGTGCCAGGAAGGAGAGAAGGCTGTATCTTTTCCTAGGTATCAACATAAATATTTTAATGCCTGATGTCTGGGACGCTTAATTGGAGTCTGTCGCTAAGAGACTCAGTGAAAAGCATGATACAAACATATCAGGACCCAAAGGCAATTTAATTGTATTGTAAATGGAAAGATGGTCATCCTACCCACAGCCACGGAAGCAAGAAACAGCCTTCTTTCTAGGTGAAACTGTGTTCCCTAAGTAGGTAGGACATGGACATCCAAGCAGGACAGGATCTTCAGCCTCTGCCAATGGAAGTTGGGGTTGGTGTGCAGTGACTATGGTGCTCCAGCCCTGGGAATGTTGTTTAGATCTGCCGCACAACCCTCTCCCTGGGAGGTAGTGAGAGAGGATCAGTCTTACAGGTCCTTATTCTTTGGTATCGCTGCACTTTTCTTTGTATCTTAGGAGCAATGCACGTGCCTCATACAAAACCCCCTCCTTCCCTGGACGGTCACATCCAGCACTCAAAAGGTTTTCCACACAGCTACATGTTTGCATGGTGTATGTTTTATTTTCTGGCTTTTAACCTTCCCACATGTTATTGAATTGTCTCTGATATCGGCTTCTGTCATTTGGATTCAGATCCTGCTCCTTTAATACATATGATATGATATATAATACTTATATGTAATACATATAATATAATGTGATGCAATATGATTATTTAATAATATAATAGTAGGTATATACTATAAAGATAGTATATATATTCTATAGACTATGGCATATATATTATATACATAATATATATATTGTATAGATAGTGTGTATATATAGTCTATATAAACTATAGATAGGCCATATAGGTATATATGGACTCTGGTATATATATTATATATACTATTATATACACTAGATTACATTGTTTAAGTATAATTTATGCACATAACTATAGTTGGATTCAGATCCTGGACCTTTAATACATATAATATAATGTAATATGTAATATTTATATCTACAAAGAATATAATGCAATATATTTAATAATATAAAAGTAGGTGTATACTGCATATAGCGTATATTATATATATTATAATATATATACTAGACTATATTGTTTAAATATAATTTATGCAGATAACTATAATTATACACACAAATGTGATGATATGTACATGTATGAACATTTATGAACATGTATATGGGTTTCTTATATATATTTAAATACATATTTGTAATTTATTCAATATGCTTATTGTATACATATTATATATTTATGTTTATTATACACGAACATATATTTACATGTGTATGCTTATTATATATAATATATATGTGTAAATGTATATATTATATGCATGATATATTTATTATAACATATAACGTTTATTATATTAATTAATTATTATATTATATAATTATATATTTCATATATTAAATATATAATTATATAATTCAAATACATAATTATATATCATATAATTATATGATATATAATCATATATATTAAATATGTAAAATATATTCTGTAATTATATAATACATAATTCTATATTGTATTACTATAACAAGCTATAGTAAACATATGAATAATATATATTCATAATTATATAAACATATTTATACAGGTGTGTTTATTAGATATAATATGTATTATATATGTGTACCTATAGGTCTATATATGTACATACATTCACACATGTGTATAAAATTATAATTATATGTAAACAAAGTACAAAATAATTATACAAGTACCATACAAAATAATTATATATGAAATGTATAATACAAAGTAATTATATATGAACAGAATAGATGATGTGTATAGTATACCTGTGCGTATATGTGTATAGAATATGCATACGTGTACGTCTCTGTCGATAGATACGGCCGTGTGTACTGATGACGGGGAGATCCTTTTAGACACTATTGGGATCGAACTAATAATTACTAATCCTTGGAAAAATGACTTGACAAAGTCATAATTTATACTGAGCTCGTTGATTAAGATGAGTGTGGTTAGTGTCTGTTTTTGCTTCATTTTGTTTTTGTCAGAATCGTTGAAAAGCCATAATGGAAAGCATTTCCTCGCCAAGGAAACGTGGATCCAAGCTAGTTTAGATTAATGCATGGACCCTGGGGGCAGTTTCACAATCAATGTGCAATTCAAGGCAAACCTCACGAGGTCTTTATTTGTCCTAAGTTTATGCATCAGTAGGTATAGGAGTCGAGGGGACACGTAAGGGAAAATAATTTGCAGACGGGTGACAGGTGCTGTAGTCTCCATGCAAAGGACTCCTGCATAGGACAGCAGGCTTTCTATTTAGAGTTATGACCACGGCATCTACCAGGAAGACTTATTCGTGTGTTCTTGAGAGGGGTCTTTCTGAAAAATATTTTTCTTCATGTGCATATTTCTGATGCATGAGATTTTATCATGGTTTTGGAAGCTCAACCGATGTTTTCAAAATTTTCTCCTTAAAAATACAATTAGGGGCGCCTGGGCAGCTCAGTTGGTTAAGCGTCTGCCTTCAGCTCAGGTCACGGTCCCAGGTCCTGGGATGGAGCCCCAGGTAGGACTCCCGCTCAGTGGGGAGTCTGCTTCTCCATCTCCCTTTCCCTTCCCCCTGCTTGTGCTCACTCTCTCTCTCCCTCTTAAATAAATAAAATCTTAAAATAGAATTCAAATGCATTTTTTTTTTAAAAAGTGAGTTCTATGTCCGACTGGGGCTTGAACTCATGACCCGGAGATCGAGAGTTGCATGCTCAGCCAACTGAGCCAGCCAGACACCCCTAAAAGGCATTTCTTATATCTGACTCAGCCAGGTTTTAGGGACTGACATTCATTCACCTGGACATTTCTGTCTCGGCATCCCTGCATTCTGTACTCTGACAGTTACATAGGTCATGAGATATTTTTCCTAAATCCACGTCCCATAAATCCACCGATTCTAGGTCTTTTCCATAAGCAATTGTAGCAAGACAGGTACGACCTTGCCAGCTCACTACACAGATAAGAAAGGTTTCACTAGCAAATGGCTTTAGTGGGTTTACCAGGGCGTCCCGTCGGTAGCGTGTTTACAAGAATGGAAAGGAAAGGGAGTGCAGCTTTAGTGTTGAAACTTTCCTGCTGACTCTCTTAAAACATTTCTCATCTTGTCCATTTCCCCGGCTGGTAGGTATGCTTAAGTCTCTGAAGTAGGAATCTAGTAGACAAATATACCCCGGATGGGACTCCCCAGAAAGTATGATCCACAAAGGGAAAGGAAATATTGCTAAGAAAGTAAGAAAAAAAAAAAAGCTACAGATTGAGGGAAGATATTTGTAGAACACGACGTCTGATAAAGGAGTCGAATCTTGGATGCAGAAGAACCCTCAATAGCCAACAAAAAGACAACAAATCACCCCATCCATAATAATAATAAATGGAGAAGAAACTAAGAAACTTAGATAATATTTGTAACTTTATGGAGACATGTACAGGACTGGAAGTCACCCAAATGTACAGGAACTGGTGAACAAAGACACATATTTTGGTGTCTCCATACACTGGAATATTATTTAACAACTAAAAAAAAAAAAAAAAAAAAGCCTAGCAGTATATGTGATGTGGGAGTCACATAGGAACGAGGGCTTTATTCTGGGCGATGGAAGCCGGACCGTAAAGTCTGCATGCAGCCTGATCCCCTTTATATGACATTCCGAAAAATGCAAACTAAAGCAAGAAAGATCAGCCCAGGGTCTGCCAGGGACTCTGGTTTGGGGAGAAGTTTTTTTTTTTATATATATAGATTTTAATTATTTATTTGAGAGAGAGAGAGCAGGAGCAGGGACAGGGAGAAGCAGGATCCCCACTGAGCAGGGAGCCCGATGTGGGACTCAATCCCAGGACCCTGGGATTGTGACCTGAGCCAAAGGCAGATGCTTAACCAACTGAGCCCCCCAGATGTCCCTTGGAGAAAGTATGAGTGTGAAAAGCACAGAGAAAAATTTTGAGATGATAGAACTGTTATGCATCATGATTGCAGAAATTACCAGAAAATATTTAAAAACCCTGAACTAAAAAGAATAACGGTAATTGCATAGAATATAAGTATACATGAAAACATACATCAGTAGACCTATCTGAAACACATGCTCACAAGGACAGCAGAAAATACAGACTTCTACTCATTAATTAATCCTTATTTTTCTCACAAATGCCTTTTTAATTAAATACCCATTATTCAAGAAATAGTGATGCTCCCATCCTCCAAATAATCCTTTATGCTTGTGTTTCAGCAAAACAAAATCTTGTATTAAATGAGGCATCTGATTAAAAATCCAGATTAAGATTATAGATGTAAGAACAAATATAAACCTGGTCTTTTTAATAAAAAAATCTGGGTTAAAAAAATGAAAAATAATCATAAACCCGTTTGAGGTTTTGGCTTTCATGCCATATAAATATTTCATATTCATATTTATTTTGTATTTATATTTTATATGTTGATAAAATTAAATCCAAGAGGTTTTTTTTTTTAACCTAACATTACTACTACCAACAACAAAACCGGGAATCTAACCTTATATCAAATCGAGAAAGCGATGCTATGTTGGCAACAACACAAATTGATATAGTGATGTCATTAGGAACCAAGACTTTCAGTGTAAGAGAAAACAAAATACAAAATAATGTAAAAATACAGTCATGCTCAATTTCAAGAGAAAATGTTGATATGAACTTCTGATTTGTAAAAAAGACGTGGATGGAACTAGAGGGTATTATGCTAAGTGAAATAAGTCAATCAGAGAAAGACAATTATTATATGATCTCTCTGATATGAAGAATTTGAGAGGCAGCGTGGAGGGTTGTGGGGGGTGGGGGGATGAAACAAGATGGGATTAGGAAGGAGACCAACCATAAGAGACTCCTAAACTCACGAAACAAACTGAGGGTTGCTGGGGGGTGGTGGGTAGGGATAGGGTGGCTGGGTATGGACATTGGGGAGGGTATGTGCTATGGTAGGTGCTGTGAAATGTGTAAACCTGATGATTCACAGACATGTACCCTGGGGCAAATAATACATTATGTGTTAATAAGAAATTAAAAAATTAAAAAAAAAAAGACTATGTTGTAACTCAGTACACTGGAAAGAGTAGCAATGACATTAGAGTAAAAATCAAAGAATTAGTACCCAAATCTCGGTTTCTCATTCTTACTGGTGTTATTAAAAGGAATTCCAGGTTCCTGGAGACAAGCGTTGATTTGTGGCGTGTGGAGAAAGGATAGGTAAGCCCATGATACCCTGGTTTGTGCCTGAACGATAGGAAAGTCAGCGTGACCAACTGAGGACAGGTGCAAAGGACCCAGCAATGCATTTATTAGTATATTCCTGCCTCTTTGACTCAAGTGTCAACTGATACAGTAATAGATTCTTTCCTTTTATTTATTTATTTTTAAGGAATCTTTATGCCCAGCGTGGGGCTCGAACTCACAACCCCGGGGTCAAGAGTCTCATGTTCTACCAAATGAGCCAGCCAGGAGCCCCCAATAGATGGTTTTCACAGACAGATATTAATAATGTTATGTTGAACATATACGCCTTTCAGATTGGCGTACATAGTAAGCAAATGGCGTCAACCTCTGTCCGTGTAACTGATTGACGATAAATCTTCAGGTAACTACTCCTTGCTCTTGGATATATTGCTGGATGAGACCTAATGTGCCCCAGGGATTCACTTGCTACAAATGATCACAACTGACGTCAAAACGAAGGAGGGAAGTCTGAAACAAGAGAACACACGTGCGTCTAGATGGTTCTAATCTTGGGTGGATTTATATGATTTCTCTATAAAACAACCGGTCTGAGTTTTTGGCATATGGACTGGCTTCTCAAAACGAATAACCTGGATTCAGTGTTCAGTCTTCATCAAGGGAACAAGAGCGACACATAAAAATGAATACGTGGCAAAGGAAAATTCATTCATGTCAGGTAAAGCACACAACTCAAGTGTAAGAGAGCTAATCTGCAGACTCACGGTTCTTTTGTTTATGCACTGTATTTGTATTCTTTTTTTAAAATAAAGATTTAATTTTTTATTTGAGAGAGAGCAGGAGCAGGGGGGAGAGGGAGAAGCAGGCTCCTCACTGAGCAGGGAGTCCAACGTGGGACTCGATCCCAGGACCCTGAGATCATGACCTGAGCCAAAGGCAGACTCTTAACCAACTAAGCCACCCAGGCACCCCTGCATTTGTATTTTTAAAGTGAATTTCCCTGTTGAAAAATACAGTAAATATGAAACAAATGAGCTCTTGCTTAAATGAAAAGTGTAGCTATGTTTCAAAAGTGTTGTACAAAAAAGTTATACCACTTCAATGTGCACTTCTTTTTTTGGGATCGTGATAATTATAGAATTTAGACATAAATCGTCATTCCTTTTCCAATAGCTTCTGCTTCCTGTTAAATGAATTCACTTATGTAAGTCAAGTTCAATGATGTGTGAATACTTCAGAAAACATATTGCGGAGCAGTGGGTGTGGTACATGAACAATGAATCTTGTAACACTGAAAAAATAAAAGTATTTGGGAAAAAAAAAAGAAAACATGATAAAGAAAATGAAATTGTGGATCGCCCCAAATTCAAATATCCTCTCCCAATAACTACATAAAATAGAAGCGCTGTATTATAATATTATTTGTGTTCTCTAATATTTACTCGAATATTTTGGTTACAATTTTACAAAAACAAATGCATTTTCTAATCATTCTTCTTCCATGCGGGAAACTCAGGAAGTCTTATTTCTCAAATGCCACATATCATATAATTTTCTGAATTGTATTAATATCTGTAGCCAACAGCTTTGCCTGTGGTTAAGAAGAGCAAGACGATGTCTCACTCATTTGAGCGTCTGTGTAGCGGGTTTTGAGGTCAGCAAATCTGTTTTCTGTCAATGCTGTTCCACAAATTTGGGGAATATTGTTACAAGATGTCTTCAAGAATGAGAAAGGATGCACAGCTGCGTCGAAGGAATGTTTACTTTCTTCCCTCCAAAAATCAGACTGCAAAAGTCTTACATATTTTGGATACTTAGTCTTTTTCTTCTGGAGGTCTATCACAATTATAAATATCTCCATTGTGGCATCCACATGAGAAAATGCATTTTTCTTCTGTGTTATTTTCCAGTATAAAATATGGAATACGAAATTTGCAAACACAGAAAGGGAGAAACAATAACCAAAAAAGGAAATCAGATATATTTGTTTTAGTGCCTTTATAAGGCATTTCCTTGGTACTTGTGCATTTTTTTAAACTTTAGCAAGATACACATGCATATGAATTTTCCTATTTTGTTTCATTCAAGATAGTATTTTGGGGGTTCTTTTCTCACGTCGTTATTCTTCTTTCAAGTATTATTTTCTCTGCACATGGATTCTACAATGAGAATACCTTTAGTGGTTTGCCTCCTACTAGAAGGACATGATATTTCCTGCCTTTATCTTATTTTAACTGTCCCTAGGAGGATCTTTGCATACACACTTTACTCTATAATTTTGATTTATCATTATAAGAGTCCATTAAGTGTAATTATAGAGACAAACAATATGGCTTTAAGGTCAGTAGTTTACAAAGACAAAGATTTTTTTTTCTTAGAAGTTGATCATTACAATAACACTGCCAACATCATTCTGTAAAAATGTTTTATTGACCTGCATTTTAATCATCTGAAGTTGTGTTAAAAAAAAAAGAAAGTAATTTTACCATGAAAATGTCTGCCCCATTACTTTAAGAGCACTTGGTACTAAGTATTACTAAGGAAGAAATACCGTTTTATCATCTTTTCTTATTGGCCTTGCATAGAACTGCCTAGAGTTGTCCGAGGTCTTATACTTTCATTTATATTTTATATATTTACGTTTTTATGATATATTTTATATCATTTTTTAAAATTTTATTTTTATTTTAGCTTACATTTTTATGTTGGTTATTCAGTGAGCTATGTCGAGAACACAGAAACTTCCCCTTCTCTCCCCCGGAGTTCGTTTGCTGCCCGTGGACACTGTCTCAGCATCGCAAACAGCAGATCTGTGTAGACAGCAGAGAAAAGAATTGCCTGGTGTTCTCCATCCCTCGGAGAGTGCTGGCCCATCTGCTTAAGGACCAACCCACCCTTGTTGAAATTCCTCACCATGGAGCCCACTCATTGATCAAGGTTTCCTCTCCCCCATGTATAAAAATGATGGCGCTTTGGTTTTCCCATCACACAGACAGCGTAGACGGGTCTGAAGGCTGGATAAATCCTGATTATCAATCACTCGACCTTTTCGCAGAGTCAACCAAAATACAGACTAGAGCTGACATGTTGAGTTAGTTTAAACTGTTGGTGGCAAGCTCTTGACTTGAACTATTCTTGTCTGCATCTTGAAGTTATAGAATTCCCTTAATCAGAGCAAGCAGTTATTTTCCATAATTTAAAATTTAGGTTCTAAAATTTGGATTTTGTTTCAAAAATTGGGTTTGTTGACTTCGTATTTTTAAGTTGATAAGTCTTCACAGATGTTGAAGGTATATCCAGGAGGAAAAGAATAGGTACATTCACTCCTCAAGAAATCTGAAATAAATTCCAGATTCCCAGATTAACCAACTACAGAGATTTTGCTACCAATTAACTGAAAAAAAAAAAAAAAAAAATCCGAATCTAGAAACTCCCTTCACTTAGAAAGCCTGCATTTTTACCTTTGCTTCAATGCATATTTAATGTTTTATTTTTTTTCTTTTTCAGGCGATGTTGTAGTTGATGGAGAAAAAGGAGTAAGAAAGGAAAGACTGGACAGAAAGGAAGCAGAACAAAGTTCTTGGGGCAAATGGAAGAGAGAACAGAGCCCTCTGTTGCAAGCACACTCTTCTTTGCAGGGTGAGGCCCCTTGGAGCCCAAACTGGGTTCAGAGTGAGTCGTTGGAAGCTACGTTCATTATGGGTCAGCCTCAGATTCCATGAAGGAAAGGGACATGTCCTCCGTGGGTGTTCACAATGAGCAAAAGGGGTTAGCTGTCCCCAGGCGGCACATACTGGATCTGGACATTGTCCCATGCACTTGCCCACTCTGATCCCACAGTGGGACCGAGACTAAGGAGGGTCTTGTATCTCGTTCCCTTGTCCACACCACGACTCAGTCCCCGGGAAGCTCACTGCCCTGCCCGCGCGCACAGAGGGGAGAAGTGGACAATTTAAACTCCAACAGCCTGGCTCCAAAACCTGGACTTGAAACCAGGATCTCATACAGCCTGCTTGGTGTAAACGTGGTGAAAACACACATGGACAGACACAAACCTATGAGCAGGTCCAAAGAGTAATGGTTTGAATACCAAATCTGTATTTATGGGGAGAAGTTATTTTAGGAGAAAATAGTCCTATTTTATTTTAAAAATAATTATTGGATTTTCAATGGAAAATAGAAGCATACCAAAATGTACATATGCATCAAACATATGATATGCATATATATTTATATATGTGCATTATAAAGTATATATGTATAAATATATGTATGCAAATATATAAACACATATAAAAATATATACACATGTATAGAAATACATACAAACATACAAACATATATACACATATACACATAACACACATATAAACATACAAAGGTAAACACATGTACAGATATGCATATAAATACAAACACACATACATACGTATGCATATAAACACATACATATAAACATATACACATATAACACACATACACAAAATATACACACATACAAACACATATGCATATACACACATATATACATACATATGCACATAAACACACACATAAACATACATACACACATATAAACACATATACACACAAATGCATATAAATGCACACACATAAAAACACACACATAAAGACATACACATAACATACATATACACATGCATGTAAATACACATATAAACACGTATACATACGTGCATACAAACACATACATATACACACATATGCATATAAACACACATAAACATATATACACATATGCATACAAACACACAAACATATACACATATAAACATATACACACATAGAAACTTATATACACACAAATGCATATAAATACCCACATAGAAACATATATATACAAATGCATATACACACTATAAACATATATACATATACACCTATATGTGACACATATGTAAATATACGTATATATACACATATGCATATGTTTTATAAATATATATACACAACTTACATTTTGATAGGTTTCTTTCTATCCCTTTACGCCTCTTTATTTATTTTTTTATTATTTTTTGGTAAGCCGTACGCCCAGCGTGGGGCTTGAACTCACGACCCTGAGATCAAAAATCGCATGCTCTGCGGACTGAGCAAGCCAGACTCCCCGCCTATGCCTGTTTAATACATTGGTTGGTGTTTGTATTTTCCAAGCATATGGCCCTTGATGAAAGCTTGCACTCAGCCCTTCGACATAACCTAGATTGTACCAGCTGAGTCCGTCAGGGGGCTGGACAGCAGGTCCTCGACGCTGCACAGGGAAGGAGCCCTGGGATGTTTTTCTCTAGTTCAGGAGAAGAGTGTTTCATTGCCTTACAAGGAGGGATATCGTGGAGCCCTCTCTGGGCGAATTCAGAGAGACGTCTGCAGGTGATAAAGTCACTGCATTTGTCCCCTTAGAGAGGGAGTGGACAGATGCTGCCTCACTAAGAGACTCCAAGAGTCCCTGGCAGAGACAAGACAGAAGGAAAGAGCCTTCTGCGAAAGAAACCCCCTCAGTCACCCCTTCTCCGCAGGACGCACCCTCTTAGGGGCACACAGCTGGGTTCCTGGCACGCCTAAGATGTTACCAAGACCACAGGCAAAGTAATTATCATGCGAGGATGCCTGCTAGGGATTTCTTGCCCGTCTCAGAGTTTTCCCGTTTAGAGAGGTAGCATTCTTTCATGCATAAATCAGAGAAGAGGTCTTGCAACTCTGTCAAGGTGACATGGATATCTGAGTGTGCATCTAGTAACAAAAAAGATTCAGGCCTTGTGTTAATACTGCTGCTGCCCACAGGGTATGAATTTCCGGACTGGGGTGTGTTCGCCGAGCATGGACAGGCTTCTGCACCGAGGGGAGCACAATGCAATAGGGAGACGGGTCCTGTGTGTTTGCAAGTTGACTTCATAATCCCTGCCCACCCCACCGAAACTCAACCACCAGCTGTCTCAGGCTCACAGGGTCCATTTTGTGCAATATGTCCGTTTAGACGAAAGTGCATACCGCCATGGGCCCCCTCCTCCAGCGTTTTAACAAGCAACATGTAAAAAGCACGATCGTGTTTGGCACAATTTCTACTGGGAAAGTAAGAGCCTCCGGGGACCCAACCGAGCTGTGCAGGGATCCACATTTTCAGGGAAACACGTTTCACAGATTCGAGAAGGGAGCACGAACACGGCCCAGAGGCGTGATAGTCACGTTCTCCAGAGGAAGAGGAAGAACAGGGTAAGTAGGTAGCGATCCAGGCACAGGTGCAGACACACATACTGGTACAGATAGGCACAGACTGAGCCTAAGGAATGGACTCTGGGAGAGGCTGGAAAACCCCCACGTGATTATGTATTGTTGCCAAGCTGGAGGTCCAGGAAAGCAGAGGATATTCTAGACCGAAGGCCAGGAAGCTTGAGATCCAACATGGGTCAGGAAGAACAGCAGGCCCTAGGAAGAACCTTGGTGGGACTTTATTTCCATTAAGAAAACAAACAAGCCCACTGGAGAATTACTATAACAAACAAAAATCTCTAGGAGAATGTCCCTCCTTTTCACTCTGCTATCATTTAATTACATCCCAGATCCTGAGATGTTATATGTTCATTTGTCTTATAGGAAAGTGAACCTTCACATTAATGGTTTTTGTATCTAACCCAGGAATTTTATTCCAGCATTCTTTTTAAAAATGTTTTTCCTGATGAAGATTTTCTAGCATCCATAATTACCGGAGTCCCCCAAATGCTCTTGGAGCTGGCTCTACCATTTAGAATGTCCTTCCTTTAATTTACGAATCCATCAACTCATTTACACGTGTTCCTTCTTGATTTGCTGGACTCAGGTTTTCGGCTTTTAAAATACTCTACTTTGCCACAGGAAAGGCAAGCAATGAAAAACACAAATTCAACGTTTCTGAGGCCCACAGATGGAAAGGAGAGGGTGTGTAAGTGGGCTTTTAATGCAAGTGGTGAGATAGCGACTTTCTTCAGTGAAGAATGGGGAGGGGCCATTGGATATTCAATAACTCAGAAGGGTCAGAAAGTAACGTTTCAGGAAAATTTAATGGAAGGGTGGACAGGTGGGAACTGGGCACTAAGGAAGGAAACTGGCATGATGATTCTGATTTCATTAGGGGGGACGGCGGAGAGAAAAGTAAGTGACTATAAAATATAATTCAATACACATTGAGGATGTTTTGATATGGTTGGGGTATTAGTTTTCTAGGGCTGCTGTAAGGAAGTACCATGAACTGGGGGGCTTTACACAATGGAGATTGATTCTGGAGACCAGAAGACCAAAGTTAAGGTTTCAGCAGGGTTGGTTCTTGAGGAGAATCTGTCCCACGTCTCTTGAGTAGCTTCTGGCGGCTTCTGTCCATCTTTGGTATTTCTCAGTTAGCAGACCTACCTCTCCAATTCCTGCCCATGTTTTTCTCTTGGGGAGTGTCTGGGTCCCAATGTCTTCTTCTTATCATGGACTTGGGTTAGGGCCACAGGATTAGGGCCCTTCCTAATGCAGGATGGCCTCATCTTAATAGGATTATGTCTGTAGGACCCTATTTCCCAAATAAAGCCACGTCTGTAGGTTCTGGGTGGGAATGACTTTTAGGGGACACTCTTCCATCCATTACGGTTGGCAAGAGGTCCTCAACTAAGACATAAGGCATTTGATCCCCAACCTCTGCAAACTCCTCATTCTGTACATCTGTGTGTATGCAGGATCTTGGCAAGAGCTGTCTCTTCTCCTACTCTCCTAGAGTGGGGTTCATCAGGAGGCTGATTTACCAAGTGCTGGGTCCGCACAGCGACTTCTGTGCACTGCTCACATCTCACATACAGCTGTGAGCCTCTGTGCTCTTGCCACCACACGGGTGGTGGGGTTATGGAAAACGTACAGCAAAATGTGGGGTGTGGAAGCAGTGTCCTTGTGTTTCCACATGGAGTTTCCAACCTTCTCAAGAAATGCCAGCTCTTACTCAGTTAGGACCCTAGGTGACCAGATGCCCCCCCCCAGCAAGGGAGAGTTTTCAATGAGATGTGTCTGCAGCGTCTTCCAGTCCAGAAATGGGGGGGAAGGGGCAGCTGGGTGTCTGCACCCCAGCCTGTCACTTGGCAGAGGTGGATGAGGGCAGCCTGCAGCTGAGGACGTGCAGAAGTGGTGAGTTGTGTAAATCGACGAGCTCTAGATCTGGTAGACAAAATGGGCGCAGTGAAGAGTAGAGAGTGCCTGATCCTGTCACACTGTGGGGAGACTCTACTCAACAAAAATATTGGGGCACCTGGATGCTTCAGTCGGTGAAGCATCTGCCTTCAGCTCAGGTCATGATCCCAGGGTCCTGGGATCGAGTCCCGCCTTGGGCTCCCTGCTCAGTGCGGAGTCTGCTTCTCCCTCTGCTTCTGTCTCTCCTCCTGCTCGTGCTCTCTCTCACTCAAATAAATAAAATCCTTAAAGAAAATTATTAGAAAAAAAGGAGGGAATGCCTCAATATAGGAATCCAGCTTGTTCACCCAATTATAGTTACTATGATTCACAGGGTGGACGCCAAATAGCTATAAATATTTACAGTTCAGTAGGTAAGCTTTCCTTAATGGTGAGGTTAAAGGGATAGAATAGACAAATACATAAAATCTTTAAAAAATAAAAATAAATCTGCAATTCCTTTACATCCTTAAAATATTACACATCATACTTAAGACCGTGAATGTCTAGTGTTTAATTTCCTAGATTGCGTCATAAGTTATTATTATGACTATTACTAATAGTTTGTTGGTTTGAAATAAGATCCAACTATTTCTATGCATTGAAATCAGTTGGTATCTGTTTTCTCTTATAAATTTACAGACTACCCGTCTGTTTCTTTCCCCTTAACAATTTATTTGTTGAAAAAACAAGGTCTTTTTCTCCATATAGTTTCCCACAGTCTGACTATATGTTCATGAGCCCTTATCATATCCTGTGGTCTTCTCTTTCCTTGTCAATCGGTAAGTTGATCCAGAGGTTTGATCAGATTAGAGTTTGATTGCTTCAGCAAGAATATTTCCATTGGGAGGTACAATAACATGCATTTCTTTCTTTTTTGATATTAAGTGTCATCGTCAGTCATTAATTAGAGGTTATGAAATAATGAGTTTCTATCTGCCTCATTCCATTGCATTGATTAGCTGGACGATTTTTGTAAAGACACAATTCCGTCATCAACGATGTGGTTAAATTGAGGTAGATTTTTATTTCAGAAAGTTAAATTTTTATTTAAGAAGGTCGATTTGCTTTCTCTATGAGGTTGCAAATTAGGTTTGTTTGTTTGAATGGAATCGTGCCGTGGACAGGTGCGTATAAAACCTCTCGGCTGCATACCTGGGCCCCACAACGCTCATGCTTCTTAACTGATGAATATGTGATACTCACATTTCTTTCACATGATGCACATCTGGGAATATCTATTACTCGGAAGCAGACAGGATGCTTTTTACATGTCTCCAAAGCTCCCTTGACGGCGGAGTGTAATTAACTGAAAAATTACATCTAGCAGCACTGAGGCAGGCATTGCCTAGTGAAGCAAACAGGCCCTTCGTCCTGGTTTTCAGTTCTGCATCTTTCGGCTATTGTCTACCCTCACCGAGGGTCGATACGGAAGGGTTTGCGGGTGGGTCAGGCCCTCTGCGTCCCGTTTGGAGAGCTTATGTCAGCAGAACGTCTCCATCTCTGAGTAGGGTCCAGCAAATGCTTAGCGCTGCACTGATTTGCCTTCACGTCTCCACATATTTGGGGGACAAGCAAAATACTCACAAGCCACCCAGAACAAGAAGAGGAACTCTCAACAGTTATCACGGGCAGGCTTTCCCTGTTCGTTACAATCCAGGAACCCCTGTCCCCACAGCTGTCCCTCATCAGCATCTTCTTCTACTCTGGTCAGGTCACAGCCTCTATCCTTGTTCCAAGTCCCTTTCCCAACCCCCCAGACTTGATCTATTTTTACACACTCCTCATCTGTGATCGGAACTGTCAATTAAGTTACCAGCTGCCCGTATCTTGCAAATTGAGCTAAGAAGTTTTGGATTTTATCCTGAGGGTCGTGGGATACCACTAATGAGTTTTACTGAGAAAACGACAGGAAGAGGACTTGGCTTTGGAAAGTTCATTATGGTTGCAGGATGGAGAGGGGGAAAAAAACTGAAGATGAGCAGAGAGGGAGGGGAGTTAGTCAGGAGCCTATTAATTAAAGGTCTAAGGGAAAACGGCTGTGGAAATGGTATGAGAAACATGGATGGGCTGCGGAGTGATTTACAGAGGTGTCAGTACCAGGCCCTGGGAAGGGATGAGCAGAGAGGGGAAGACAAATTCTCTGGTCATAAGCAACTATTGGCTTGAGGGCTGGTTGGTGAGCTTGCTGTTTGATTAAAATGGGGACGATTGGCTGTCAACAGAAGGGCTCATGGACACAGAGATGAAGAACTCAATTTGAGACCTCTGGAGGCTTAAGGTCTTTTGTGGGGTAGCTAAGTGATGGTTCTGATGGGTTGTTGAATTTATAACCATGGGTGAAGACAAGAGATGTGTTGGAGGTATCAACTCAGAAGGCATCATGGTGTCTGACGTATGGTCATGGTGCCAGATGGTCACTGATGTCATGGTAGGAGACACACAGCTCATCCAAGAGAAGACCGAAGACCAGTACACAAGACACACTCTCGATTTGCACATGCAAGTATAAAAGTGAATTCCACCATTCCAGCATGGTCTCCTGTGTTAGATCAATGTTGCCACCACTGTTTCTGTGTATGTGGGTGCCTGCCATAAATTCAGCACTCTACTTATTTTAACAAAAGGAAACTGATGCAGCTTAGTACAAAAAACAGAGTCTTTGGCACTGAGCAATCTTGGATGCAAGTCACTGATGGAAACCCAAGACTCTATAGATGGTCAAGCAACCACTAATGGTCTTAACTAGCAGCCTCCTTTTACTTAAAGGTTGAGCAAGTTCAGGGGAAAGAGTAAGAGGGTTGAGTCGGGGACATGTAGATTCATATCCTAGTTGTACAACTGCTTGGGTGACCTCGGACAGGTCATTCCATTATTTAACAGATTCGTGGTTTCCATCCATAAAATGGAACAAAGAAGGTGTCTCAAAGAGGGTTGGTGAGGCATAAAAGAGAGAAGACACATGAGCAGACACAAAAGGATGAGTGTCCTTTGACAGCTGAACTGACCCCAGAGTGTGTACTTCTTCCAAGAGAGGAGAGATTTTTCTAAGAACAGGGTGATTGAGTCCCCGTTGTAATGTACAGGTTTTCACCCAGCCTTGGTCTGGCAAACAGCACAAGGGGAATTTAACTTAAGTACAAAATATCACCTCACACTCACGGATCTCGAATAGACAATGTTAATGCCCCTGTCGTATGGAGATGTGACCGAGAGTCATGCCCTTCCCAACATCCACCCACCAGCCTTGGGTCAACAATATTGTTTGGAAAGCAAAGACATACGAGCTGCTGTCAAAGGAACCATTGGGGCAAATGGTGAGATAAAGAGTAGACACTAAGAATTCTGTGCTATTTGTAAAATGGGAGCAAAACAGAAGAAGAAACCCATAACAAATGTGACCAGAGAATCCCTGACAACTTTCAAGGAATTGGTGGTATCTGAGGAAATTTCATCAGTTTAATTTACAACCTCAGTGGGCAGTGGCAGCAAAGGATGGATGCAGTGGGGGTCTCCGGCGGCTGGGGCATCAGTCACAGATTGTCAATGAATAAAACTGCCGTTGCGATAGTAGGAAAGTTAGTCACGGATGTTAGCACAAGTAAGACTATTAATAATTCTAGACATATTGTCTTCACATATGCTGTGTACCCTCAATAGGAAACTCTTCATCACTGCAACATGCTCTTTTTCTTAACGGTTCCATCTCCTCTACTATGTTTGCACTAATTTCCCAGAGCTTCCACTGAAATTCTCAGCCAATATCCAGTTGCGAATCAGGACACTTGCCCGTGTGCTCAATTGCCTGTGTCCTAAAAACCCCAACCGGAAACCCGACTTTTGTTAGGCAAAAGTAAATGGCGCCATTTGGTTTGAGATGGCAGTATGAATGATCGTCTGTAGAATTCAGCATGTAAGTCAATACGGGGTGATGGAAATGAGTTTCTATTTGAGAACCAGAGGGTCCGAGTCCAATGTCGGTTCCACTGGTCATGTCTTACATCACATTGGGAAGTTGCTAAATGTCTGGGGGCTTTGGTTTGCTCATGGGTAGAATGGAAGAAAACTTCGCCAAGGCCATGAGTTCTCGGTGAACATCAAAGTGATACCCACGTGCCCAGCAGTACATTTCCGTAAAAGGGAACTCAAGACACTGTTTGTCTTACTGACGGACGCAAGAATGCCCAAAGCCCTCAGAGGTATATTTGGATTAGGGTGTGATTCAGAGAACACCATCTTCCAAATCTCTCTTTCTACTGAATGTGGTCATCAGGGAACTAGGCGACAACTTCTCGCTGATTCGGCAAAGTTCTCAGACTCTGCCGTATATTATTATTATTATCTGGGGAGGAAGGATGTCAAGTCCTCACATGTTAAGCCCCTCAGAAAGCTCCAACTCAGACGAATGAACTTAAAATCACCATGAGTAGACCAGACGTTTCACTTTTTGCAAAATCTCCTCAAGTCAGTCTCATATGCAGGAGGGTTGAGATTCACTAAGGAAAGGTCTGGATGGATGTGAATTCAAACTACATCTAACTCGGGAGCTCTCTGAAATCTAGAAAAAGTGTCTGAATCCCTACCATGGATGTACAAATCCCTACCATGACTTGAGTCATGGATTCCCTGACTCAAGCACTAGAGGGATGATAAAGAAAGTAAGAAAAATAAATATCCATAACATTAGAAAGTAAAGTGTATTTGTCATGGGTTGCATGCAATTGTGAATTCTGTAACTTTAGATTTATGGAACTGTCAAGGGACTCAGGAGGAAAGAAATAGGACATATGTTCAGCCCTATCAGGGAAAAATTCGTGACATTTTCCAGGTTGGGGCTATTAAAGAAATTTTTGTGAGGGAAGGTTTCTGGAGTAGAGTCCAGATGGCTCTGTGGTTGGTGGAGTTATTAATGTGACAGAGATATTTTTCTAACATCATTATGTTCCATAGAGTTGTCAACGTTCATCAAGAGGAAAAAATGCCCTGAGGTTCGTTTAACACTATTAATGATTAAGTTTTTAGCAGCCATAATTAAATTCCAACATAAATCTTATTGTGAATCTAAAAAAAAACCTCAAAAAACAAGATTTAAGGTAAAAAAAATTAGCTACAAATAATTAGGATGACAAAGTGAACTTCCATGTAATATTTAAACGGTTTAGAGCATGCCTATAAAAATCGAATTTCCATTAAATTAGCAGGTGTTGAGTATCCATTCTTTGCGAAATAACTTCACATTCTTATCATTTAATGTTGACTGAAGCCTACTGAGTTTTATTATTTTGAGTTCACAAAGGAAACGAAGAATTAAATATTAATTTTTTGATACAGGGTATAATATTAGCCACATCCAAAACGAATGCATATGGTTGGAACTGGGGTTGTAAAAATTGTCCTTGAATATCCTTTCATATCACTTAAGGAATATATAGGACATATGGTGAGGGGACTATACACCATACACAGAAATCTGCATACAGAAATTTGGGCGCCATTGCAGTCAGCTGCACATTTGAGTGGTGCAGGATACATAAACACAGGATGGGCAAAAAGGTGCCGGCTCCCTGTTTTAGAGAAAGCTCCGAGGATTTGGGGTGCATATCGATATGGACATTCTGAACAGTGTGTTCATTTTCTTACATGAAATTAACTCAGAATTTTTTTTCAGTGTGCTGGTTGCAAGACCCATCCATACAACACTTGTGGTTGGGTTGGACCACGAGATTGGCGTGGGTGTAGGTTGATGCTGGGGTTCCCAGGCAGGGGTGCAGCCTGTGTTTGGGGAAGTCTGGTGTGCAATCACAGAGGCGTTGGCCCATCATAAATTTACACCCTAATGTCATTGCCATGGAGTCTAGCGCAATAAAATGTGTCCTGAAGGAACTAAAGTATTTTTATACCAACGCTCCTACCTCATCCAACGAGACCACCCTATCTTTAAAAAGCTACTACCACTGATTGGGAAAAGATCAAAAATCTGCTAGTTTTGTTGTTGCTCATTTTTAATCAACACAGGAATTCATTCCAAATCAAATGCTTTTTTTTTTTTTTTTTAAAGGACAAAGTCCAAAACTTTTTTTTGGTTCTATTGAGTCCTAATTAGTTTATCTCTCACTTGCATTGCATGCCAATCTTGACAACCTCACCGACATTTAATGAGCTGCGCAGTCCAAGGGTTTACCAACCCAAGCGATGAAAATGCTTTAAACGACCGGAGATTCTGCCCAAGGAAAGGCAGCGGGACTGTGGGAAAGGTTGTATGTATTCCTGGGAACTACAAACTGACTTGAGCAAAGACAAATATTTGGGTTGTGTAATTGAGTGAGTCCAGTTGGCTCTGGAGAAGCCCGTCTCGCCTCCTGCCGGCTGGCCGAACCGCACGCTCCCGCGGTGTGCGCTCTCATCGCTGGGGTCTGTGGACCACACTGAAAGACAAATGGGGTGTTAAGAGAGGAGAAGCAGCTGAGCCTCTGGCGTTGGGGCCAAGCTCTGGGGCCATCGGGGGTGTTGGGTAAGGCTGACACAGCTTGGGCGGACACTCTCCACTATTTCTCCGTTACCCCACACGACCCAGGGACGGCTGGACAGATTCTAGGAAAGCAGACAATGCCCTTGGCAAACGTGCTGGAGGAGAACTGGGGAATGATTTACAGCACTTGGCTTCGGGGGCTCATTTGGCAAGGCGAGCGCAGAGCGGGTTGGTGCAGGAAAACACTGGAATTCGTTAAGAGGCTCTTAAATATTAACAAGCCCTAAAAATAACTCCAGGTGGGAGAGCAGAGCAGCCTCCGAGACCCATTTTCCACTCCAGCAGAGGCCTGGCTAGCCGAATGGGATGCTGGTTTCGTAACGAAAGACAGCTTCTGAAGTTGGAGGAGGACTTAGCGTGTTCGTGTCGGCAGGGGTGTGCCCGGCGGGGTTTCCAGAATCTGCCGTACCTGCACGTGGCGTTAGAAAAAGCCAGCCAGCATGGCAGGACGGGGGCACAGAGCCTCCCCTCCTGCCGGTGGCTGAGGGTTTGTCTTCGTTGGGTCTTTTGAATAATAGCTATAAAGAATGTCTTTGCAAAAGTCTTTTTTCTTTCTTTCTCTTTGTCTCTTTTTTTTTTCCTCCCGAATGTCAGGGGGCTGCATGAAAAGTGAAAGAGAGAGATCGGGATGTTTAAATATATATGCCTCTTGGATACGTTCAAAGGTAAACTTGCGGGAGGCTGTGGCTGCAGGCTCTCGTGTCCAAGGTGCGGGCGCGCATTGGAGGAAGACCTTCCCTTGTACTTGATCAAGGCCCTTCGGGCTATCGCATGTGGGGGGACTTCGCCCTTCCCATCACAAATCTGATCATCACACCAAGTCCTCCCTCGTGCTGCCTGTGAAGGGAGTATTTAATGCATGCTCATTCCCAGGATTCCTCATTAGGATTTAAGGGTATCACCATAAAGCGAGTTTGAATAATGTGACCCTTGTCAATGAGGGCACACCACATGACTTCGCATGTGATAGCATCTTCAGGCACACGTGGAGACCCCCAGGCAGAAAAGAGAACCGGGGAAATGGAGCTTCTGTGGCCTTAAAAAAAGAAAAATTAGGCTTTGGCGGCAGTGGCAGGTTGTCCATTCATGAGTGATGACGGTGCTCCTAGCCCTCAGTGGACGGAGGACAGGAGGACGATGGGGTGGTTTTCACTTCGCTTTTGAGGATTTACATGTTCGGGTCAGCTTTATGTCATGGTCAGCTGCGAGGACCCCCTCAAGATTCAATTTTTGGGGGGTGCCCTTGTGCTCAAACTCATTTTCAATTCAAGGCATAACTATTTGATGGGTGTAGCCTTTCCAAGCCCCTTTGGAGTCCACTACGGAAAAAGCGAATGTGGTGTATGATCACGGGGCAGAAAATCAGGACTGATCAAAATGGCATAAACACACTGTCCCCTAATGCTGGCTCGCATTACAACTGAATCTCGCACAGAATATATAAAGCAATGACATGAGGATGACTCCCCAAAGCGAGGAATAATGTACAGACGGGACAGCATGTCAGGACCCAAAGGGAAGGCCCAGCCCACTGGGCTACTGCTGGTTTTCCCACCTGTGCCCCTGCTGGCATCCAGGTGCACTGTGAGCCGAGGCAGCACATCTGGACAGAAAAGGCAGCGAGAACATGTCTCTATTGCACCAAAGGATCGGGGAGGGGGGCCCCTGCAGAGCGTAGCTTGCAGCTGTCTCCCGGCTTCCCTCCAGCGAGCTCTAGTCACAGAGCTTTGGCAGCAAGCGCGAGGGCTAGAGCTGCAGCCGCATCCCCAAGCTCTTTTCCCTTGGCGGTCTGTCCATCTGTCCATGGAATACCTAGTCATGCGAAGTACGCAGCAGAGCTCAGGGCCAGCCACGGGGCCAGGCAAAGGGGCCCCCGGGAGCCGCCGGTGGTAGGTGAAGTCAAGGAGAAAGAGCCGGAGTACGAGAGCCTTGAACCCCGTGTGTGACACCGTGGCTGGAACCGAGCTCTGCACCCGTGCAACTGATGGACATCAACACAGCCAAGGCCGTGGGAAGAGTGGGGATAAGCTACCGACCAGAGAGCAGCCTGGGTCTTCGCAGGTAACCGTGTGGGACAGACTGAAACAGCAAACTTAACCTGGAACCGTAGCCCAGAAAGGCAGCTTAGAATTTATGACTTGAAATGAACCATGTGGAGCACCTGCCAATGCTAACAAATAAAGACGAAAAAAAATGAAAAAAACTAAAAAAAAACCCCCCAAACCCAGGATGTTTTAATGGGATCTCGTGTTTCACAGGGTAATACTCAAAACGTCCCAAGGTTTAATCCAAAAGTACTTCACGTATGAGAGGATATGGATAATCTCGACAACTGTCCAGAGATAAGACAGTCAACACACGCCAACTCCAAGGGGACCCAAAACTTGAAAGTCATGAGACAAAGCTTTTTTTTAAAATGTTTTATTTATTTATTTGAGAGACAGAAAGTGAGAACAAGGAAGGGGGTCAGGGTGAGAAGCAGACTTTCCGCCGTGATGGGAGCCTAACGTGGAGCTCGATCCCAAGACCCTGAGATCATGACCTGAGCTGAAGGCACATGCTTAACCCACTGAGCCACCCAGGCGTCCCAAGACCAAGTTTTGAAAGCAACTAGTATAACCCCATTCCAAGAAATAACGGTGAATATTCTGGAAATAATAGGAAAGATGGAAGTCATGGCTAAGAAATAAACCCAACAAACAGAACCTACAGCGAATTTCAGAACCGAGCACTACAGTAAACCCTCAACTCACGCAGCTGGAGAAGCCCACTAGCATGATGGAAGGAATAGAGGGGAGACACATGAGCCTGGAGATCAATCAGTACAAATCAGCCAATCTGAACAACAGAGAGAAAAAAAGTAACAGGCAGAAAACAAATGAATGCGCAGGATAATACCAACTGCTCTATGGTTCTTTTCCTTTAAGTTCTGGAAGGAGAGAAGACAGAAATTGGTGGAAGGAGGAGAAGGAGGGAATTAGAAGAAGAAGAAACAGAAGAACAAGGAAGAGGAGGAGGAGAAACAAGAAGAGGAGGAGGAGGGGGAAGAAGAAGGAGGAGGAGGAGAAGGAGAAGAAGAAGGAGAAGAAGAAGGAGGGGGAAGAGGAGGAGGAGGAAGGAAGAGGAGGAAGAGGAGGAAGGAAGAGGAGGAGGAAAGAAGAGGAGGAGGAGGAGGAAAGGAGAAGAAAAGAAATAATACTGGTAAATGTCCTAATTTTAAAGAAAGACATATCCAAAAAGTAAACTCTAAACGGGATAAAGTAATCATTTAAAAAAGCACTTTAATCAAACTTGGCTAAATATCAGAGTAAAGCAAAAAATATTGAAAGCAGAGAGAAACAATATGTGACATTCCGAGATTAATGAGTGAAACGACAGCAGAGTTTTCCTCAAAAATTGTAAAGACTATCTTTGATTGCTTATTTCATGTAGCATCACATCTTGAAGGTTTGTGTTCTCACAGATGGCAGGATTTCCTTCTTTGTTAAGGCTAAATATATCCCACTGTATGGACGTACCACCCTTTCTTCATCTATAAATCTATCCATGGACACTTGGGTAGTTCCCACCATCATGGCTATTTTGAGTATTGCTCCAGTGAATACGGAAATACTGACAATCCCTTTAAGATCTTGACTTCAACTCTCTTGGGTAAATACCCAGAAGAAGGATCGCTGGATTACACAGGAGTCCTATTATTTATTTAATTGACACAGAGAGAGCACAAGCAGAGGGAACAGCAGGCAGAGGGAGAATCAGGTTCTTCGCTGAGCAGGGAGCCCAACATGGGGCTCGATCCCAGGACCCTGGGATCATGACATGAGCCAAAGGTAGACGCTTAGCCAACTGAGCCACCCAGGCACCCCCAGGAGTCCTATTTTTAATATCTAAGGACACACCATACAGGTTTTCATAAGACCTGCACTAATTTATATTCCTATCAACAATGTACAAGGTTCCAATTTCTGCACATTCTCACCAACACATTATTTTTTTTAAAATAATAGCCATCCTAAAAGAAGTGACGTCATACTGCATCGTGATTTTGATTTGCATTTTCCTAATGATACGTGATTTTGATATACCTGTTGGCCATGTGTCTATGTTGTTTGGAGAATACTGCGTGACTTGACTTTTGTGAGCCTACTGAAATAGTCAGACTCAGACACGTGCAACATAGGATGATGGTTGCTCGGGACTGGGGTAAGGGCCAAGTGAGGAGTCTTATTCTATGGGAATAAAGTTCCAGCTATGCAAGAGGAGCAATTTTTACAGATGTGCTGTGAAACTCCATGCCTGTACTTAACTCAAAAGTTGGTAAAGAGGATAGATCTCCAATTTAAGTGTTCTTACCACAATAGAAAACAATCATAAAGACCCGAACACAGTGGAAGAACTTTTTTAAATTTCTGAAGGAAAATCACACAAAGTAGAGTCTATATGTAGGGGGAAAAATTCCCTTTAGGAAGGAAGCCAAAGTAAAGACATTTCAGTTTGAGAAAAACTGAGATAAACTGTCACCGAGATCTATTTTTTAAAATAAATACTCAAAGAAATTCTACAGAGGAGAGAGACATAATAATAGAGGAAAAGCTGGAATGTCAGAAATGAAGAAAAACAGAAATAGTGAATACTTGGGTTCATATAAACAGATCATTTTCCTCCTCTTAAATTCTTGCAGTAAAGAAGAATGTTAAAAGTTAAAACAATAACATTTTCAGCACATTTCTAAAAATCGACTTCATTTTTCAGAGTGGTTTTCCATTGACAGCAACACTGAGGAGAAGAGACAGACTTCCCATTCGCCCCCAACCCCATATAAGCAGAATTTCCTCTGTTACCGATGTCCCCACCAGAAGGTGCATTTGTTAAGGTCAGTGAACCTACCCAGACACATCATGATGGCCCAGACCCACAGTTTACATTAGGGTTCAGTCCCGGTGTTGTATATTCTATGGGTTTGCACCAATGTAGAATGGCAAGTGTACATTATTATAGTATCACACAGAGTTGTTTCTCTGCCCTAAATATCCTCTGAGTTCTGCCTGTTCATCCCTCCCCACATCTCCTGGCAACCACTGATCTTTCTCTGTCTCCAGACGTCATGGAGTTGGAATCCTACGGGATGTAGCATTTTCTTTCCTTTTTTCTTTCCTCATTTCTTCTTCCTCTTCTTCTTCTTCTCCTTCTTCCTTCTCCTCCTCCTCCTTCTTCTTTTTTAATACTTTACTTATTTATTTGAGAGAGAGAGAGAGCAGGAGCAGGGGGAGCAGCAGAGGGAGAGGGAGAAGCAGACTCCCCACTGAACAGGGAGCCCGACACATGGCTCGATCCTAGGAGCCCAAGATCATGACCTGAGCTGAAGGCAGATTAGATGCTTAACTGACTGAGCCACCCAGGTGCCCCAGGACGTAGCATTTTCGTATTGGATTTTGTCACTTTGTAGTATGTATTTAAGTTTTCTCCATGACTTTTTATATTTGGCAGCTCATTTCTTTCTATTATTGAATAATATTCTATTCTCTGGATGGACCACAGTTTACTTATCCATTCACCTAATAAAGAACATCTCGGTTGCATGCAAGTTTGGGGAATTATGAATAAAGCTGCTATAAACATTCATGTGCAGGTTTTAAAACTCTAATAAAAACTCTAATTAAAAAAACTTGCATTTTAGGAAAAAAATTGAAATATCAAATCTAGCGAGACAGATCATACTAGTGTTTCTGATGAACTGACTTTGAAAAATGGAAGTCTGTTGCGACCCTATTTTCTCTTATTTTCCATTAAAACTTTATGGTTCTGCACAAGTGAAAATTTGAATAAATCTCTCATTAGACTAACTATACCCGGAAATCACTAGATTCAAGGTCTCTTTGCTTCTATAATGAAAATAATTCACTTGTATTTTGTCTGTAGAATTATTTTGTGGTGATTACAAATCCTTACTCTTGCCTGGTAATCTACATTTGGTTGTCAATGTTTGCCAAAATAGATTTGGGGGTGTGTGTGTGGGTGTGTGTGTTTCTGCTTATGTCTGAATGTTAAAGCCAGTGAGAAGTAAATAAGGCCCATAAATAATCTTTATCCTCTAGATCAATGGTGTCCTTTGAATGATGTGTGAAGACAGAAATGTTCTGTAGCTCCTCTAACCAATATGGCAGCTACTACATCAAGTATTTGACACATAGCTTATTAAAGTGAGGAATGGAATATTTCATTAATTCAACTTAAATTAATTTATATTTAAGTGTAAATAGCCATATTCAGATAATGGATATTGTATTAGACAGCACAGCTTGAGAGAAAATTTCTGGTGACTTACTGCCATATTTTCCATTCATAGTAGTGTTCCATATTTGCTTGCATGCCAATTGCAGAATTAAACATCACACAGAAAGTTCTAGCATACGACTTTAGGTAAATTTCTTTGAAATGGAAACAGCTCATGGAAAACATTTTAGACATTATAGTCGGCATTAAATATGAAGATTTTCTTAGTGACCTTGGCCACAGGGGTGAAATAATGATGAACTATATACATTGGCTTTGTATTAAGTTGTGTAACTAACTTTTCTTTTTTTAAAGATTTTATTTATTTATTCAACAGACAGAGAGACAACGAGAGAGCGAGAGGGAGAAGCAGGCTTGCTGCCAAGAAGGGAGCCCGATGTGGGACTTGATCCCAGAACCCTGGGATCAGGACCTGAGCCTAAGGCAGACGCTTAACCGACTAAGCCACCCAGGCACCCAAATGTAACTAACATTTTTATATGTCCCACACCATATTTTTCTTTATTCTTACTGAAGCATACTTGCTACATATTGCACACATTATTACCTGAAATTTGAATGAAAATATGTTTTTTAAAAATTTCAATTCAAAATAATTTTTTAAAATTTTTCATTTCTGTGTCTGTCTTGAAATAAATGCCTCATTGACATAGCCTCCCTGTAATATGACTATCATGACAAAAGGACAAGTATTATCAATTTTAAATAAGCAATAGTGTTAATGTTATTATAATAGTATTAAAGTTAACATATTACTATTGTAATAATATGATTTATATGCTATATATTATAAACATGTTATAAATTATATACTAGTGTATAGTATGTTGTTATAATTTTATTTTAATAATTTATATTTATATGTTGTATTATATTATATACAATATAGTCATTATATTATAGATCTAATGTATTTGTTTTATCAATTTAGGAGTCAAATAGTGCTGTGCACCTGAGCCCCCGATGCCTTGGGACAGGACACGTGAGAAAGGTGTACCTTTCTGGCACCCACCAGAAAAAGCACTACACTCCAGGTTAAGCAAGACTCAAACTCGTGTCTGTACAGATCTATTCGACCCTCTAAGCGAATAACTACCAGGAGTTGCAGCTCTTCCAAACACAGGCTAATTTTGTAATTAACACTCACCTCTAGAGCCACAAAGTCTCCAAGTCCTGCCCTTGCGTAGTGTTTTTTACTCATGCATTGCCAGAGCTCGCATTCCATTCCACTGTCACCCTCAAATAAAAGAGCAGCTTACCCTCTTAGAAAAATCACAGTTTGGGGTCTGTGAAATGATATTCATGCAAGATTCTATGCAGCCTCTTCTGTCTCTCCAAGATCTGTCCATGGATTTCGCTCAGGGTAATGTTGTATATAACCTCTACTCCTCTAGAATCAAGAGATTTGGGTGAATACTGCAGCAAGATTTCACTGCTGCACGTCCTTGAGGGCCTTGCCACTCAAAGTGTGGTCCACGGACCGGCAAGCAGCCTCAGCATCCCAGGGGAGCTTGCTAGAAATGCAAAATTATTGAGCCTTTCTTCAGATCTACTGAGTCAGAATTAGTGTTCAGTAAGCAGTAGCTGGATAACCATAATCTCAGCAGTTGGTATTATTATTGTAAGACCGCATGGTCTTAAGATTCTCTGCAAATGCACGTGTCAGGAAGGTGTCACTGTATATGCCTGGGCATCGTGAAATTCCATGAGGCCAAGAAAACAGCACAAGGAAATAGCTAGGATTCATCCAAGGATGGGGGTGGTGAAATTCGGGGCAGTTCTCCATATTCTGCCCTTTATTCTTTGGAGTTAAAATTCGAGCACCAACAATTCCACGAGAACAATCTATTTCTCCTTACATATAAATCAGGCATGATTATTCCTAAATAGGAATAGTCAGGGTGTATGTACAATCATTTAAATTGAGAGCAGAATAATGAGTCTTGATTAGCAATACATTGAACCAAATGCGGGGGTAAAAATCAGAGAGCTTTCTCTATTCATTTTGTGCCTAGAATATTTGAAATTTGCTTAAATGGCACATTTGTGTGCCCATTGAGCCCAGTAAATACCCCATTTGACTCAGGATTCTTTTTTACCAAAGTACTGTTCGAAATTGTAGAAATCGGTACTACTCTATCAGCTCAAAGAAAGAGATGGGATATTGAATTTTTAATTCATCATACCATTCTGCGAGTATTTTGTAACGTTTTATTGTTGAGTCATTATTTCAAAGGCTTATTAAAATCCTCACTTACCTACCCACCTTTTGTTTAAATCGACACTCAATGCAACACAATTACCTAGCAATGGCAAATTACGTGATGTGTCGTTAAGACTTTGTGCTTGTTTCGAAACAACAATTAGTGTATGTTGTATAAGAAAAACACTAATTGTTCAAATAGTAACAGTGTCTAGATCATTTTCATCACATAAATTTTAAAGATGGTAGAATGCTAATTTGGGGGCATTTTAAAGTGTATTTATTTTGAGCTTCATATGTACCAGCAATGTCACCCATGATGCTGAGAAACATACGGTGTCTACATGCATATCCTTAGGAAGTGTCTACCTGTTACCCACAGTCTCTGCTTGTGAACAGTGTTGCTTCTACCTGGTGACAAAAGACTTTGCAAGAAAAAGTAAGATATTACGGAATCAGCATCGAATGAAATGCCGAAGTGGATTTAGAGAGGAAGAGGATGTCGTTGGGTGGGAGAAGAAAGGAAGACTGACTTGAGGGCAGAGTAAAGGACAATGTGGGTTGGACGGAATCAGGTGGGGTTGTATTAGCACACCAAGCTGGTGATGATGCAGGAGACGGGATGAAAGTGAGGTTCCATTCAGGAAGGGTAACCTGAAATACATATTTCCTGAATGTATGAATCAATGGATCGTGCCCCTACTAGGTGTTGTAAAGAAGGTTATTTTTTAGGGGGAAAAAAAAAGAGTAATGGCAAAAGAAAGCTCTCATTCTCCGGGAGTTGTATATACACGTGGCTAGGAGAATGCATTAAAATTCACCAGTTGCCACTGAGTTTCATGCTTAGAATGCTCAGGAAGAAAAAAAAACTCAGTAAAAACCTTTGACAATCCTACACTACATACATTTTGTGCCTCCTTATGGATTAAATGTTCCTGTGAGCTTTACAAGGATAATGAAAATCTACACGTGTGTGTGTGAGTATCTGTGAGTGTATTTAATCCGTTGTGTTCATGGCTCTTACCGTGAGTTTCTTTTTAAATATGGTTCCTATTAAATATGGTTCCTATTAATTCCAGTTTCAACAGCCTTGCTCATTACAGCATTTCAAAATATTATTGAAATATTTTGAGCATAATATTTCCATCTGTCCATACTTTAAAATTGTATACGTTTCAGTATTTTTTGAAAGTAATAGGAACTAAAATGAACACATACACATCAGATGAGATCAGTGAAATGTGGCTTCTGGTCCCAATTAATTCTTAATTTGCTTTAAGCACATCTCTATTAGGTTGTTTTCTCTTCTCTTCTCTTCTCTTCTCTTCTCTTCTCTTCTCTTCTCTTGTCTTGTCTTCTCTTGCCTTCCTTCCTGTCTCTTTCTTTCTTTCTCTCTCTTTCTTCCTTCCTTCCTTCCTTTTCTTTTTTCCTTTCCTTTCCTTTCCCTTTTTCTTTCCTTTCCTCTCTCTCTTTTCGGTTTACTTCTAACACAGATGCAAAGGCAGTTCACAATCTTGCCAGGGAGGGGGCTGAGGCTGTGGCTATCTGACAGAATGGGTAAGAAGGCAAGTTACTAGAGTGCTGTGTGCCTAGGAGCTGACTGTTCATTCTTCTAGCTGTTTGGGGCAGAATAGACAGAGCTCCAGGGGGAGGTCCATCCAGGTGAGGCTCTGCCCTCGAAGAGACCTTGCCTTTCTGTTCTAGGTTCTGTATTGCTGCTCTAGAAAATGCCGTCAGAATGCGACCTGATGGGATGAATGTGCTTGAAAACTGTGAATGTCCCAGTCGAGGGGGGGTGGAAATCCCAACAAACACAGTGGCTAACCCATGGACATTTATTCTGTTAGAGCTCTGGGGGCCAGAAGTCTCAAGTCAAGGTGGGCCAGGTTGGTTCCTTCTGGAAGTTCTGATGGAGAGTCCTTCCTGGCCAGCCTCCTATTTTTGTTGGCCTCTAGCAACGCCTGGCCTCTGCCTCCACTGTCACTGGACCATCGTTCCTGTGGCTCACATGGTCTTTGCCCTGGGTCCCAATATCCTTCTTCATGGGAGGATGGACACCAGTCATTGCGTGGGAGCCCATAACGTGATTACACCTAAAAACACCCTATTTCCAACTTAGCTTACATTCTGAGGTTCCCTGTTGATGTGGGTTTTGGAGAAGGGGGCGTATTCAACATGGCACAAAAATTAAGTCCTTAATTTGACTTTAGAAGGAAACATCTTGTCATTTTTGTCATTGGGATGGAGGTTGGCATGCAAGAGGTTCATCACGGATGGCTTCCAAGAAGGATGCTCATAAGCAATCACAAAAGGTAAGTGTGGGTAGACACAGAAATGCACAGGTGGTTATGCTTCCGTGGGGGATCTAACCTGTGCCTCACAGGCCTCGGAAGGAGGGTTGACACTTCAAGATATTGTGAGTTGATGCAAGGGGCCAGACCTTTTTAGCTACACCACTGAGCCCTCATTCCCTGCAACCTATAATCGAAAGCATTAAAATAAACCCATTTCTTTGAGCATCAGAGAACCCCTAATCCAATTGCTGGAAAAACCCAAAGATTGAGAATGATGCTTGCCAACAAATCAACTGTGTTCAAATAAAGCAACATCTTATAAACTTCCAAAATATAACAAGCATTGGGAATCACCAGAAGGAAATGTAAATTCAGCTAGAAACAGACTATGGAATGTTCTATCACTTTAGGGAGCATTTACACTTTTTTCCCCACAAAAACAGCAGATAGAACCAGGTAGCATTTTGAAAGCCAAGAGAAGGAGTAGTAATGATAATGTATGTTCTGTATGAGAACGTGATGCTCCTAAACCTGGGGGCATTGTCATAAGAGCTCTGTGATATCATTGTGTTCCCCGTGAATTCAGAGACAGAAATCCATCCTGCACAGAAGCATGCTCTCTGTGTAATTTTGCAGAGGCTCATCTTCCTCCTTTGTCCCTGACTCTGCTTTCTGTAGCCAAGCCCAGAAAGGTCGCTTCTCTCTTGCCTGTAAACACTTTTACTTTGTCACCACTCTCCATCTCTGCCCGCCGTGTGTTCTTGTGTATTTGAACATTTGGATAGGACTCCTGTTCTCTTAAAAATGTGCTCATTCTCTCTCTCATTCCTCCTGGGTGAATAAGCCCATCTCCTACTTTCTGGGGAAAAGACAGCTTGTTTAAATGGTTTGATTGTAATGTAGTCTTCTGAAGCAGAGCTAGCTTTCAAGACAACACCCAGGATGAGATATCACCAAGAGAAAAAACAAATCCCATCGCCTAGAGCTCAGTGGACAGGATTGAATCCACTGTTAGGTGTTTTTAGCAGCACAGCATTCAGGGTGGGGAATTTGGTGCCTTGCCATGGAAAGAAGCACACGCATGAAGGAAGCTACTGCTAAAACCTCCAGGCTCGAGCTCCTGCTGGGACCACCACAGGTGCCTGGTCCATGGCTGCTGAGGCGAGGACTGACCCTCGCACTCTCGCTGTGGTGTACAGGACCTCCTTGAGCTAGTATACCAGCACAGACAGACCGAAAATGCTTATGGACAGTCTTTACCAGGCGTCTCCCTGCAGGGTTTGAAGGAGAGCAATCACTGAGAGCACACAGATTTCATCCAGAACTCTGGCTGGAAAGGGGGCGGGGCACACAGCCCATGCAGCACACGTGTGAACACAGAAGGGTCTCACTTCACCTTAATGGGGAGCCCCTTCATCTAGTAGGCTCTGCACCATCATAGGATGGGCACTCCCTCTCTCTTCTTAATCCGATTTTAATGGATAAGTCAAGTTATAAGGTGACAATTGACCACAGTATATTTTATATAAAATAGACAGGGGGCATGCACAAACACACACACACAACCCCAGAGGACAGCACATACGGGTATCAATTCTAGTCCTGATAGCTGACTTGGTTTCCTGCCACCCTTCGTGGCATGACCCCTGTGCCACAGTTTGTCCTCAGGGTCTTCTGCTGTGTGGGTGCCCTGATGCTGTGGCATCTTGAGAGATCGGAACCCTTGGCATCTCTGCCTGAGTCGGGTAATTTTCTGCACCCACTTACTTGTCCGCTAGATCCGACAGCATCAGGACTTAACCACACGAGACACTGTGCTCCTGGTCATAGCAGCAGCCTTGTCTCCTTGGGATATGCAGGGTTGATTAGTCTCATCTTTACCAGTCAGGGTTCTCTCCAGAGAAACAGAACCAGTAGGATGTATCTATGTAAGTGTCATTTCTATCTACCTCTCTCTCTATCTATGCCTCCTTCCTATCTAACTACCTACCTACCTACCTATCTCTCCACCCATCCACTCTATCTATCCATCCATCCATCCAACTATTCGTCCAGCATATCTACCTACCTACCTACCTACTATCCACGCATCCATTCTTTCTTTCTATCTACCTATCATCTACCTACCACTTACCTCTCCGCCCATCCATTCTCTCTCTCTAGCCACCATATCTATCTATCTACCTACCTATCTATCCACCCAACCAACCATTCTATCTGTCTATCTATCATCTATCTATCCATCCATCCATCATATCTATCCTCCTATCATCTAACTCTATCCATCTATCATATCTATCATCTATTTACCTCTCGATCCACCATATCTATTATCTACCTATCTATCATCTATCAATCTATCTATCCATCCATCTAGCATACCTTTCATATCTATCTCATCTTTCATCTATCTATAGCTATCCATATCTGTGTACCCATAGGTCTATCTGTCCATCATCTATATATCATTTATCTCTGCATGTCTACATATCTGTAGAGGTTTATCATCTATTTATAATATCTATGTCTCTATCTACCTACATATCTATCAATCATCATCATTTATCTCTCTATGTATCATCTATCTATTTCTTGAATTCTGAGGAACTGGCGCATGCAATTTATGGAAGCAAGCATGCCTGAAATCTGTAGGACAGGACTGGAGGCTGGAATAGTGGCGGCTATACTTTTTAGGCAGAATTTATTCTTTCTCAGAGAAACATTATTTTTTCCTTTACACCTTTTCAAATGACTGTATGAGTGCCAGTAACTTTAGAATAAGTGGCTTGACTTACAGTTAATACATTGCAGACATTAAACATGGGCAAGATGCCTTCACAATTAACATGTGGACTAGCCTTTGATGGATAAGCGAGTAGTGTAGCTCAGCCAAGTACACACCAAAGACAGACCTCTGCACCACCTACTACGGGGACCACCATGCTCCTTTTATTCCGTTTGCACATGGGCATGAGAAACTTAAAATCACCAGTACTTCTAGTTCATTATGGCCCTTTTGGTGCCCATGGTGAAAAAAATGTCTTATTATTTTTTGCTTCTACATTCTCGTTTGCATCTTCTTCTTTTTTTTTTTTTTTAAGATTTTATTTAATTATTTGACAGAGAGAGAGAGATCACAAGTAGGCAGAGAGGCAGGCAGAGAGAGAAGGGGAAGCAGGCTCCCTGCTGAGCAGAGAGCCCGATGCCGGGTCTTGATCCCAGGACCCTGAGCCGAAGGCAGAGGCTTTAACCCAGTGAGCCACCCAGGCGCCCCTCATTTGCATTTTCAACCTTGCTTCTCTTTATTCCACTTTATAAAACCAACATTATAGATACATTTTTTTGAACTGGAATTTAGCTTGTTAAAACAAGGTAAGGTTACATGATATTTTCTTTATTATTAAAATACCTCAGTATAAAGGGAAATTGCTTCTTAACAAATTCCTCTATCTTGCCAAAGTTTTCACCATGTAAATTATTTTAAAAAATGCGAAAGCTTCACTCAAAAAATAAAAAGTTTAGCAGATTGTCCAGCAAATAGTTAGTATTTATTGCTGACATGCAAGCAATAATACATGTGAAAATATATTTATTTTATTCTTTCATTGTTTAGAGAGAAAGAATGATGATAAAATTCTTGCAGATAAACAAATTCCACAGCATTAAAACATATATTGTGTATTTTTGCTTTGTTCCAGAAAATAGTCCGTAATTTTCAGTTTGGTTCTTTTTGGAATACAAGCCATTATTCCTTTCAATCAAACCAACTCATTTTGTCATAAGACCCAGCTTGTGAAACTGTAAGAAAAAGGTACCTCTTACTGGATTTGGAGGAACATTCTATTGCACTCAAAAACTAATTTATACTGTGCCAAGAAATAGCAGCAGGACCAAAGTGCTGTCCATTATATTTGTTTGTATTATTACAAGTCCACACAAATCAAAAGAATAAATGCTCCCATTGTATTTCATAAAATATGTGCAAATGTGTGTATCTAAGAACTAGAACACCATTTCAATGCCGGAGGGAGTAAACCAAAATATCACCAAACAAAGCAGCAAAGCTAAAAAGAATTATTAGAAAGTGCAAAATGTCTGTAAAATTATGAAAGGTCTGTAAAATTATGAAATAGATAATGATCAATCAATGACAATTACCTCATAAACCACACAACCTAAAGAAGATATTGATTCACATTTTCTCATCATTTCAATCTCAGTAAATAAAGCTGAAAGAATTGCTTGTGTTTAACAGGCTACTCTTCCAGATATCGTTATGCATCTAGTGGAAAAAACTATGAAGTATTTCTTGAACAATTAGATTTTTAAATGTACCTTTTGGGGGCACCTGGGTGGCTCAGTCCTTAAGCGTCTGCCTTAGGCTCAGGTCATGAATCCGGGGTCCTGGGATCGAACCCCACATCGGGCTCCCTGCTGATCAGGGAGCCCGCTTTTCCCTCTCCCACTCCCCCTGCTTGGGTTCCTTCTCTTGCTGTCTTTCTCTCTCTCAAATAAATAAATAAAATCTTTTAAATAAATAAATAAATGTACCTTTTGTAGTGTACCAAAGAATTAAATATATGACAGATCATCACAATTCCAAACATATTTTGATTTAAAATTTTTTATATATAATAAAAGTATAAATGTATTGTTTGAAATTAATTATAAAAAGTGATTCAGTGATTTGCAGTGTGTTTTTATTTTCAGGTAGTAACATATGTTTCTGTAGTGATTACATTTAATTCAAGTTTGCTCAGATAATACTTTAGGATCAATTTCTCCTATCTATAAATATTTCCCACGTCATGTCTATCACATGCATTTTTATCAATTTTAATTTTTTGCATTTGGTAAAAATGTATTGTACATGACACAGAAGCAAATACATGGGTATGTGTTCAACGATGTTTGAGGAAGATAGAAAGTAATGTAGCAAATTATTACTAATAGACTCTTCTTTTTCCCTTAGAAGTGTCTCTGCCCCCATGAATCCAGTTTGTGTTTGAAACTGTTGTACCACCAACACTCCCACCACTCCAGCCTGACCAGCGGCAGTCACACCATAAAAGTGAACAAAAAGTTAAACTTCAGTGTCTGTAGCAACTCTCCTAGTACTCAGTTTGTTGCATTATAAACCATTTCATGTTTGAGGATAACACATAAACAATGTCAATCTAGTCAAGGACAGTAATGTCAAAGAGTATACCGCCAACTCTTAGGTCTTTATAAGCTATGAAATTGTATCTGTCTATCATTTTTTCTTTTTGTAAACTCTACACCCAAAATGGGGCTCAAACGCATGACCCTGAAAATCAAGAGTCACACACTCCTCCAACTGAGCCAGCCAGGCACCCCTTCTGTTGATCATTTTTACTATATATGGAGAAGGATGGACTTATAATGAGGAGTGTAATGTGGATTTTCCAAATGTGTAATTTCACAGTAGTGGCCAAGTGTCTTAGACAAGGGATGTCCTGTGACTCAAGAAGAAGCACTAGTCCAGTTGGGTTTCTGTGGTTCAAGTACTTTGAGAAGTGAGAAGTGAGTTAGGACACTTGTCTAAGTGGCTTTGAGAGGTGTCAAGAATTCAGAGGTGTTATTATCTCAGATGTAAGTACACCTGACCCCTGAAAAACAGGCCACTGACCCCGGAGCAGTCGTAAATCTACAGATAACTTCTGACTCCCCACAAATTTAACTATAATTCGTTGATGACATAAACAGTCAATTTAGACACACTTTGTATGTTATATGTATTCGATCTCTATTCTTACAGTAAAGTAAGCGACAAAAGAAAATGTTTAAAAAATCATAAAGAAAATGCATTTACAGAAGTGTATTGTATTTATTGAAAAAATATCCACATATAAGGGGACCTGCAGAGTTCACACCCACATTGTTCGGGGTTAACTGCAATGGGGAGGTGGGCCGCCCATGAATAAGGACAACAGGAAAATGATACTGAAGACCACGCGAGCTTGTACTGATTCCGTCCATACTGATCCCTTATCCACGAGTAGACCATTTGGTACACAAAATGTAGCATGCAACGCCAAAGGACCTTGCCTAAATAATCCTCATATACATAAACAGAAATGTTTTCTGAGTGAGAGCGTGGAGCAGCAGGAAATCTCATTTGTTGCTGGTGGGAATGCAAAAAGGTGCAGCTGCTTTGGAAAGTACGTTGGTGGATTGCTTACAAAAGGAAGCATACTCTTACCGCCTAATCTAGCAATCACACGTCCTTGAGTTTTCTTGTCACAGGTAGAATTGCTATGCATGATATTGTGATATAATAAGAAATATAGGTGTGCCTGGGTGGCTCAGATGGTTAAGTGTCTGACTCCTGGTTTGAGCTCAGGTCATGATCTCAAGGTTGTAAGACCTGCATTGGACTCTGTGCTCAGTGGAGAGTCTGCTTGAGACTCTCCTCCTCTCTTCCTCTGCCCCTCCACCCTGCCCTCTCTCTCAAGTAAATAAATCTTAAAAAAAAGAAAAGAAATGTAGAGTTAGTATTTGTCTCTGGTTCCCGAGATGGGGCTCGTAAAACCTTTATAATTTCCTGAGTGTTGGAGGTGAGAGAAACATCTTGTGCTTTTCACATCAAGTCCCGTTTCAAATATACATAAGTTTATGTCAGTGACTCTAGGTGGGCCCATAGATCCCTTCTGCCCTTCTGGATGGAGGCTGGTCACCAGAGGAGCCAACCATGTGATTAGAGGGTCGGAACTTTCAGCATGAACCCCTGACCATGATCTCTGGAGACTGTGGCTGGAGACTGATCCAATCACCAATGGCCAATGATTCAATCAAGTATGCCAATGGCCAATGATTTAATCAATCACACATGATGGAATCTCCATCTATACCTCAAATGAAGGAGTTCATAGAGCTTCTGGGATGGTGAACAAATTCACATGCTGGAATGGTGGTGTGTCCCAAACTCCAAAACTCATCCTATCTACCTTTTCATCTGACAGTTCAGTTGTACTCTTTGTAATATCCTGTATAACAAAGGGGCGATAAGTAAAGTGTTTTCCTGGGTTCTCTGAGCCACTATGACAATTATTAAAACCCAGGAGGGAGTTGTGGGAGCCCTAACTTATAGCAGATTGGACAGAATTGTGGATACCCAGGGGGCCCACTAGGTTTGACTGGCACCGGAAGCGGGGGCAGTCCTGTAGGGCTGAGCTCTTGACTTGGGTCTGCACTGACTCCAGGTCCACAGTGTCAGGAATGAGTGGAACTGCAGGACAACCAGTTGCTCGGTGTCTGTGGAGAACCGCAGACTTGCCTGCTGTAGAAGACCCACAGGCAGGTGGTGGTGCTGTCCCACCACCTGCAGCCCATCTACACACTATGCACGCATCCTACACTGCACCGTGACACTAAATTCACTGCTTTTGTTTACAGGTTCTTCTCTGCCATGATTCCTAACATTAAATAAAAAAGCTAGCCAATCAAGCAACTGATTTCTTACATGAGGCTCTGTGAAATAGGAACTATATTAGCAAATCATGTATTTTTCATTTTTTAAAAATATTTTTCCTTTCTTTCTTTTTTCTTTCTTTCTTTTTTCTTTCTTTCTTTCTTTCTTTTCTTTCTTTCTCTCTTTCTTTCTTTTTTCTTTCCTTCTTTCTTCCCCTTCCTTCCTTCCTTCCTTTCCTTCCTTCCTTTCTTCCTTCCTTCTTTCTTTCAGAGACAGAGAACAAGCAGGAGGGGCAGAGGGAGTGGGAATCTCAAGGAGACCACGGTGACTGTAGAGCCTACTTGGGCTTGACCTCATGACATTGAGATCATGACCTGAGCCTAAATCAAGAGGTGGATGCTTAACTGACTGTGCCACTCAAGTGCCCCTAGCAAATCATTCATTAAGCAATGTCTTCGAGTCTGGTGGGCAACGTCATAAGGGATCCAAGGTAAGCATGATGAACACATTCTGTTGCCTTTGTGAAGCTCATAGTGGAGTAGCGTGGCAGACGCTGGTTAAGAAGCAAAGAAACAAAATTACAACTGTGACAGATGATTTAGAGGAAAGGTAAAATGTGCTGAGTGAGCAGTTCATGCTCATCTCTAATCTGAGTGAAAGGCCAACATCCTCCTCATCCCTTGCTGGAGATACTGGTGCTTTCCAGTGATGATGCAAGAGAAAAGAAGCACCAAGCAGACATCAGAAGCAGCAGCCTTGGGAGTCTGCATTATGGATGGAAGAGAACCATGATGGACAGGTAGAACAGGAAGCAGCTTCAAAACACACGGGGGAGCAGAGACCTGGAGACCAGAGAAAAATCAGGAGATTGGTGTCTTTGAAGGCGAGGGAAGCAGATGCTCCAAGTTCCTGGGAGTGGATGGGTGTATGAAATATTGAGCAAGAAGCCAAGAGGGACCGGAAATGTTCTACCGGATTTACCAATGTAGAGGTCAAGAAGCCTTGTGCAAATCTACTCAAGTGGAGTGATGAGTAGCAGAAAAAATGGAATAAAGCAAATGAATCCAGGAAATCCTTAAGAGCAGGGTCTATATCCTTATTTTCACAATGCCAGGAAGAGAGTAGGCATGCAAAATCATTTGTTAACTGGATGCATAAGCTGAGAGATGTTTTGTTTTTTTTTCTTGATGGCTGGTCCTTAGGATATCAGATAGCTAGATCCCCTCTTCTATTTTAGTCTTTTCTTCTGCAGAGAAATAGGGCTGGCCACACACAGGATCCCAGTCCTATGAGCCAGCCAGAGACGTCTGTCTGCCTGGAACTCACCCACCTCCAGCTATTCCTCCAGATCCTAAAGTTCATGTCTCATGGCATGTGCATGAGGGAGATGCAATGATCCTCTCCCACCCAACAAAAGTGCCTGAAGACTGTTGGATAGGTCCAAAGAATTTCAGGTGAGGTCCCAAGATGGCTGGGAAGATACACCTTTTCTTGCTGACTCTGTCTTGCTCTCAGCCTTATCATATCTTTAACCATGACCCAAAAAAGTTAAAAAAACACACACACACCAGAAATGGTCTCATATTTAAAAGCAATGGCTCTGAGAGCATATTTTTAATACATGGCATATGGACTCACCATCTGCCAGCTTCGCCTGAGAGTAACGATTGGTGGGTAGTGAAGAAACTGACATTAGAAAATGATTAAGTATTACAAGGTTAGTCCAAATTACACATATGTCCCCACACGTCCCAAATGAACTCCCAATCATGAAGAACATGTGGGTTTTCTATTTTTTCCCCCAAATCCGTTCTTCATTCAGTAATCTAAGACAAGCAATGGACAGTTTCGTCCAACTACGTTTAATCCCATGAAAAACGTGGTTAGGAGTTAGAGAATTAAGAAAAAAATTAAACATGGAAAAATAGGATTTTATAATGGAAATGATTCAGAGTACATGATTCAATGATCCTGGAGCTCATTCATATCTCTGAACGTGAACACATTAAATGTCGACATGGTTAAGTACTGTCAGAAGGAAAGTGTTTTTTTGAGGCCAGGTTATTACACTCTCAGAGCAACAGAAGTTGTTGAAGGCTTTTCATGGTTCTGGTAGAAACCACATCACAAAGATGGGATTAGGGAAGAAAGGAGATCACTCATGACCTTACCATTCCAAAGTGATGAGCCCATGGCACAGCCTTCCAAACACAGCTTTGCCCTCATTCACAGAAGATGTGAATGTTTTAGCTTCTTTATTTTTTTTTTTAAACTTTTTAGGTTAGATGAAGTTAAGGATCTGCAGATGGGTAGATGATCCTGGATTATGTGGGTGGATCCAATGCAAGCTTACAGGTGGTTAGAGAAGGAAAGTGGGGATATCAGAGTTCACAGCAGGAAATCAGAGAACAGAAGAGGCTGGAGTGAGATGAGAAAGAAGCCATGAACCGAGGGGTGTGGTCAGTGTTGGGAGCTGAAACAGGCAAGGGATGGATTCTACCCAGAAGCCGCCAGAAGGAACACAGCCCTATCAAAACCGAGATGTTAGACTCAGACCTCCAGGATTGTAAGAACAAGTCTGCATTGCTGTACAGCACTAAAGTTGTATTAATTTACTACGTATCAGTATTGAGAAACTAATTTTCAACCCAGTTAAAAGGAAATTAATATCAATTCAATTAATATTAATATATTAATATCAATAGCATTTTACAATGTTTCACTGATACACACACTTAAGTATATTAATTTAAAATATACAGTTTACATTTCTGGGTTCCTTAGGCATTTCTATTTGCATATCCTTAGTTTAAGTGTATATATGTGTGTGTATGTATGTGTATATATGTACGGATATGTACATATTCATATGTATTTGTGAATATATGTGAGATATAAATTTAAAGGATAATGTTATCTCCATATATTTTGAAAACTTTCTCATGGAAGTTAAGATCTCTGTGGTAAAGCACACAAATAAAAACTGTGTGGTTGATTGAATTATCACCAAGTGAACACCCCCTGTACCACCGATTAAGAAATGGAGTCTTTCATGCACGCTAGAGAGCATGTCCGTCTCACCAATGACTGCCCTGTCCTCTGCAGGATGCCTACGCTCTACCACCAAAGATCTGTTTTGCTATATTTGATATTTATAGATTTATTTTTAAGATTTTATTCATGTATTTGAGAGGGAGAGAGAGAGAGAGCAAGAGTACAAGAGCAGGGGGAAGGATCAGGAGACTCCCTGCTGAGTGGGGAGCCCGACATGGGGCTCGATCCCAGGACCCTGAGATCATGACCAGAGCCGAAGTCAAGAGTCGGACGCTCCACCGAATGAGCCACCCAGGTGCCCCTTAATTGTGCTAAGATGTGCATAACAGAAAATTTGCCATTTTAACCATTTTTTAAGTGTACTGTGCAATGGAACGAAGCATCTTCTCGTTGCTTCCGCCTGTCTGTCTCTAAGACTTTGTCACCTTCCCAAACTGAAGGTATGTCCTCATCAAACACTAACTCCCATCCCCATCCCCAGGCCTGGCGCCCACCATCTACTTTCTGTCTCTGTGGATGGGATTCCTCTAAGGACGTCCCGTAAGTGAAATCACACTGTATCTGTTCTTTTCGTAACTGCATTATTTCACTTAGCATAATGCTTTCAAGCCTCATCCATGTTTTAGCATGTGTCCAAATGTCCTTCCTTTTGAAGGCTGAATAGCATTCCACTGCATGTAGAGACATCAGTACATCTGTCAATGGACAATGGGTTGCTTCCATAGACTTTTCTCTAAAGAAGAGATAGAAATTGCTAGTGAGTACAGGAAAGGATGCTCAACACTACTGACCACTGGGAGAACAGAAGCCTAAATCACAAGGAGACGTCAGGTCACACCCATTAGGATGGCTATTATTTAAAACAAAAAGAAAAAACGCAGCAAAACCCCAGATGATAACAACGTGTTGGTGACGATGTGGCGGAACTGGAAACCTTGTAGGCAGCCTGGTGGGAATGTGAAATGACGTGGCTGCTGTGGAAAAGAGTTTGGAGGTTCCTCAAAGCATGAAACATAGGGCTACCGTCTACTCCAGCTTCAACGTCTTTACCCAAGAGAAGTGAAAGCAGAGGCATAAAGAAATATTTTTGGGTGCATCTTCACAGCCACCGCTAATTGTGTTCCGCGCGGTTAGTTTGTAGCTGTGTCCTGTTTGGGTGCTCACGGTTTGGGAACAGCTACCGTTTTCAGACAACGTGGATATTTGATTATTACAAACCCTCTGATTGCAATTTTTTTTTTTCTTAACCTCTGTTCTGACAGACATTGATATGGCTATACCAGCTCTATTTTTTTAGTGCTGGAAATATTTTCTTATTCTTTTACTTTAACCAGTCTGTATTTTAAGAATGCCTCTAGGAAGAGGCACAGGTTATGTTGGAGCTATCACAGCTGCATAACAAATGACCCCAAATGCTCGAGTTTTCTGTGGCAATGAGCCCAGACAGGGCACAGTGCGCTAGGCTACTGAAACTTGTGTTGGGAAGCCAGAGGATAGAGGGGGGTGTGTGTCCTGATAGCTGGGTCCAGGATAATTGGGAGGTTTATTCGTTCACATGTCTGGGTCCTGGGCTGCAACGACCTACAGACGAGGAGCTCCTTCACGTGACCTCTCCACGTGGTGTGGTTGCCCCACAGCATGGGCATTCATGCTTTTCGCATGAGGAGGCTCAGGGTCTCAGTACATCACTGCAGGACAGCACCTATGAGCCTCATGGTCTTTTACGACTCGGTCACAGACGGCACGCAGTGTCACGCCTACCCCAAAAACTCTGCCTGGGTGCAGGAGGATGGGGAGAATCTGATTCTAGCTATATTAAGGTAATTTCTAGGGGCACCTGAGTGACTCAGTTGGTCAAGTGTGCAACTCTTCATCCTGGCTCAGGTCATGATCTCAGAGTTGTGAGACTGAGCTCCACGTAGGACTCCACACTTGGTAAGGAGACGGCTTGAGACTCATTCTCTCTCTCTCTGCTCCTTGTCTTGCTTGTGCACTCTATCAATAAAGAAGTAAAATCTTGGGGAAAAAAGTAATCTCTACACCCAATGGGGGCTCAAACTCATAACCCCAAGATCAAGAATTGCCCACTTCACCAACTGAGCCAGTTAGGTGCCCCCTCATTCTATCTCTTGATCAAGGTGTGAGAGGACCAGATCGTACCAGACAATGTGACATGTGACACAACTTTGAGGGCATCTACTCAACATGCAACTTCCCAGACTCTGACATCTGTCTTCTTTAACATGGAGCACAAAATCTATTTGTATTAGATTTAATTATTGATATACTGACTTTAAATCTGTCATATTAATATTGGCATTCTCTGTGTCTTGTCCATCTGCCTCCTTTCCTCATTCCTTGAGGTCTTTGGGCCAATTAATCCATTTGCCACGAAAGCATATTTTCATTTTCACCCTTTAAGAGTTAAGGTTTTTAATGCTATTTTAGGTTTCCAACTATAATTGAATGGGAGGTACGGGGATTTCCCATAGATAGACCTGCTGCCCATCCCCCACACCCATGTGCACAGCCTTCCTGTCATCAATGTACCCACCAGAGTGGGACACTTGCTACGGAGGATGAACCTACAGCGATGCATCCTAATCGCGCAGAGTGCCTACTTTACAGTAGGGTTTGCTCTCGATGTGCATTCTATGGGTTTGATGAAGCTACAGTGACAGGTCCCCATCCTTACAGCATGATGCCCAGGATTCTTGCTGCCTTGGAGGTCCTCTGTGCTCTGCCCATTTGTCCCTCCCTCCCAGCTAACCTCTGGCAACCGTTTCTCTCTCTACTGTCTCTATGGCTTCGCCTTTTCCACAATGTCACAGAGTTAGAATCCTACAGGATATAGCCATTCAGACTGGTTTTTTTCAGTTACTAACATGCATTGAAATTTCTGCCACGTCTTCTAATGGATAGACAGGTCATTTCTTCTTAGAACTGAGTACTGTTCCCAACAATTAATATTTACTGGCTTATTTTCCCTGCTGTCACTTTGACAGTTATGCTTCTTGATTTTTTAAAGATATTATTTATTTATTTGACAGAGACCCAGTGAGAAAGGGAACACAAGCAGAGGGAGTGGGAGAGGGAGAAGCAGGCTTCCCACTGAGCAGGGAGCCCTATGCGAGGCTCAATCCCAGGACCCTGGGATCATGACCTGAGCTGAAGGCAGGTGCTTAATGACTGAGCCATGCAGACGCCCCTTCCTTTTTGACTTTTAAATTATTCTTTTAGTGTTTGTTGTAGCTAAAAGCAAGTTGCATTGGTGACATATTACTTCTTCTTGCAAGATACAAGGATTTGGGGGCAACCTAAAGAAATTAGTTTGCTTACATTCATTTTTGTATAGTTTATATTTTTGTCAATTGTGTCTATAGTTTAAAACCCAAAAACCATGATTATTTTCTTATTTAAATATTAATGAATATTTATATATCTGTATCTCTCTATCCATCCACCCACCACCCATCATATCTATCTATCCATCCACCATCCATCATATCTATCAGTCTATCTATCTACCCACCTACCTACCTACCCATCTCAATACTTAACCCATCAAATGCTTTATTTTATATGCCAGCTTCACTGAGCTAGAAAGTGCCCAGATATCTGGTAAAAAATGATACTCAGTGTGTCCATGAGGGCATTTGTAGATGCCCTGGGACTCAGAATCACACTGGAACTCATTTTTCATTGGCTGACCCAGTTCTCAGCCTTTGGGCTCTGGATGGCACTATTCCATTATCTGTCCTGGGTCTCCAGCTGCCTGATCACAGATCCTGGGACTTGTTAGCCTCCTAACCACATGAACTAATTCTTCATAATAAGAAAATACGTGTATTATATCTATATCTAACACATCCTTGTTGGTTCTTTTCCTCTTGAGAACCAATGCAGTACAACTGGATGGTTCAGCTTTGAAATAGCGTGAAGGGGCAAGTCTGTAGATCCACAGACACAGATATAGATGCACATACACATACACACAGATCCATTGGTTCTCCAAAAAACCCAGACTAATTCATGCATTGTTTCTTTCTACCACCTAGTGCACGATGATGATGGTAGGCATTTCTTCATATTTGGTGCCTTTGAAACTGAACAAAATCACCCATAGGGCAGGCACCTGGTGAGTATTAAAATAGGTTTATTAATAAATGCATAGCGATGAAGTAGAACACATAACTTGTTAAATTAGTTATACACCTGTTCGTAACCTAAATTAATTAATTAATTAATTAAAACAGGTGTATCAGAAAGGTGCCCTGTATTGTTAATATAACACCATGGGTGGGGAGAAGAAAAGGTGTCTATGTAGCTAAGTTTCACTGCCTAGAACAAGGGTTAGCATGTTGTTTTTTTCTTTAAAAGGCCAGAGAGTAATTTTTGTTGGGGTTTATGGGATATACGGTCTCTCCTGAAACTGCAGACTCAGTTTGGCCGCTATATCACAAAGTCGGGAGAGACATTAATAAATGAAAGGGGACGAGCATGTTGCCATCTGATTTTATTTACAAAGACAGTTGGTGGGATGGATTTGGCCCATGGGATGATGTAGTATGCCAACCTCTGGCTTAGAATATTTCCCCCATCCTTAGTTTTTTTTTTTTGGGGGGGGTGACTTTACGATCTGAAAACAATGTCTAGCTGTGACTATTATCTTCAAATAAAGTACAATAAAGAAAAAATACTTGCCTCCACAAATTCAACAAAGATGAATATAATATCCATATATATTCCATAAGTGACAGCATTAAATCTACTGTATTTCATCATTGTTACTATAATCCAAATCACCTCCACACTTAGACTCTTAAAATACTTTCAGACCTTTCAAACATGTTCTGTATCTTTAGATTTTATATCTGACATGGGTATAGCTCAGTCTCCTCCCGGAAAAGATACACACATTTGCCTTTTGATAAAGGCCATGGAAACGTTCTTTAGAGTAGAATCTAGCATTCCAAAAGGCTGTCATTCAGGAATGACATCAGACGGATGCCATGGATGGTCCCGAAAAGTAGATGAGTTTGGGATTTATGAGGTTCAATTACTCTAGGCTGGGAAACTCTGCTGTAGACACCCAGCTAACACAAGGCTCCTTTGTTTTTATGACTGGACACACTTCCCCTAGTTCTAGGATCAAGTGCTCTGGCTTTATTTCCTAATAAATAATAATAGTTTCTGTTTCTTTATCGGCAGATAGAAAGAAGGCAAGCACCACTCAAGCATTTTGCAACTGGCGGTGTTTGAGGGTTACTCCCTAAGTGACTGAGACACTAATGCAATGGAACACACTTTTGTAAAATGTCCATGCAGGAGGGCACCTGGGTGTCTCAGTTGGTCAAGTGTCTACCTTGGGCTCAGGTCATGAGCTCAGGGTCCTGGTGATTGAGCCCCACATTGGGCTCCGGCTCAGCGAGTCTGCTTCTCCCTCTTCTTCTGCCCCTCCCCCCACTCTTGCTCTCTCTCTCAAATAAATAAAATCTTTAAAATAAACAAAATAAAATATCTCTGCAAGATTTGCATGGTGAGGTAACCAGACCACAAAGGCTAATGTTAAATGCAACTAGACCACACATGTTCATTTTGGGGTTTGGGTGTTTGACAAATGTTCTGTGTGCCTCCCTTGCTCTCCACTCTGATTTGACCACCATAAATTATAAGATGCCACCATTATAAGAAATTTAATATTCATAAAAATATTGCTGCGTTTAAAAAATGGGATAGACACTATTTTTCTTAATTTTATAGCCAGCCCCAAGTTAGCATGTTTGTACCTCAAAAATAGAGCTCAGTTTAAAGGTCTGTTTACAGGTAGACAAATGATGCCTGATAAATATTTATTGTAATTATAGGATTCTAATCATGTAGTAATTATATGCACAATATTATATACCAGTTGTGTTATTGTTTTCTAAATAGAGTATGTGTGTTTATTTTACATGGATGATATAGACTTATATAGAATCTTCTTGTGGAAAAGCCTTTTTTTTTTTTTTTTTTTTTAAGGATTTTATGCTTAAGTAATCTCTACATCCAATATGGGGTTTGAACTCAAAACCCCAAGATCAAGAGTTGCATGCTCCAGTGACTGAACCAGCCAGGCGCCCCAAAATCCTTTGATTAAAACTCAAAATCTGGGATATCTGAGTGGCTCTGTCATTAAGTATCTGCCTTCGGCTCAGGTCATGATCCCAGGGTCCTGGGATCAAGCCCCACATCGGGCTCCCTGCTCAGCTGAAAGCCTGCTTCTCCCTCTCCCACCCCGCTGCTTGTGTTCCCTCTCTCTGTCAAATAAATAAATAAAATCTTTAAAAAAAAAAAACTCTCAAAATCTGATAGCCAGGGAAGTCTCAATAAATTTGATTAGAACTGTTTTGCGATAGTTTTTATAGCAAAAGATACATAAAGTAAGACAGGGACGCTCTGGGAAAATTTCTGCAAACTACATCACAAAGGGCTAATTTCCAAATATCTAAAAATCTGGTAGAAATGTGTATGTACGTATAAAAACTTGGAGATGTACTCTAAAAGAAGGGTAATGAAAATTGTCCCAGAGTTGATAAAAAGTGAAATAGCTATTACTACTAGTCATATAAAATATGCACAATCCATTAACAGAAAGAGACATTAAGAATTAAAAGCACATTAAGGTCATTTTTTAACCAATCACTTTCGGCTGAACCGTGAAATCTGACTTACGCTTCTATTCAGAAGTCTGAAATGTCCTCACACTTTTCCAGAGGGACCTTGACCCGTTCCTATTGAATTCCTACAAAGGAGGATTTGCAAATATCTCCAACTGTTACAAATGCTTCTACAATTGAGCCAGAAGTCCCACTGGTAGGAATTTATCCTGCATACACATCCACACTTCTACGAAAAATCTGCATAAGGTAATTTACTGCTGCGTTTTTTACATGGAATCAGATGCTCCCTATATGTAAGAAGGAAATCTAGGTCACCACACGCACACAAACCATATTTAGGAATTGGTCAATGTAGCACTGGAACAAGATGGTCAGGACACATTCAGTAAAACAAAGTTTAAACACTGAAGAAAATAAGCCAAGGAAAAAAGAGGATGCTAAGACATCTTTTGTGCAAAGCAGTGTGGAACACGAACCCATGAGTGTGCAGTTGCCGACGTCTGCACGCTGGAACTTTGGGGTTGGCAAGACAGGAATATGAACGTTGCTCTGTGGTCTGTGTTGCGTCAGGGCTGAAGGGGATCCCATGGCGTCCTCACGCGGTGGTAAGGGAGGACAGTTGAGTAAAGGGAATAAAACCGGTAAAAAAGTCGCAGGATCAGTAACAGCAAGAAGATGCAGCAACCAGAAGGGGCAGAGATGGAAACAGCCGTAAGAACAGGCTGCAGAGAGGAGCCCTCGCAGGTGTACGGGGTCAAGAACAGCTCTGGGAATACAGGCTGCAGGGTCATGCTCTCTCCCCAACCCTCCGACCGCCGTTGGCCAAACCCAATCAGAAACCAGAGGGCACAGAAGCCCTCTGAGCCGGTGCACGGGGTCCGCGTGGGGAGCAAAGAAAGGGTGCAGAAAGATGACGTGTGCATCCCGGGGACTGAGCACGAAGGGCTGCAGGTTTGGGTCCAGGGGACGGGAGGCAGTGTGGGACACGGAGTCAGGGACCAGAGTTCACACTCTCTGCCC
>CM052901.1:101312829-101484969 GCA_028534135.1 Potos flavus | reverse complement strand
CGGTATGGATCTTGACATTGTAAGATAGGATGGGCAAGTTCAGAATTGCTCTCTCTTCCCATTGAATTGTTCTGTTAAACTTTGTTTTAAATCATATTTTCCCTCTGGGTTATCCCAATAACACAGCCCTTGCTACATAGATAGGTAAGGTTCTTTTCATTTTAATATCCCAATAAATATATTTTTTCCTTGACCCAAGTGTATACTAACTCCTTTTCATGTTTCTGCTATTTTGAGATTCCCGAAATGGTCAGAAACGTAAGCATCTCTTAAATGCTATGTGAAGTCTTCATTAATAATAAAAAATGTGTGTGGATGTTGCTTGCCAAGGCATCCGTTGGACATTTTTATTCCAAGTGTCCTGCCCACATACACCACCCAGTTTAGGGAAGCCTTGCTTATATCCATCCTATGCCTCACTTTCTTTCTGTTGACACTCCTTAGAATCTGACCACCTCGATTCCCATTTTACGAACGCAAACCCCAGAGAGGGGTTGAATTCATCCAGCTGTAATCAGGAAAACAGCTCATGCCAGGCATTTCCAAGAGAGGACTGAATGATAAGGGTTTGGTTGTACAAAGAGAATCAGGAATGCTGCAGGAACCACGGAGAGGACAAAAGGGTATGGGGGAAGCTCAAGGAGGAGGTGTGTGATGTGTGCACGTCAGGAAGCCGCCACGGACCCCAGCACAGAGCCCCAAGCCCTACGCCTGCTCCATCAGTGATGCAGACCTGCGGACTCAGGAACCGCTAGCAAGGTCCTGCAGCATCGGCAGGAATTGATGGCTTTTGCTGAGTCTGTAGATGCCAGCTGGGACTCACACACCAGCTACCGTAAGAGACTGCCAACATCAACCACGGCTGTGCTCCTAACACGGCTGTCTTCCGCCTGTTACCTCTGCCGTCCAGACAGACATTACAGGGATGACAGCTGGCCAGGGGTCTGGGAAAGGCAGTTTGTGGACTTCCACCCCCGGGGACTTTAGAAAGGCTGGTGGAGAGCATAGGGGCGTAACCAGGTGCCCAACTAACAGGGGTTAAATCCCTGCGATGCTCCATGTGAGCTGTTGTATACACACTTTAAGAAGAAAACACACAAGATGAGGAATCAGGCTCATTCTATCATTGGATGATCCTTTGCCCTTACACAGAAAATCAACAATCACTCTTCTCTTCCCTGAACCAAGCCAACTCAGGGAACTACCCAATTTTCTTTCTTTTTCTTACTGAAGTACAGTTGACACACCATGTTACATTAGTTTCAGGTGTATAACATAGTGATTTGATAGGTCTACACATTAAGCTATGCTCACCACAAGGGCGGGTACCATCTGTCACCACCGCACAACACAATGGCTATACCATTGACTATATTCCCTGTGCTGTGCCTTTTCTTCCCATGGAATACTCATTCCATAACTGGAAGCCTGTATCTCCTACTGCCCTTCACCCATTTTGCCCATCCTCCCCACCCTCTCCCTCCTCAGAAGGATCAGTTTGTTCTTTGTATTTATGGGTCTATTTCTGCTCTTTGTTTATTAATTTGTATTGCTTCTTGAATTCCACACGAGTGAAATCATGATATTTGTCTTTGTCTGACTTAGCATAATACTTTCTGTGTCCATCCATGCAACCACAAATGCATGATCTCATCCTTTTTTATCACTGAGTAATATTCCATTGTGATGTACCACATCTTCTTTATCCATTCATACATCAATGGACGCTTGGGCTGCATCCATATCTTGGCTATTGTAAATAAAACAATAAATAGAAGGGTGCGTGTATCTTTTTGAGTTAGTGTTCTCATTTTCTTTGGGAAACACACATTTCCTTATTCACGCCCAACAGGGAGACTCCTGGAATATTCCCCTAAAGTTTCCTGTAACCTTTATTTGTCCTCCAGGTATAAGAGGGTAGTAATGATTCTGCACTGAAATGAACAATTTCCAAAAAACACATTGGTCCAAACTTCAGCAATAGTGTTTGCAACCATAGCACACACTCTTTTGCTTTCTCCATATGTGTTCTGTCGGTTCCCAGCTTTAGGCATGGAGGGTGAACAAAGCGTAAAGACACACCAAGGAATGATAACCTTCCACTCTTCCTCCTGGGTACCCAAATAACGTAATTCCAAAGTGGAGGGACATTTTCTCAAATGAGGAGTCTTGCTTATAACCATAGTTACGTTTGAGTTGTATTTACTCCTGGGACTTTACTGAGCAACCATCTGTGAATTTCAGAGGAATTCTGTATAATACGCTTGACCACAATTCAAAACTTTTTAGTAATGCAACCTGGATTCAGTTATATCTTCATATTAATAAGTTTACAATTTATATTCTGATTAAAAAAATAATAGAACAGAAGAACAAATTTATATTCCTAATTGGAAAGGTCATGGCATATTTCAGCACAGATGGAATTGTAATTATTTTTGAAATTGTTACAACTAATTTTCTCTCCAAAAATCTAATTATTATTATTTTTTAATCCAAAATAGCATATTGGAGTCACTGTCATACAGCTTATATTTTTCCTTGTTAAGGATGATTTTGACTTGATTCTAAGGATGTTGGAGGCTAGGGTTTCTGATACACAATTATTTTATGTTGATACAAACTTACATTGAGTTTCCAACTTATGCAACTGTGTTTTCATCTTATGTTTTTACCATACACTACAGCACCTGTTTAAGTAAGGAGATATAAAGATATCTATTACATATTATTATAATTATTATATACTATTATTTTTTATAAAATACATGTATTTTTTTCTTATCTGATTTCTTTTCCTTTTGGCTATGACTAAAATCTGATGTCTCTTATTCCAACTTGTTTGGAAGCAGAAGTCCTTACCCTGCCATTTTAATAATGCAAATTGTTTACGGATATTTATCATACTAAAAATTGGTTTCGGAGCAATGAGTAAAAGGGTAATCCTTTGGAACTGACCATCAGAAACATTCTTCGTTCTTGACATTTCTTCCTTTTCAAGACAGAAATCTTGCCCTCAACATTAGTGAGAGATTTCGGCTTCACCACAAATGAGTTTTCTCCCCAAACTCTCCAGGATCCATGTCTGTTAGAATTTTGTTCATATTTCTGTTAGTGCAAATACAAGTTCTTTAAATAGTCCTCGCCAAGCTCAGTACATGATGCCAAGATCAGTATGTCGTTTATTACACATCAAAACAGTTTTTGTTTACATACGGTATATAGAGAATCAATCAATATGAGCTGAACCAATTAAACATCTAACAAATATAATATGATCAATAGCTAATTTAAAGCAAATATCTTTTGGGGATACCTGGCTGGCTCATTCGGCAGACCATACGATTCCTGATCTCAGGGCTGGGAGTTCAAGTCCCACATTGGGTGTGGAGCCTACTTAAAAATAACTTTTACTTCCAACTGGGTATTGGATTTTCCTGTCATTTCTTCTTCTTCTTCTTCTTCTTCTTCTTCTTTTTAAGATGTATTTTATTTTAGAGAGAGAGCATGAGTGAGGGAGCAGTAGAGGGAGAGGGAGAGATAGTCCTTGAGCAGACTTCCTGCTGAGTGCAGAGCCCAACTCAGGGCTCGATCCCACAACCCTGAGATCACAACCTGAGCAGAAATCAAGAGTTGGACACTTAACCGAGCCACCCAGGTGCCCCTTTCCTGTCATTTCTGTAGATCTCTTGGGTGTTCATGAATCCCAGTGTATTCTTATGCAGTTATGATATTGCGTAAGTGTTGTTAGTAAGAGAACAGGTGGAAAATAATTCTATTCTTTGCCTGCACTGGGCACTCACTGTTTCAGCTCTTTTCTGCCCCTCGACACACGGTCTCCGATAATAAAATACCCTCCAGTTATTGAAATCCCAAGAGTAATTTCATTTCAGGAAACAAATATCTAGGCTCATGTCATAGCCAATCAGGAATTCGATTTGTCTTTATATCCAGGTGGTCATCAAATACAATTTTTAATACCTTTTTTTTTCAGGGAGGAAAAGGTCCAAGAAAACTGACATGCCTCAGCCCACAGATACTGTGATGCATCTTTGGACTCTCCTACTAGGCCCTAAATTTCTACCATCTATACCTGTATTTCCCTCTGGCAAACATTTTTCTCTTTGGCTCATGCTACTTTGTTTATTCCCTGTTAACTCTCTTACTGGAGAAAATCGTTTGGGAGGAAAGTATGCTATCATTCTCCTTTTTACACTTTCCTCTGCACAGAGAATAGCAGCATATACTAAATATTCAAAAGGTAGTTGAGTGAATGATGCTGAAATATGGCCAAAAGCATTCACTAATGAAGAACTGTGTATATGCACACGCACACACGCACACAGAACGTTGAAGTACCATGGGAATTTGAAGTGATCGTAAGTTCATATGAATTACGCAATCAGACATCAGTGTATAAAATTATCACCTTACTTGTGAAATTGGATTGAAGAAAAACAGAGCTAAGTTCTGTGGAAATGGAGAGAATTTTCTCAATTATTTTAGGTGGGAATGCTAAGATCGATGAGATCGATGACTAACATGAGATCAATGACTAAGAAAAGCTTGTGTGAATTTCATTCCACATGCCTTAACGAAAACTATTATAAATTAAAAAGCTGTGGACACCAATTCTGGGAAGTCCACTATAATTTATCCTGTCTAGACATAAGGTTTCTCAGTTTCCCATCAATAATCCTAGATGCAATCAATCAAAACTCAAATTACTGGATCAATATACAAAAGTATCCCACTTATATAATAATCTACATTCATGATTGCAAAAATTGTCTCACTGGCAATTAAGGAGAAGCAATTGATATAATTGATTTATATGGAAAAAATCAGACTGATTTGTGGCCTTCTGCAAATTCACATTTGAAGCAAATACACAATTAGCTCCAATTTGTCTTTTGAAAATAATAAAAATAATACTTGAAAATATGAGGCAACATGATTCTACCTGCTGGCTAACCCTTAAATAGTACATATATTGGTTAAATGTAGACCTAGCTTTTAGTCATCTCTAATTTTTTCAGCAACAATAAATATCCCTTGTTGTAATTTTTTTCTATGTGATTTGCAGAATTTAGAATTTAAATAGCCATTTTGTTCAGTGAGAACAGACTTACAATGTGATTGGTATCAATGCTTCGTTTGGTAATACTATATCCATCCCCAAAGCATGGTAACGGGTTTGTGAAGGGCACATCTTCTATCATTTCAGTGGGAGATGCCTTTAAAAGCAGAGCAGCAAATCAGTGGGTTTGATGGACAGTTGATCTTACTTTGTATAGAATGCATAAGGAGTACCTGGCTAATGCAACACGTAAATTAGAGAGGGGTGAGCAGATCTGTAAATCACTAGGTCCTTACGAGAGATTACATGTTACAAACTGCAAATTATGTTCACTTTAGCTTTTAGTAAAAAAATGCTATTAACTCATGACAGGGAGGTATTTCCTTTTGCAATCATCTTGAAGTAGGTGCCAGATTTCTCCTGACAATGTCCAATTTTCAGGGAATTTACAGCCATTCCTTTGACATCCTCTACAGTTCATTAAACAATCTTGTGATATGTGATTTACTTCATTCTGGTGGCTCTACTATTCAGATTCTATTAGGAAGAAAGAGGACACTGTGTTTAAAAAACCCTCAAACACAGTCATCAATATCTGAATGGCAGTTTGTGCTATTTCATCCCTTTGCTTCAGGAGTGAGTAGTATAATCTTTAGTGAATATCATATGAAAGCTCCAACATGCTCCTTTCACTTAAAACCATAGGCTTGGGTTTTTTATTTGGATATGCCTATAGAGTAAAAATATGGATCAGCAATGCACTTCCTTTGTGAAACAGATGTTGACATGTTAAGATGAACTATTAGACTGGTAAATATATTTATGATAGCTTCTATAAAACATCTCATAGTCTGGGGTATAAGAATTGTGATTTTTAAAATATTCATGCTACTGTAACAAACACTATCTCCGTTGAAGGAAAAATGGTTTATATTGTGCATGAGCATAAGGATTCTATGGGGTTCTTTCACCGGCTTTGAACAAAAGCCAATCTTGAAATAGATGAATGGTTACCCTTCAATACTGATATGACCAACTGTATGTCCTAAATGGATAAAATAATGCATAGAAAATAAAAGGAATGGACTGTCTCAAACCCAGCATTTTCAAGAAGAGCTTGGGAAGGAAGTTAGTTAGGATACGTACCAAAGGGGGAAATGCCCAGAATGAGTGTATTATTGGCAAGAACAATTATCTTGCGTTTTTGGCAAGAACAATTATCTTGTGTTTTTGTTAGAAGTGTGAAGAAAGAGGCAGTGCCATTTAAGAAAATGGAAAGGCATAATTCCAGTTATAAACCATTCGATTCAGGAAAAAAATGGTATTATCAAGAAAAAAAGAGATAGGCTACACATAAAATCTACAAAAATACTACAAAAACTTATATGGCAAAAGTCAGACAACCAAGAAAAAAATGAGTAAATTTCTGAAAACACAATCTTCCAAAACCGAAACAGGTAGAAACAGAAAATCTGAACAGACCAATTACTAGTAATAAAATTGAATCGAAAAACTCCCAAAAAGGGGCACCTGGGTGGCTCAGTCAGTTAAGGGTCTGACTCTTAGTTTTGGCTCAGGTCATGATTTCAGAGTCGTGCAACTGAGTCCCATGTCAGGCTCTGTGCTTAGCAGAGAGTCTGCTTGGGATTCTTGCTCCCTCTCCATCAGCCTCTCCTTTCCCCCCCCAAAAAAACCCAAATAAAAACCTCCCAGCAAACAGAAGTCCAGGGTGAGATGGCTTAATAGATGAATTCTACCAAAAGTTTAAAGAAGAGTTAATACCTATTCTCATCAAATTATTACAAAAATAGAAGAGAAAGGAAAGCTCCCAAATTTATTCTACAAAGCCAGCATTACCCTGATACCAAAACCAGATAAAGACATGACACACAAAGAAAACTATAGGCCAATATTCCTGATGAACATAGATGCAAAAATGCTCAACGAAATATTAGCAAACCAAATCTAACACTACATTAAAGAAAATTATTCATCACGATCAAGTAGGACTTATTCCTGGGATGCAAGGTGGTTCGATATGTACAAATAAATCAATGCAATGCACCACATCAACAAAAGAAAGGATACAAATCATATGATCATTTCAATAGATATAGAAAAAGTATTTGATAAAATTCAAACCCATTCATATTAAAAAGTCTCAACAAAGTGGGTTTAGAAGGAACATACCTCAACATAATAAAGGCCATATATAAAAAAACTGACCGCTAACATCATCCTCAATGGTGAAAAGAAGAGCATTTCGCCTAAGATCAGGAACAAGACAAGGATGTCCACTCTCATCACTTTTATTCAATGTAGTACTGGAAGTCCTAGCCTCAGCAATTAGACAAGAAAAAAAAAAAAAAAGGCATCCAAAGGAAAAATGGATAAATATGGATTAGATGAGGTTAGAAAATAAAAAGGCTCAGGAAAAATAAAAGTATCAGAAATATAAAAACATTAATAACATAAATGAGTTAAAAGCCAGAATTTTTAATAAACATACTTAAAACTGAGTGATAAAACTAAAAAATATACTAATAATAGGCTGGCAGGAAATAAAGTATATGAGTAATAAATATAGAATTGATAAATATCTATGTATGAAAGGAATCATCAGTTACATATGTTGAGCAAAAGAAAATATTTTAATAAACTTATGGAATTTAATTTTAGTATTTGGATTTCTAATCTTAACAAATTGAAGCAAAAGGAAAAGGTAAATAGCATTATGAGCAATAAAACCAGCATACACATGGATAAAGAAAGAAGGAAAATCTACATAAATCCTCATATCACATCCCTAGACTATTTGTGGAAAATTTAAGTCTGTGATCACAAAAATATTCATAAAATGCAAATGTGATACATTTGCTTATATTTAATAATTTTTAATTATGTTATTAGAACATAATCATAAAGGATTGCCCAAATATTAATTGTCTACCAAGTAAGAAACGTTTTTCTAAATAATCTTTTGATCAAATTTCTTACATTAAATTCAGCTGAAATTTGAAAAAACAAAAAAGCTGTGTATCTCATATTAAGTGCCAATATACATGGCCCATTATGTGTAAGTACAGATTATACAGCTGAAAATTCTATTAAAGGAAAATAACTGAACATTAGGAACAATGTATTCCCTTTCAAAATTACAATGGATCATATAATAAACTGTGGGTAAGTAGTATTGTTTAAAGTAAAATTGGAAATTGTTAAATAATAGTAGCAAAAAGGCACAAGTGCAAAAGCCAGTTCTTTGAAAAAACAAAACAAAACAGAAATAAGTTATATTTGTAACAGACTTAGGGATAAAGAGGGGGAGGGGACAGTGTGAAAGTATTTGGAATAAGAAGAAAGGATTAGCGCACATAAAGGAGAGTTTTGACCCAAATAAGGGCAGAGAACTTTAACTTCCAATTGCCCTAAAAGAGATCAGAAATGTTATTATACTGACTTCCCTTATAAAGACTTGCAGAATCAGAAAGTATCAAAGACAAATGCTTTTAAAGATTTTATTTATTTGACAGAGAGAGAGCACAAGAGGCAGGGGAAGGGCAGAAGGAGAAGGAAAAGCAGATTCCCTGCTGAGTATGGAACTGGACATGGGGCTTGATCCCAGGACCCTGAGATCATGACGTAAACCGAAGGCAGACGCTTAACTGACTGAGCTACACAGGCACCCCAAAGATAAATTCTGTATGATCCTTTAAATATACAAAAATAAGCAAACAAAAACAGATTTTAATTCTACTTAGAGAATTCCCTGATTCATTGGGTTAAGTTATTACCAAATCTAATAACAATAACAGAATTACAGATCAATAATTAATCTATATGCCTGAATATGTTTTAATAAGTTCCACTCAACAATATGCTGATGAATCAATCCATCTTGTCTAAGGAAAAGATATTACTGGAATTAATGGTAGTTCATTTAAATAAATTATCATATCAGCAAAACTCTGGAGAAAAAAAACCCCATACAATTATAACATTAGAAACTGATAAAGAAATTGATCAAATATAGATAAAATGTTAAAACTTTCTATACAATTAAAATGAGAAACTATACACTGGGAAAGGCTATAGCAATATTTATAATGCAGAGATGTCCCTCATCATCATTATTGCTCAATTTTGTTTCAGTGGTTCTGTGTGGTACTCTAAGATAGGGAAAATGTCATAATCATTAAAAAAATCAAAGGCAACACTATTTTTATAAATAAATTTATAAATTTATAAATATATAAATTTATAAATTTATAAATATATAAATTTATATATGTATATAAATTTATATATATAAAATTTATATATATAATATATATAAATATATATATTATATAATATAAATATATAAATGTATAAATCGGCATATAAGTGTGTATGCATGTGCCTGTGTCTAAATTAATCTATTAATGACTGAGACTATGTCAAATGTGAAAGTTACAAGAAGTTGAATGGGAAAAGACATTTACTGAAACCATTTGTGGGATTACCGAATGCTTTTCTTTCTTTTTATTTCTCTTTTTGATATTGCTGTGATTACATAGGTGAGTGTCTTCCATACATGAATACATATACGCTTTAAATGCTTACTCATCTTTAAAAAGGTAGCAGCAAAGGTGTTAATTCACTCATGATTTTGATTCTTCTGCAGCAGGTTCATGAAAGCATTCCGGAGGAAACATTACTTAAAGTTCAAATATTAAGGTAATTGAATGTGCAGTGGGATTTTTTCCTGTGACTCAAAAAACAGATGCAGAATTCTTCTTGAATTCTCCTTGAATTCACCAAGCTGCCCAACCGAGAGGTCTCTGGAAGGACTCCAGCACGAGAAAACCAGCTTTCAGATGCATTCACAATGCAAAGAAATGCAATCGAGTGAAATTCCCATTGGCCCTTCTTCATCGTGGGGAATGGAAGAGGGGGAGAGTAGCAGGAGAGCAGAATACAGTATCTGCACCTCTCAGGCGGAGATCTCACCAGCCCTGGAGCAGGAGGATGAACATTGTACTCAGTAGGAATAAGTGTTCGTTCCCTAGGGTTGCTATTCCAAAGCACCACAATGTGGGGGGATGAAAGCAACAGAGGTATTTTCTCTTGCATTTCTGGAGACCAGAAGTCTGAAATCAAGATGCTAGTAGGGTTGGTTTCTCCAAGAGTAGGTGAGGGAGAAAGTGCCTCATGTCTCTCTCTGCTCCTGGTGGTTGCTGGCAATATTTGTTCTTCATTGGCTTATAGATGCATCACCGCCATGTCTGCCTTCAGCTTCGCATGGCTCTCTTCCCTCTGTGTGTGTCTGTATGCCCATCTCTCTTCTTATAAGGACTCCAGGCACTCAACTAAGGCTCACCTGATCTAGTAGGAGCTCATGTTTGCTCGATGGCATCCGCCTGACCCTATTTCAAAAGAAGACCACATTCACAGTTTCGGAGGGTCAAGAGTTCAACACATCTTTTTAAGGAACAACTCAACCCACAGACCATAGTGGAAGAGTAAATTGGGTTCAGACTCAACTTGATAATTATTAAATTGGCCAGGAAGCAATGGGATTGATCAGACAAGCCTTACGGGATGGAATGAATTATTATTCAAGGTGATCCAGCTGGAGATGGAATTAGAGGGAAAAAAACGATTCATCTTTGTACCTGCAACGTTGGGACTTTTCAAAGAACTGGTCAATCTACTGATTTCTGGAAGTTATGTTCATTTAAAAATTCTTTCCTTTCTAGTTTCAAATAGGAAGAGTTCCTGAAACTCCATGATTTTGACTGGTGAGTATTACCAAATATCACGTATGTAAAGAGAGAGCTTCCTTCCCGTTATGCCATGGTAGAAACCAGTGCAGTTTGGGACATTTCCCCTACAGTCCAGGCTTCTGGGCTGAGAGGGGATAAGGGATAAGGATAGATAATCTTCTCAGGTGTCCACATCTTTTATTTACCCTACTACACTCCTTCTAGTCTTGCATAACGTAAGATGTGGTTGCCACACAATTTGGTGTTCTTGAATGATATTTTGATTTGACTAAGTAGCACAAACATTTCACTTTTCTGCACATGCATGAGAACCTAAGATTGAATGTTATTTCGATTTGACTAATTAGCACAAACATTTCACGTTTCCGCACATGCATGAGAACCTAACTAAAATTTAATGTTAGGAAATCAAAATGCATAAAGGCACTCCTCAGAACTGTTTCGTTAATTCAGAAATCTTTACACATGAAATATATATACATATATTAGCAATCCAAATTTACTTTTTAGAGTTGCCATGCAAGCAGTTGTACACAAACACATTTATTCTTTCTTCTTCCCCTCAGGTTTTCAACTGTACCATGTGGAATAATTTCTTCATTTTTTCAATGTGTGTGAGTGGGCACATATTTATCTCCAATTGCCTTTGGGTAGCTTCGTGGAAAGTACACATATTGGAAGGAGATACAGTCGATTGATGGATCCCCTTGAGCAAAACTAGAAGTGCCATCCTTCCAACAATGACTACTCGTTTCCAAGAGGGACAAAAATCGGAGAAGGGTAACTTACAGGCCGCTCCAAAGTGTGCATCTTTGATAGAAGGATAACTTTGAGCTGAGGGCAACTGAGAGCAAGGCATAACAGAAAAGGTCCCTGAGCTGCTGCTACTTGCCTAAAAGTAGGATGTGAATTTGCACAGGTGCTGCCCACCCCATTTCTACCTGGAGGAGCAAAGGTGAATCCCTGGAGAGGACCTAAGAGCCCGTTGGCCAGAAAGGGCACCAGGAGAATCCACGTGAACATCACTAACTAGACCTTGTCTGTCATCTGTCTCTCTTCCCACGGTCTGTCACCCTTCGAAGCCCCACCCTGCTTACTGCGCTCTGCTATGTCTACACGGGTTTATGATTTTTTGTCAAAGATTCTATGTAAAATGGCCAGGTTCCCATTCAAGTAGGTGCGTTCATCAAGATGTTGGACTGAGTTAAAATATTTTTAAATATATTCCCCTAGATAATTCTATGGAGAGTATCTGCAAATGGTTGCACACAGAAATTTTTAAAAACGCTCATTTTTAAAAAAGATTTTACTTATTTATTAGAGAGAGCACAAGCAGGGGGAGCAGCAGGCAGAGGGAGAGGGAGAAGTAGGCTTCCTGGGACATGGGGCTCAATCCCAACCCCAAGATCATGACCTGAGCCGAAGGCAGACGCCTAACTGACTGAGCCACACAGACGCCCCTGAAAACATTCACTTTTAAGTATCTTAGTACCTCAATAGAAATAAGTGAAAACCCTGTCACTTAAATTATAAAACGAAGATAAAATTTATTTTATCTTGAGTCATGTGATTATCAAGTGAATGCTTTTAAGAACATTTTAACTGGTAGCATCATAGATCTGACAAGGAACTTCAAAATTCAGTTTGCTGGTCTCTTACGGTTCTAACCAGAAATTGTTCAAAGCAACTCAAACTAATAAAAATGCACATTACTTTCTTGGGGCTTTCCTGAACCAGGCATTTCCCGATAGTCTTTATTATCACTATTATTACTTATACCATTATTTAGCTGTGACATTAATGTACCATAAGAGTCATAGTAAAAGGCCCTATATACACGCTTTGAGAGGATACAACGAAAAAGGGTACATTTTTGTTTCTTCCCTTAGACTCATGAAGCTCCTTTCTTCATATTCAAACTAAAGACAAGGACATATGTAACTCAGGGCATGAATCAGTAAAAAAATATTCACTGGAATTACATGGACTATTGTTCACCATGTCGGTGGTTGGGTGGATGGAAAATCCTTTGGCCACTTTCATTACTCAAATTCTCAAGAGAAAAAAGCCTCTCCTAAGACCAATAGGATGACCTGAGCTGATTGCAGTCGGGTTTACAGCAACCAATTAAACAAAGCCATCACGGTTGCAGACTTGTGTTCACGCAGACTGACCTAATTTGATACCTGTTCAGTGACACAAACCAACCCCATTCCCATGACGCATTTACACTGGACAGAAGAACATGAAAGGAGCCCTCTAAGAAACCATCTGTTTAACCAACCAAAGCAAAAATACTCCACAAAACCCAGCAGTAGGCATTACTGAATTTGTGCAGATGACACACAAAATGAGGATCAGTGCATCAATCTATAAGATGATGTTTCCTCTCTTTGCTCTGACCACTGTTTTCCACAGGTAGACATCTTTAAAAAAATGATATAAAATCCAACTACTGTGTGTCCAAAGAAATTAATGTCATGATCTTAAGTGACCTGAACTATTACATGTTGACTGTTTCTGTGAGTGAGGGAAGGAAAGCAAGAAAATAAATAAAACACCCATGAGCAATAAGGCAGTCATTACTGTCACATGAACAGCAAATATCTTAAATGGGAAACATTAAAACTAATTTTAATTAAAAGAACAGAGTAGAAGAAGATGCCTACTGTCAGCACTATTATTTGACATGCCCTTTGAGATTTTAGCAAATAGAGTAAAACAAGAAGAAACCCATGGTGTGAACATTGTCAAGGAGGAGATAGAGTTATTTTTTATTTCCTGGTGACATGATCATCTACTCGGAAAATTCTGAGTAACTCCGTAAATAAAACAAATAGCCGAATTGATATCAGAAGTAGGAAAACAAATAATCATCTTTTAAGAATCATGTATTTCTAGCCCTGCAATTAAAGTGAAAACTGAAAAATAGTCATGACTTGCCACAAGAAAACGACAAGACTTACTAAGAGTTATGAATAGGATATGTGAAAAGATAATTTTTGATGGAAAAAGTAAAGCTGAAAATTGTGTGTGTGAATGACTCCATCTAATTCCAATCCATGGGCATTCCTGTCTACATGGGATTAAATGATCATAAAATGCATTGGAACAGTAAATCTATACAAATAGCCAAAATGTGGAAAGAGAATTGACAATGCTATGTGGGACAGAAGGTATGCCGGTTATGAACACATACATCATGGTTACCATACAGAGATCAATTCAGGATGCAGAGACGTTTTCATGGACGGCAGGTTGGAAATAAGACCTCCGGGTGGAACTCTTTCGTCCTTTGGATCTTCGTGGAAATGTATCCGCTTCTCCGTGTTAGGTCTGCTCCCGTCAGTACACCGCACACACAGAGACCCCACTGGCCACCGCAGGGAGAGCAGTGGTCATTAGGTCACAGGTGATCTTGCTCTGGGCAAGATGCCCATACCTAGCAGATTCAAAGTGCTCCAAGGGCACAGCCTGACTGTAGTCTTCTTTTGGACTTGGGCTAAGGGCTCTAGCCACTTAGCTAGAAAACCCACGCGACTCTAGCTGTGGACCCTTGTTGTCTTTAGCCTCCAGGACACCAGGCATTATTATGTCTTTCAAATGATTCCTCTTACTGGAAGAACAAGTTGCATAAGAAAGAGGAATACATCTATTCCATTCACTTTGGATTCCCAGTGGCTGGGACAAAGATGGCGTGCTTTCGTTTTCTGAGTTTAAAAGATAAAAAGATGCACTCATCACAAAATAATGTCCATAATGGCTGAAGTTTCAGATAGGTCTATGGACTTCTGTCCTCTTTGGCCTCCCAATCTAAGCCTTCTGCCAGCTTTATGGACTTCCCCAAGTTGATGATGATTTCAGATAGAATTCAGCCAACATTCCAGACTCCCTTGGACACCAGCTGTAGACGAGGTGACATGGCTGATGATGAGTGGACATCCCAGTGGTTTGAGAAGTTAGCGACTTGGTGGCAGGGAAATTGGGCTCTGGCTCTTCTTGGGAAGGCATTCAGTTGTCCCAACATGGCAGGGCGCCCTTGTGGTGTTCAGTGACAAGGGTACAGCCCATTGTTGGTGCTGTAGAAGCTCCCACTGGCTGCTTGGATTTTGTTCCAACTGCATAAGCCTTCAAAATCAGGCTCCCTGGAGAGTCTTTGAACTTCCTAACAAGAAAATCCTTCTCTGCCTAAGCCAGTTGGTGTGAATTCTACTCATGACACCAAAAGAGGGCAGCACGTACTTGCACTGCTGCTGTAAGAAAGTGTGGCAGATGGAGTGTCTTAAACCACAATTTACTTTCTTGCACTTCTGGAGGACAGACATCAGAGAGGAGGATGTGCCCACAGGGCCTTGCTCTTTCTCAAGACTCTGGCAGAGAATCTATGCAGGTCTCTCTCCTAGCTTCTGGTAGTTTCTTAGCTTATAGTGGCATATTCCCAATCTTCATGTGTTCCTCCTTTGTGCATGTTTCTTGGTCCAAATTTCCCCTTTTAAGAGAGACCCTGGCCATTCTGGATTAAGGCTCCACCCTATGGCAGGTGATTTTGTCTCTACTTAGCTACCTATAGCTGCAATGACTCTGTCTCCAAATAAGGTCCCATCCTGAGTGACTAAGGGTGGGCACTTGAATATATGCATTTGGGAGGGACAAAATTCAACACGTACAAAGAACTATGGATGCAAGTAGCATGAAGGCATGCGATGACTGGTGTGGGGAAGACCGTTGGGAGCAGCAGCAGCTCCTCGAGCCATACCTCCTGTCTCAGGTAACGAGGTCTGCCTTACTTACGCAGGACTGTCCGCTGGCTTCCAATTCCACGATGGTCTAAATGTCCACTCCTACCATGAGCAATGCATGCTCTCCTATGTAGTAGTTAGAGACACAAACTTGACATCACAGGACCTACACAGTGGGCCATTGTGAAGACATCCGAGTGCCTGTAAACCAATGAAGTCATAAAGTGGATTTTCAAGAGTATTCTCCAAAGAGGCTTTCTCTAGGTGAAATTACGACACTCAGGGTCTATTGTTCTCGCCTCTTTGTGGTTTGTAGAGTAGCATCATGCAAATTGGGATATTCATAGAGTGGCTGAGTAAATGGATTTTGTGGTGTCCTAGATTCTGGCTGCATGCACTCCTTGGGATGAAATCTCCAGTTATCGTGCACTCACTGTGTCTTCCAAAAATAATGTGCTATTAAATGAGCTACCTAGTTGCCCTCCTAATGAACAAGCAGGGCAGCAAAACGAAGCCCATTTAAAATATATTACCTATGGCTCCAACGACCATTACGAACACATAGGCTTCTCAAACGGCCACGTGCATTTTGATCTGTAACACAAATTAGCTCCGTGCTGCAACCGTGGACGTCACCAGTCCTGTCTCCAACGAGATCAGTATTTTCAGAGTAACTAATATGCTTCATTAGTTTCTGTACAACGAGGGGGCGTAAAGTTGGAACATGACATTTGTTAAAGGTCTCTAAATGAAGCCCAACAAGAGAGAGAAAACCATGAAAATGAAGTCATTATGTGGGGAATCTTTTAATTTCTATTGCCAGGAGCTAAAGGTGGCTATGAACACATAAAGGAGGGAAGACGCAAATGAATCTTTCAGGGTTTCACGGTTTCTCAAGCATGGGCTAATAAAAAGTTTATAGCAACCTTATAGCTGCTATATTTATAGTTTTTGGTCTTCCCTTACTTTGCTCCATTTGCCATTGTTATGCAGTTGGCCTCTTCCTGCTCCCTTAAAAATGCTCCATTATTACACACACAGAAATGCCACAGGCCAGGGCATCGGAGGAGTGTGTATTTAAAACTGGATTGCACGATGATTTGGCATTTCGATGCTGGTTGAAGGAATGAACAATAGCTTCCAAGACCTTGTGGATATGCAGGCATACTGGCTACGGTCTAGGCTGGTTATTACTGAGCAAAGGCGGGATAACATAAGGGAGACACAGTATCATTCTTGGAGAAGATTGGAAGACGGATTTTGTTGTTGTTGTTGTTTGTTTGTTTTTTAATAGAATGGTCTGATTCCAAGTTTCCAAAGCAGCTTCTTTATCTTCATGAAAATTACGTGATCTTTTTCAGTCATCTGTCTAGGAGTTTTGCCCCTATTTATGAACATTTTGGCCACATTATAAGCACTATGGCCATATACTTTTCGAGTTCTATAACTCTGGTCAACCCACAGATGATTTTTAATACTTTCTGGTAATTCTTTGAGATTATTGATGTTCTTTGACCGCCATATATGCAATATATCTCTAAGCATTTGCACGTACTGCTGAGAAGGAATGTAGTAACACTACATCTGTGCTCTTCTCACAGCTAGGACATACAGATGGTTATATTCAATAACTAATTATTTGTGCTTAGGATTTTGACAGCATCAAGAAATACATATTTTTTAATGCCTTCATATTTATAAAAACAAGACATTATATAAATTATTTATAAAAATCAATATATTCTTTGCCATCAGGTCAAAGTAACCCATAAAAAAACCATGAAACATGTTTCATATTCAAAATAAACATGCATAAGTGTGTGGGTTGGACAAAGGCAGCTACACTTGCCCAGAGATCTCGAATCACTCTGTCCTACACCTGAAACCAATGTAATGTTTTGTCAACTATACTCAAATTAAAAAAAAAAAAAATTAATCTGCTGATTTAAGTACATTTTGAATAGCTGACTTTGCATTTTATGAATTTAACACCACTACATTATTTGATCTTTTTATACTCCTTTTGTAATTTGCTTTCCTGGTTTTGGGTGGGAGAGGGTTAACACATGGTAAGACATGTTTTTGAAGATGGTATCAACAGTTCTTTCAGAATCATGTTGATGTGTGTACATACTTATTGACAACACCACACTCTTCAAACAGCAAGAAGTGACTAAGTTTATGCTTCCTATGAACATTATAAATAAAGCTAAATAATTTCCCACCACCTAACCCCACTTTCCGGATATTGATGCATATTCTTCCATCTATGTATATTTTTAATTTACATTAAGCGATATATGTTAAGGGAAACTTGCTTCATTTCAAATTGGACATAAAATATTTCATCCTTTCTGTATACTTGCACGTGTTGTTGCTATTTAACTTCTTACCTCAAATATATGCCTCATCCATTTATTCTTATTGGCAGATGTAGACCTAAGTTTGCTCTGTTAATGCAGTTTTTATTCAATTATGGGAATAAACTATAACTTATTTACCCATTCCTCTATACATTCAGGTGTCTATTCAGCCAGCTTATAGTGTTTCACTGTTTAAAACCAGAAGGAAATGAGCAACTTTGCTGTTGGAGAGCAGATGTGAACTAGGGAAATTGGATTTCTGGGTGGAGAATGCGGTATGTTGGTTCAATGATGGCTGCAGGTCCCAGAAGAGCACAGCAGGTGCCCTAGGAGGGTCAGCTTTCCAGATGTGCATGCATGCACACATATAGTCATGTGACTACAACTTCCCTCTTGGTGGATTAACTAGGAATACAGTGAGTGTCTTCCTGATTTCTAGACTAGATGCATAAGGAGAAAAAGGCAACTATTTCAGTTTCAGGGACATTTTCAGTTATCTGTTTTCATTAGTATCCACCACCTGTCAAATGTTTTACTGAATCAAACTAGCCTCTGAGCTCTTTTAGGCTCTATGTTCCAAGTCCTTTTTGTGGCAATGAATAGTTTGGTATTTTCCACCTGAAGTGCCCATCCCCATGCTGTGTATTATAACATTTTTCTTCATCATGTTTTTCTCATTATAATAGTCAAAGAGGGGATTAACTCTACCTTTTCCTAGTATTACCATGTGGTGCACAGTTTTTATCACCTTATGAGCTACAAATTTTCTCGCTACATTTTCACCTGTTTTTATGGGTCACTCCTAGAGAAGGGGACAATCAAATATTTCTCCAATAGCAATGGAAATTTGGAAGGTTTTATTTTTAATATGTCTTCAAGTCTTTCTCAAGCATCAGACCCGACAGTCAACAAAATGAATCATTTCGGCATTTCAGAGAAAATTTTCAAAGAAACCAACTGGGCAGCTGCCACATGGATCAACTGCTCTTATTTTCAGGCTTGGACTTATGGGGGGAAAAAAAAAATCTTTGTAATAAATAGATAGTTCAACAGCCATGAGCATGGCTCCCATGCCACTCCATGCGTAGGAAGTTTTGATCTCTGTTACTCAAGAGCACTAGAACTTGTAGCTCACTTTGTTTGTTTTCAGAAAAAGACTTCTCAGGGGTGCCTGGGTGGCTCAGTCCATTAAGTATCCGAGTCTTGGCTTTTGGCTTAGGTCATGATTTGGCCGTCATAAGATGGAGACCCACGTGGGGCTCCGTGCTCAATGCAGAGTGTTCTTGAGATTCTCTCCTTCTCCTCCCCCGACTCTCTCTAAAATAAAATCTTTAAAAAGAAAGAAAGGAAAGGAAAAGACTCCCCAGGACTCTTCATGCTGCAGCTGAGCAAGATACCTTTCTGCATCTGGTCTGTGGGACATTTATTTTGGGATTTATTTAAGTTACACCTTTAATTTCTTTTACATGTATTATCTATCACTACTCCAAAATGGAATATGTGATTATCATTTAATGAAGTGCCAGAGGAAATGAATCCTTTTTCAATAAAATTACTTATTTTCTTCATGAGATATAAACATTGTATATCCCCACATTGTTCCATTTTGTATTAGTTGCATCAAAAACTAAAAAAAAAATCCGTATTTCATAATACAAATTGTTGCAGTGAGAGAATATTCTTTTATTTTTTTTTAAGATTTTATTTATTTATTTGACAGAGACACAGCGAGAGAGGGAACACAAGCAGGGGGAGTGGGAGAGGGAGAGGACGACTCCCCACTGAGCAGGGAGCCCAATTCGGGGCTCGATCCCAGGACCCTGGGATCATGACCCTAGCCGAAGGCAGATGCTTAATGACTGAGCCATGCAGGTGCCCCTTAATAGGCATGTTTCATATAGATGTGTGTGTGATGTGTATACGTGTGTATGCATGTATAAACCAGATCCCTCTGGATCTCTCTATTGAAAATATATATTCTTACTCTACATGTATTATATAGTATATATTCTCTCTACAGAGAGAGATTTTCATATATTTGTAGTATAGATACACCTCGCAAATATAAATATAATAAAAATACACAAGTGTACATAAATATATATGCATATATATGCATAAATATATTTATATAATGTATGTAATATATACATTATAATATATACATATGTATATAATGTACACATATATTTTTGTATACATGTTGTATATCGTATCTAATATATTGCATACATATTGTATATGGATAATGTATATGTATATAAATATATAAAACGTATTTAAAATATATTGTGTAAAATACATTGTATACATATCGTATATATACAAGGTGTATGTAATGCATATAAATATACACAGGTCTGTGTATATATCCATATGTGTGCTTAGAAAAATTAACGTGTGTATATGATTTGTTAGAGCTTTTATTAAATTCAATATTAGAGGATATTTCTTTCTTTTTCAATAATGGTTTTTGATGATTCAAGTAGCTTATCAATGATCAGGGTATCTTACTAAAATACCGGTCCAATTACCAGCTGATTTTTTTTCACTCTTGTTTTGCTGATTCCCTTCATACTTATCGACCCAAACCCTCTGCAAAAACTGTGAGTTCCCAGGACAGAACGATCACATCCCCAACACATGAATAACTCCTAGCATTGCCCTATATGTGGTTTCTCCATAGAATGTGCACTACTAAGCATGGCTATTCCATCCCCTCCCAGATTTCGGCTGAAACAACGAAAACAAGAGATTGAGATGCAATGGGATTTACCACCGAGGCACAAAGACAGGACTCTCCAACATGAGTCAGACCTACTAATCTGTTTTCTCTCTTTTCGCACGGAATTAGTTAGCTGAACATATTTGCTCATTGCCTGTTGTTCATATGCCACTTTTTCCTATCTCTTAGAATAAAGACTTAGAAAGTAACTGTCATATTTTTCAGCAAATGAAATGGAAATTGGCTTTTTAAAAAATTATAAAGAGAAAAATCTATTTTAAATAAAATTACATTTGATTGCATTGCTACAACTGTAATACTCTCTGCAGCACAATTTACAACAGAACAAGTCAATATAATTCTATGATAGCTATAAACACTTCAAAGAATGTCCTTCATGCAGTAAAGATGCGGCATTTTAATAGTGATGCTTTTATAATTGGAAGAGATGAAAGTCGTGCATGTGCATTGAATATTTTGTTGTTGGTGGCATTTCATGGTAAAATTTTAGGGTTATTCATCTTGACGGAGGACTAGGTTATTTCTTTCAAATCAAAGCTTCTCTATATAATCCTCTTTCATATCTGAGGATATTACTGATGGTTTTGCTCTTTGATGTCAATGATTGATAAATATGACGCTGTTGCTGTTACCCAGAGTCCTCTGCCGAATGAACTTTGAAGGCTAACCCTTTTCTGATCATTACCCTAACCCTGCAGGGGAGCAGGATCCTTAATATTGTTTCTCTTGCTCATTTCTGGAGTCATCCTTTTTCCAATGCACTGTTTGGATGGATTCTACAAGCAACTCTGTAATGTAGAAACTCCAAATCTCGGTTGCAATCTCCTCATGGTTTGAAGACAGCCGTCCTTAGTCCAAATTCCACAGGTTCCAGGAAAGTCCCCTGGTCCCTTGGTTCAAATCCATGTTGACAATAGCATTTGCAAGTCTGGGGGCCAGGCAGGGCCCACGCCAACTCCCTGCAGGAGGCACTCCCAAAACACCGTTGTTATTTTATGTGCTGTATTCCCAAGCCCGTACATTTGCTTAGCACTCCATTCCGCCGATGAAGTTGGAAAAAGTCTTTATCCTCATCCTACGTGGCTGGAGTCCTGAAAACCAAATCCTCACCAGCAAGACAAGCACCTCAAGAGTCAGAGCCTTGCCCTTCTACCAAGTGCCCCATTTGGAGATTGTGGTTTCCCTTCTCCATCTTTCTCCATGACCGCCAAGATTTCTGTCTCCCCCCTACTGCGGAATGCATTCAAGGCACCTGGGGAACTTGTTACGTGTGCAGGTACATGGACATGATCCTCTGACAATCTGGTCTAAGTCTGGGTGAAGCTCTGGGGATCAGCCTCCAGATGGTCCTAAATACAAGTCATCAATAGACCACACTTGGAGAATGGGTGGTCCTCAATACCACTCACTCCAAAACTCTGAAAACCGACACGGACCAACACACCTTTAAACTTCACCATATTCCATAATCTCAGTGAGTGTCTCACTCTCTGGGAAGTAGGAATCCATTTTTCATAGATAAGGTATCTCCAAATTATGGATTGTCCCTCATGTTCTTCTTGGCCATTGTTTAAATCAGAGAGTTTTTGGTACCTTCCACTTCTTAGTAAAGTTTTTGTATCTTGGAAAGTACCCATCATTTACGAGAAAACGATTCTCCGCACACGAATTATGTGCAGAGAACACCTCGGACAGGCCGTCCAAGGAAGCACAAATATAATTCCCAAGTATCCACAACACCCCTAGCTCAACGGTACCCCATTGGTGCCTTATTGCCCCAAACGGAAGTTTAGGATGGCATATTGCGTAAAGCTTAGAAGGATGAGTGGTACATGAGCATCAAATGGAATGATGTGGCCGTGCTTACTTCCACAATCCTACACGTTTCCTCCAACTTGGGCCAAATGCTACTGGGTAAGGAGGAGAGAGAGAACATTTACTCCTTTATGCACAATTTACAGATGAAAAATATCAGATTCGATGGCAGCACCAGATGCCCTGTCCACGGTGGGATGAGAGGGCTGATTCTGAGATCACTGGGCATCCGCTCTACGAGGTGGATGTCATACCTAACATCGAGGTATGATCCACTGAGTTGAGCCTCAAGGTCTGCAGGGGAAATGGATATTCTCATCTTCCCTCTGGCTGATGAGTTTGGGTTGCTATAGACATCATGTCCGTGTTCTTTTTTTTTTTTTTTTAAGAATTTTATTTATTTATTTGAGAAAGAGTAAGAGAGAACACAAGAGCGGGAAGATCAGAGGCAGAAGCAGTCTCCCCACTGAGTAGGGAGCCCAACTTGGAGCTCGATCCTGGGACTCCAGGATCATGACCTGAGCCGAAGGCAGACACTTAATGGACTGAGCCACACCGGTGCCCCCGTGTCTATGTTCTTGAGGAACTTCTGCAGCAGGACATATTGTTCACATTTATCAGCCTGTGACAGAGGCCAGCATCCAACCCTTGACTCCTAGGAAGACCACTAATGTGGCTGCGTGGAGAGAAACCTGTCTGCGTCTAGCACAGAGATGACGCAATGCATGGTATGCCAAGATTCATGGCTTTTGCTTCAACGCTTCTGTAGAAATATTTATTCTAGTTCGTCCCGAAAAGCCAACATTGAGAAAGTTAAAAAACTTACGAACCTACACACGCTTTCTGATACTCATATCTAAAAGCCCCAAACTGAAGCCCAAATCATCACTTTTTCCTCAATAAGGATTCTTTATATGTTCAACGTGTGGGGTTTGCAAATTCAGGAGAATGCTAGCAATTAATTTTCTGAGACAGCAGTAGTACGTAGCCCTTTCACTATTCGTATTTTAAAATTCTCTCTCGTTGCAAAACAACAAATAGAAGGTTGCTATAGACTACGAATTTGTTCCCGGAAGCCTAGTTGAGGTGATGGAACGCTGAGACACACATATTTAAAAAAGTCCTTCTTAATAATGTGATCAGTTTGCCACTGATATTATTAAATTCCTCATCACTCCTCTGAAGAATAATCAGTGATGAAACATTATAACATAAACATGATATTTGTTTTGACCGACTGTTCTAATGCCATGCTGTTTTCTGCTTCTCTCCTGACATATACCTCGGATAAGGCCAAATAAATGATTTTAGTAAAATCGCATTCCCCCACTACCCAGATTCCAGGAGGGCAGTTTCCCTGAATGCGGTTCAAATTTCTAAAATTCTAAAAGTGTATTTTTCAGGTGTATTGTTTAAAACAGCTTGATCATTTAAGAAACCTAATCATGATTCTGCTAATAATGAGCTCATTGCATTAGTTATCTTGATGTCAAACCCCTTGGGAATCAGAGTGGAAAAAAAAAAAAAACCTTCTGAATTGCTTTGTTTCCAGGTAGAGTTTTGCATAATTTTATTTCCTTAATGGCATTTATATGCACATATCATATATATTTACTGCATATACATATATATGTACCTGCATCTATATTGTAATAGCAATATAACTACCTTAACTATTTTTTTGAATTTTGAGTTTTTTTGTTTCAATTCAACTTCATTAACATATAGCATATTATTGGTTTTAGGGGCACAATTTAGTCATTCATCAGTTGCATGTAACACCAAGTGCTCATAACATCACATGTCCTCCTTCATGCCCATCCCCCGGTTACCTCCTCCCCCCTCCTCCCCCCCTCCAGCAACCCGCAGTTTGTTCCCTAGAGTTAAGAGGTTTTTATGGCTTGTCTCCCCCTCTGATTTCATCCTATTTTAGTTTCCCTTCCCTTCCTCTGTGTTCATCTGTTTTGTTTGATGTATAAAGATGAACTGCTTTTTACTTCAAATCACACTGAGAAGTCACCAAAGATTTTGGTTGGCTCCCTTTTCACCTACCATCTTCCGAAGGGGTTCGGTTCCTCGCACACGGGATCGGTTGGGTTGAGGAATCAGACAAGACTCACAAAGGGCTGACTGGTTACCGTCAACCTCCTTGAATGAGCTTCTAGGGGCTTTAGGAACCAGTCTGTCAAGGAGCCCCCAGGCTCTGTTGTTGTCAGGGCGACTGGGTGTGATGTAATGCATTATGATGGCTTCGACTTCACTTGGTCAGAACCAGTGGAAATCTAGGTTTGCCTCGCTTCTCTGGCATTGAAAAGGTAAAGGATTTCACTGGTGTTTATGGTTTGGTTTGGTCTTTGCACACAATCAGGCTGACCTTTCCAATTACACCTAAATTTGTTTCCTTTCTCAGGATTAACAAACCTTGACACCTGTCTACCTTCCCATAGGTTGGATTTCCAATTTAGAGCAACAGTGTGCTTCCCACCTGTCTCCCCAGTCCTTTCTTGAAAACTCTTGGTGAAGCCTGCATCGTTGTTACATTTCCATTTGCATATGTGATACTGCAGTATTCCTGCTAAAGAGCGTTAACTCTCAACATCAGAAATTTGGAAGAAAATAATGCAATCTTACTATTTAACAAAAAAAAGATGAAAACCATCATCCCTATGGCTAAAATACAGCAGCGTAAGATAATCCTATCAGAATATCCTCTTTGAGTTAGTATTACAGCTCATTTCTTTTATCAAGCTAACTTAAGGCAAATATTCTTTTAAGGTGTTAATTAACTATCAACTTGAAAGGTATCTGCACTTGTCATCAGAGGAGATTCAATACAGAAGTTTAGAAAGCGATCATAAAACAAAGAGTAAAGGGCCAGCCTTGGCTTCCTCTGTGGGATCTGCATTAAACTGGCCCACCATTTCACAGATCTATATTCCAATTTCTGTATCCAAAATGAGGCGTTGGATTACACTACTGGAGGATTCACAGAGAAACGATGGTATGGTTCTAGGTGTCGTTGTCTTCATGACAAAGCAAATGATTAACCATTATTTTCCCCATCTGCTTCCTATGAAATTGGCCAGTTTTCTAATTAATAGACTGGCCTGACCATAGATTGATTTCAAGTAGATTACAGAAACATGGATAAAATAGAGGGCAACAAGAGAGTAAAATCTAGACTCACGGGTTTGCAAGGAGTCAGAAAAATTCCATTTGTCATAATTTTGTAGCAACCCCACATGGTGACAGTTTACCGTACTGTCTTTTGAGTAATACGTCCTTGAACTCAGGCAACAAAAGAGATGGGAAAGAGGACTTAGAAGGTCTATCCAATGGACACGTCGTCATGACTGCTTGCAGTCAAGGCGTGAAGAAGTCCCAGGATGCTTATGTGACAAATGACAGAGAAGGACCTCTCCAAGGAAAGCATGGACTGTGGGGTGATGAGTTTAAGAATCCCAAAAGCTCATCTGGAGCTTATAACAATATACGAACTCTCTCTCTATTCATTTGTACATATACACTCAAACGCTTGAACAACACAGTTTTGAAACACAAGGGTCCACTTGTATGCGGATTTTTCTTCATAACTACAGTACAGCACTATATATAACGTATTTTTCCCTTCCTTATGACTTTCTCAATACCATTTTCTTTTCTGTAGCTTAGAGAAGTACAAATGTGCGTGATTCCACTGTTTATGCTATTGGAAATGCTTCTGGTCAACAGTGGGCTCTTAATAGATAAGTTTTGGGGGATTTTTATACGTGGATTTTCGACTTTGTGGGGGTTCGTGCCCATAAGACCTCTGTTGTTCAAGGGTCAGCTTACGTATTATTATTATAAACGACCAGTGTGTGCTGGAGAAATGGAGGCTAGTGAGCATCTCAGTCAAGTGCGAGTATCTCCTGACATAAACATTTGCTTTAGGTCATGAGTTGTGGACCATGTTTAGAATTGAGAGGCAAAACTTTGCTGCATAAAGAGAGGGAGGAAACCAGATAGCAATGGGTGAACACCCCAAATGCCCTGTGTACCCATGTGTGTGTGAGAGAGGAGAGAAAGAGAGAGCTTGAGAGAATGCTGGATACTTTGGAAACCAAAGCAGTATACCGAAATGCACTTTAACAGTCATCGAATACTTTATACCCATACCATTTATTCAAAATAGAACTCTAAAGATTCAGGACCTACGTAACAAGGAAAAGAAAAACTCAGGTCTTCTCTTGTGGGAGAACTAGAAGGGTTTGCTCTCCCAACTACCTGCAAAATTGCAGATTTTTTTCATTCCCAGCCTGCATCTAATCAATTGCAGTCCGTTTATGTGTAGAACTGCAATAATTTACCAAGGGATTTTTCACATATGTTGGTGGCAAAGTGGGTTTCCACCCATTTTGGGTTTGTTTCTTTTTTCCTCTCTTTGCAATAGAATGATTTAAATAGTGGTCCCCAGTCAAAGAACCACAGAGTGTGAAACACATGTGAATAAATTAAGGATCCACTATCGGGAGTTGGAATCCGATCCAGATCATTTTTCTGGATCTGTGACATCTGTGTCCCTCCCCCACCGTCTTGGGAAATAATTCTTCCAGTAAAGAATGAAGGCTAATGGGAATATACATTTTGGATTATTTTAGAAATAAGATTTTAAGATTTTATTTATCTGAAAGAGAGAGGGAGAGGAAGAAGCAGGCTCCTCACTGAGCAGGGAGCCCGAGGTGGGACATGATCATGACCTAAGCCGAAGGCAGACGCCTAACCCACTGAGCCACTCAGGCACTCCAGAAATACGGTTTTACAGTCAAAGTTCCAAAGAGGCACTTGAATCTTATAATTAACATTACTGATGCATATATTCACTGGATAATGCATGCACGTTTGCGCTGTTCTCCAGAGAAAGAACAAAAACGATGTTGGTAAAAGCAAACAAGTTTTTGAAAAATTTACATTGGCATGCTTGTTTTTAAATTTTAACAATTTTGATAAATTTTACACTACACATTTGCTGTCAAGTTTCAACTTGTGTCTGAAAGCCTAGCAAAGTATATGCTTTGTTGTTTATCATATCCATTTGGCTTGAATAATGTATTCCTGATTTAAGGGGATGCTGCCAGATCTTGCCTGGCCTTGGATACGAATTCCTAACCAACTTAAGACAGTTATTGTTGGGATCAAGAGAACCAGGTACATTCTCTGTTCCAGCTCAACGCAAGTCTTTACTGCAGTCAACTTACAATGGTACCTTATTCACATGCCATTATAACATGACCCGGATGCCTTTGGGGAAAGCATTAGTCACTTGCATTTAGCTGTAGAGAAAAAGAAATCTGAAAAACAAACCAAAACCCACAAGAAAACACAGGCTTTTTACATAAGGCCTTCAGAGGAAGTCCCTCTAAAACAAGATCTGGTTTACACTCCAGCCAACGAACACGCACAAAGGGGATATTTGTGGAGTGTGGGTCATGTCTTCATCCTGCCCAATTACATGATGAAGCTAATAAACAATGCCCAGTAATGCCACAAGGCTTAACACCAATGGAAATATCCATCGACACAAGGATGGGCGTTCCTTGGTTGTTATGGAGATGTCTGGGTGTGTGGCCACTTATTTTCCAGCACAAACCATGCATCAACATCTCACTTCGTGTCTGTGTAAGGCTTGGTTGATGGGCTTAGTCTGAACATCGGTTCCAGGCACAAGAAGAAACGCGTGCACGCAGGGACCAGACCAGGCGTGCTGGCCGTTTACCAATACACTTTTTGTGTTTTCCTCTAGGGTCTTTCCAAAGAGCTCCGGGAGCCTATGCAGGCCAGCATTAGGAAGTGGGGCAGAGAGCAGTAAAACGCCTTCTGGCACCGGAGAAAGAACCCCGATCCCAAGGTCTGGAACGTCTCGGCGAGCTGAGATGCCAGGCAATAAGGGGTCTGGGCACAGCTCCTGATCATTCTAGCATTGCAGCATGACAAACCCCAAGACTCACCCCGTGCGTGAATCTACGTTCCCAGCTCCCACAGAATCCAAACGCAGATCCCTGTCCCTCATAGAGATTCCACCTGTACCCACAAGTGGAGTCACACGACTTTCTCCACGGAATTATCCAGTCTTGCCCCATGTCCAAAACCTCTCATGCATTTTCACAACCTCAGCACTGTTGACTTTCTGCCCCCGAGAATGAAAAATCTGTGCACTGCAAGACGGTTAGGATCTACCCACTCCATGCCCCCAGCATTCCTATCCAGGGGGGACAACCAAAAATAGCTCCTGACATTGCCAAATGTATCCTGGGGGTGGGGATGGGAACAATTGCATGGCCTCTGGCCTCTGACCCCATTCCCATGCTCAATAAATCAAGACTCTTGGAGAATCGAAGCCCAGAAGCTTAGACTCTGTAAAATGCTTGGAAATAAATGCCAGACCCTACTAAGGCCCTCTACCAATGGGAACTGATTTGCCGCTGCCTGTTGTCAGCACTGAAACCTAGAGAATTTCAGCAGAGGGAGAGTAAGAAATCTAGAACGTCAGAGATGTGGGTAGAAGACTCCAGACCTACCACCCACCAACCAAGAGCAAAGACCCCAAGCTACCCAAAGTGAGCCAGTGTAGGAACTGTGAAACAGAGCCCCATGCCAGCGTGAGTGCACACGTAAGGTCAGGTGACACGGGGCTGTAATAATCTGTAGGCACAGGAATTAGGAGACATAAAGTTTAGATGGATCTCATCCCCTCCCTGAATTATTGAAGTCCTTGCTACCGTAGGCCGTGTTGTGGGGAATGCAGCTCATTCCCAGATGATCGAGGAGAATAGTTATAGTATTGACATCACATGATACGAAGTCATTTGCATTGGTCTAAACACCAGTTTGCTATTTTAGCCGCTATAGACCCCGATCCGGTCCAGCGGAAAACTTGAAGTGTTTCTTAAAACATTGGGGAATAAAGAATTCTCCCTTAACCTCTCCACACGTTTGTTAGAGATATTTTGCTGAAGAGTCTTGAGAAAGCACACTCTGTTCTCTAAAGCACTCCTGCATTCTTGGCAGGAAATAAATTTCCTCATTCTCATTCTGGGGGAGTACACCTCCCTTGATTTGAAACCCTGCAGCATCCCAGGAGCCACTGGGGAAATCAAGAACCACATCAGCTGCTCTGAAGCCAGCATGCCTGATAAAAATTAGGGACGGGATGGAGCTTGGCTCATGCAAATGCATCTTTAACAATCTTAAAGGATATTTGCAGGGTTTCTAAAATGTTAATAGTGAAGTTACTTTCCTCTGATTTATGTTTGCTGTGCTTCCTCAGGAATTCTGAAATTTTTAAAAAATTTCTTAGGAAATGTTGCTACTTAGGAATGCAGTAAAAATGTTTATCTTTGGCTAAATATAATGAAGAAGATACAGCAATTGCATATATATAGGTGTGTGTATATATGCACATATATACAAAGAATAAAATTATATAGAAAGAATAAAATAATAAAATTGTGTGTATATATACACATATATAGAAAGAATAAAATTATAAAGAGTAAAATTATATACGAAGAATAAAATTATATATGAAGAATAAAATAATAAAATTGTGTGTCTAAATATAGTTGCATACTCTGTTATATACTATATTATAGTATAGTATACTATAATATAGTATAGTATAGTATACTATAAAATAGTATAGTATAATTTTAATTCACAGCCATATATATTTATACCTATCACATATAACATATACTAAGATATGATATATATTTATACCTATCACATATAACATATACTAAGATATGATATATATTGCTTCATAATATAGTTGCTACATTATATTAAAATATATTAAATATAGTTATTATATACTTCATTCACAGTAAGATATACTTTGTATACATGTGTTATATGTATATATACCATGCAAGAATGTCTGTAGTACAGAGGTGGTAATTAAATACCTATATTTTCCTTTATTTAACATGATCATGCGCTTCATTTTTTTGGTCATGGTACCCTGACAAGAGGAGCCTAAGAGAGAGAGAGGCATTTGACTTTTTCCTACGTGCAAGGATGTTTGGCTTTCAAGGTTTTTCATCAATTTCATATTGAAGTACTCTTGAGCACCGTATGGGAAGTCCTTAGCAACTGGGAAAGGTCAAGTGGTACCACTAATGATGTGGGGATAGATACTCCATCATTACGTGGTCACGAAGAAATCAAAGTTATCGGTTCATGAAGCATGGGCAGGTGATGCATGAAACAACTTCACCATGCCTGGAATGCTCAGAGGACTCAAGACGTGTTTGGGGAAGGAAAGAATAAATTATATGAATGGATGAAAGCATTTTTGCTGTTCTAGGAAACTTGTGTAGAAATTCCTATAGGGGGAAAATAGGTCTGAATACGAAAGGGAAGTCGAAGATGGTTTTCAAAGCCACCTGAATGAGTTTAGCAACGAGAGAGTGTAATACAAAGACACGACCTCGAGAAGCCATATGTTATGAAAGCGTTGCTTCGCTTTGATGCAGGAGTGTCTGCAAAGGACGAGGGACGGGTGATGAGTAAAACAAGGAACCTATCCGAAAGGTCTGAAGGGTGACTCAAGTACAAGGGGGAAGAGGTGTTTAAGAGCCTTCTAGGAGCAGAGCAATTCGAGGATGGATAGAAGATCTTCTTGTTTGAGGATAAAGGAGTTGCTGGTGTGAATCTGGCTGATTGAGCTTCCTAGGGTCAGTCCTCCAGCATCGTGGCCACGAGTTTGTCCAGTTGCGATCTGGAGTTCAAGATGGTACCTGGGATGGAAAACCAACTGGATGTGTTTCCAGTTTCAGCTTGACAGTGTTGGGTAAGCTCATTGGCACTGTGTGTACGCGTGTGTGTGTCTTTGAGTGTGTGTCTATATGTGTGCATGTGTGTGTGTTCTTCTGAAATATGGCGGCTCACAATAGCAGCTGACCCAGAGCGCTGTACAGCCAAGTCAAATCCATGGGTTTTTAGAGCAGATTGTCAGGATCCAAAGTTCAATACCACAGGTTTTCGGCAAAGCTGTTGGGAGAGGAGCACCCTCTCTCATACATTTTTGGCAAGAGGGAATGCAGGAGTGCAAGGTCTCTGGGATACAATATGGGAAAACCATTAGAATGACAAGAGCACTTGTCCCCTGAGCCAACGGTCTTCCTTTGAACAAGTACCCTTTCAACACACATGCATTAGCGTGAAGTGACAGGGTTCAGGATGCACTACCCCAATCAGGACATTGAATAACTTCAACTCAGTTGGTTAAGTGTCTGCTTCGGCTCAGGTTATGATCCCAGGGTCCTGGGATCGAGTCCCACATCGGAGCCTGCTTCTCCCTCTGCCTGCAGCTCCCCTGCTTGTGCTCCCTCTCTCCCACAAATAAAATAAATAAAAATCTTAAAAAAAAAGATAAACAATTACTTGGAGAATAAAACTTAAAGTGCACATCTGAATTTTGAGTGAAAATGATAAATGAAAATGTGTTTATATATGTACACTTTTTGCACATACTTATTTAAATATACATTTGTGCTTATTTGCATGCATATTTATATTTGATTATAAGTACATCAAAATACTGGGATAATATATAAACATGTGCAAAATTATCTAATAGGGTCGGCAGGGCTGTCTGTATGGGGCACATAGAGAGGCAAACCTTCCCGATGTTTATCTGTCGTTACATCTGCTTTTAAATTTTGAAACACGAAATGATTGCGTACTGAAATAAATTTTAAAGACGTATTTTATGCAGCGACACAAGCTTAATAATCTTTTGGATGTTTGTAATTTTAGATTTAGGGATTCTACATTAAAGAAAAAAAACCATGAAGAATCGCCAAAGGGCAATGTTTAGAATTCAGAGTTCTTAAGTCCCATGGCCATAAAATAATTCAGCGTTTAGCCTTTTGTAAATACAAGACTGTAAGAAGTCAGCAGCGACTGTGCGTAGGTTTTACTTCTCAGTTTGATGCGTGTGTAACTAGGTGACTGTAAGCTGGTAAATGATTTTTTAAAAAGTTAATCAGTGCGAGGAGGAGTTTACCAAGCAATTACTCTTATTACGAGGCTTTAGGTGGATGAAATGATCGCGTGTGAGGTTCTTTAAATTTCGCTCCCAAGTGTGTAATTGAGTGAACGTTTCCTTCCGCAATTTGGAAACGAGATTTACAAAGACATGGTGAACGGCTTCACGGAAGGTGAGCTTCACGGCATTTTGCAGAAAGACGAATCCTACAGAATGGCTCCGAAATTATTCCTGTGCGATGACCGTGTTTAAGAAGCATGGCTATTTATTCCGAAGCGGCAGTCTGTATGAGCAGCTAAAATGTATGTTATTCTAAAATAATAGGATGTTTTGCTGCACTTTGCCCTCCGGAATTGCTAGGTGTTTTGTTTCTGCGTTGGCCAGTTTTCTTTGTGCAGAATTTCATTCAAGAAGTGGAATTATTGCTCAAAATGAAGTGCTCATTCTGCTAACAGGAGTTGACTGAACCTTGGTGCCCACTACAGAAGAAGGTGTCTGCTTTAATTCTGAGAACATTTGCTTTGGAATGAGTCAACTTTCTACTAGATGATTGGGGGGAAATGTGTTTTGTTTTTTTTTTCTCATTTGATTAAAGAATACGTTTTATCAGAAGAAACCATTCTAATTAACAACATTTACAAGTAATAAGTATAACATTCTATGGACTTTTTACAAAACTGAGAATGTATGAGCAATTTCCAGATAAAGACAGAGACTATCATCGGGAACTCAGAAACCATCTCTGAGTTGTCTCTGTCACTACATTTCCTACGTGGTGAAGACTGTCTAGACATGGAACAAGAGAGATGGGTTTTTTCTTGATTTTCTGCTTCTATAGGGCATGCTGGTCCCTACTTCTCACTGGATGGTTTGTCCCATGGCATCTGAGTGTTTTCAGCTTGGAAGTCTGAAATGATCTCAAGGTCCAACCATCAAGCCACCTGTCACCTTCTTCCCTCTCTTGTCCAAGGTCAGTGTCTCTATTTCTATTTTTTTCCTTGTTTGTATGGAGGCCACAAAAGTCCACATAAGAGGTCAAGACTCAGGAAAGGCATATCTTTCATCGGATAGGAATTCTGGGATCACCTGTCCAGAGGGGAGAAAGCTCTTGTGGGTTTTGGATTTTATAAAGGTCAAATATATAAGCCTGGAAGGGGAATTTTTCTCTGATAGGTTCCTGGAAGAATTCTCTGCATTGTTCAAGAGTTCCTTTTTCTGTGATGGGAGTTTTGTCTCTGAATGTTGTAATCCCATGCGTTTGTCGATTGCTACGGTAACCTGTGACCATCCTTTTATGGTCATTCTAAATAAAACCACTGCATGAAGAAAAGCCACAGACTACAAGCAGAAATTCAAAAGTATAAAGAATAAAGTCATTTTTCTTGCATTTTTAAATCCAATTTTGTCATTTCCTTCAAAAGCTGCAAAAAGTCACACACAGTTTTTTCCCAGATTAATCCCCATGTACATTGTACATTGTTGTTATCGTAAATGATTTGCATTAAAAAAAAGCATTATATAACTTTCTGCTGTCAAGTAGGAAAATATTTGTAATTTTTTATGATTGTATTGGTAACTGCTGAGTTATTGACTGATAACTGTGTCTGTCCTTTTTATGACTGAAGCATCAGTTTGTCTGTGAAAATGTTCTTTTCTTCTTATAATTTGTATATTTTATTCCCCTGTGCTGAATAGGTATCAAGACAACAGATATATTTCCTTTCTTCTAATTTTGAAGAGAGAGGTCCTCATGTTTCATTATTAGTATGATTATGAGGCCGGATTTTTGTAAGTATGTTTATTGAGTTAGGGTGCTTCCTTCTATTCCTGAAACTTTGGTTGATTTTCCTACTTTTACATTTAGGAACACTATCAAATTTTATTCAATAATGATGCATCTACTGTCATGGGTATTCTGATTTTGTTTACTGTGTTAATATTAGGAAACATTCTATCCAGTACATAGAGTGGACGCTTATTTGTTAGATGATATTTGCTCAGTAATATGAAGATGAGAATAAAATTTAATACATTTGGGCTTCTTTCCTTGTTAATTTGTTTAAGGTCCACATTATGTTATAAAAGAAGAGTATAATTGTAATAATTAGGGTCACAAGGAAATCCTGGAATTCATGCATATCCTTAACCAGGAAAACAATGCAAAATAAACAGTCATGTACTTAGGCCATTGAGTAAAATTGCATTAATAGCTTACATGGCAAACAAAGCTATTTCTTTTACACTAAAAATACATGAAGAGCAAGAACTCAAAATATTTCTCCTCACAAAATGTGCCTGCAGAGAAGTCAGATCTCGAAATGCTCCTTGTTTGAAACTTAAAAAAGTGATTAAAGGAGTAAAAAATATATATATATAACATTAAAAATACAACGGCCAGGATGATATTTGCAAAGATGTGGCAAAGGGCTAACAGCTAGAATATATATAAGAAATTCTCCAAACTCGGCGCACCTGGGTGACTCCATCGGTTAAGTGTCTGACTCTTGATTTCGGTTCAGATCATGATCTCAGGGTCATGAGAGCAAGCCCCACAGGGGCTCCAAGCTCAAGGGGGGAGTCTGCTTGAGATTCTCTCTCCCTCTCCCTCTCCTCCTGCTTGTGTTCTCTCTAGCTCTCTCAAATAAATGTTAGAAAAAATTCTCCAAAGTCAACAATGAAGGAAATCATGCAACCTAATCAGAAAATGGGACAAAGACAGACATAGAGGCTTATGGATGGCAGAGAGATGAAAAGAGATTTGCCGTCATTGGGCATCAGGGAAGTTGCAAATTAAAGCCACTGGGAGATTCCACGACCCAGCTGTGAGAAGGACCAAAATAAAAGACAAAGTGAGGAGACGAAATGCTGGCAAAACTGTGCAGAAACTGGGTCGTGTGTATGATTCTATGGTAACATCAATGGAATTGTCTCTCTGGAAAACAGTTGGGTAATTTCTCTAAGAAAGTAAACGAGCAGTGACTATACGACCCAGAACTTTGGGGCATTTATGCCAGAGAAATGGATAGTTGTGGCTGCATAAACTCTTGTACGTAGAAAGATCATCCTAGCAGCTTTATGCTCATGGTGCCCAACTGGGCATGGCCGCTAAGCTCTTTAGCAAGGGAATGATGTAGACGTGTAATACATCCATAGACACGGTCCTCCTCTCCCCCACCCCCTCCACCGTTTCCGAAGCCGATGCTCGTCCTGATGGATGGCCAGATGGTGGGCAGTAGCCTCATGCTACATCACTATGTCTATGTCACCTGCCTCACTTGGTCTCATCATGTGGGCATTTCACCATCTCACATCATCACCAGAGGGACAAGGGTGAGGACAGCACAATAGTTTGAGAGCGAGGGAAAGCAAATCGCATAACTTTGATTACAGTATGTTGTTATAACTGGTCTATTTTACTCTTAGTTATTTGTTCATCTCTTACTGGCTTAATTTACAAAGCAATGTTTACCATAGGTATATGTGTATAGGAAAAAATAGAGCATATGTTCCATAGTTTTGTTTTGTTTTGATTTTATATTTATTTGAGAGATAGTGAGCACGAGAGAGGCAGCACAAGTGGGAGACTGGGCAGACAGAGAGGGAGAAGCAGACTCCCTGCTGAGCGGGGAGCCCGACCTGGGGCTTAATCCCAGGACCCTGGGATCATGCCCTGGGCTGAAGGCAGGGACTTAACTGACTGAGCCACCCAGGGACCCCATAGGTTCCATACTTATCCATGATTTTCAGGCATAGCCCCCATGGATAAAGAGGGACTTCCATAATGTGATAGTACTCAGCAATAAAAAGGAATGAATGTTTGATAACTGCATCAAGTTGGATAAATCTTGCGAGAATAATTGACTAGATAAAGTCAATCCCCAAAGACTACATACTGTCCAATTTCAGTTATTTTACATTCTTTAAGTGAAAAATAAATGATGGAAATGGGGAATAGATGAGTGGTTTTTAGGTTGAGGAGAGATTAGTAAGGTGAGGAAGGTACATGCTGGTCTAAAAGGGCAACATGAGGGTCTTTTGATGGAAATGATCTGTATCTTGATTGTATTAATAACTATATCCTCATTGTGATACGGTATTGTATATTAACAAGATGGGGACCACAAAGTAAAGCATCCATGAGATCTCTTTATAGTCATTCTTAAAACGGCATGTGAATCTGCCATTATCTTACAATAAAATAAAAATTAAAGATCAGACCAAACCCAAAAAGAGCAAACATGAAAAAAAGCTACTGGCTACCCTCAGAGGAAGGAATGCAAGTTCAAAGCAACTTGTTCGAGTGGCAGACATCCAGGGCAGATGGAAGAGTATTTCATAAAGGAACAAACAGATTCCACTCCACAGTCTGTGCTGTGAAGAAGGAAAAGAGGAACGCAGACCTTCAAAAGATCTCATGAATGCCTTCCAATTTGTTGAAAAAGAATCAGTATGGAAATAAGATGAGATGGGTCTCCATAGAGACATTTCTATGGTGGAAATAACTAGTGGTTCTATTTGTGCCTCTGAAACAATTTCTGTGAGATTATGCCCCTCCCTTGGCATGTACACACCATGTTCTCCCTGTGTCCTCACGTGGTTGTCCCTCTGTGCTGGTCTGTGTCCTCATCCCCTCTTCTTATAAGGACAGTCCTATGGGATCGGGGTCCACCCTAGTGACCTCATTTTACCGTAATCCCCTTTTTAGAGACCCCGCCTCCAAAAATATTCCCATTCTGAGGTCCTACGCGTTGGGGCTTGAACCTGTGAATTTTGGGGGGATATAGTTCAGTTCAGCACAGCCCCCAGGATCCTTTGTGAATGATTTTTTAACATTTCATTTGCATTTGCGCAAAGGATGTCTTAGAGTTTAAAGAAAGCATTCCCATACTCTTTTCCAAAGGAAACCAAGAAAAAGACAAAATTGGAGCTAAAGCATCAGTTTGATCAAGGCTATATTTACGGCAGAATCTGTAAAAATTCCAAAGTTAATGTTATATTTCAATGTTAAAGTGCATGATTATTTTCCAGATCTACTCTTTATGGTCAGACTGCTGTAAGTTTATATTCTAAAAGAGGATGTGGGTAAAGGGACTGAAAATGCGTTTACTACAATTCCTCTCTTACACAGCTGACACACAAACAACACAGGTGTGAATCGTGACCATCCACTTACATATCAATTTGTTTCAATAAACACAGTACATTCCTGTAAATGGAGTTTTTCTTCCTTATGTTGTTCTTAATAGCACTTTCTCGTCTGAAGTTTACTCGATTGTAAGAACACAGTATATAATGCATGTAATATAAAATATGCGTTCATTCATAATTTATGTTATTAGTAAGACTTCTGGTCAATAGTACTTAGGTTTTGGATGGAGTCAGATGTTATATACAGATTTCAACTCATGGGGGTTCAGTGCCCCTAACCCTCATGTTGTTCAAGGGTTAACTCTATGTAATTTTTTTTTTTTTTTTTTTTTTTTTTTTGGTGGGTTATGGTAGATAGAAGAATCCCTAACATTAGTCTCTTGTCTCTTTCTCTAGGTAAATCAAACATAGACATGACATTCTAGTCAGGTGGAGATTTTTTTCTTTTAATAACATTTCTATTACTGCCTTCTGGACTCTATTGCTTGTCATCCAAATTGCTGTTTATGGTTAAAGAATGACAGTAATGATGAATGAACTTCATCTTTAAAGAGTAAAATATTTAGTTTGACCTGGAAAACGTGGGGGAAAAAATTCCAACCGGAAAAGATGCCTCAACCATTAGCTCAAGGTAGAGTTATTAATTCATTATCCTTAGAAATATCACAATATAATCATTCCTGAATTTGTGTATAAGTATAAATCATAAGTTGAACGTGAGCATTGTATTTAACTTTTACCTTACCAGGCTCCCAATATTAAAATAATCATGATAGTCACATTTAGAAGAGTCAATCCTAAATTCCAAAATAATGTTTAAAAGGGATTATTACCTACCATGGAAAACAATGAGAATGCCTTACTTTGGGGCACCCGGGTGGCTCAGTCGTTAAGTGTCTGCCTTCGGCTCAGATCATGATACCGAGCCCCACATCGGGCTCCCTGCTCGGCGGGAAGCCTGCTTCTCCCTCTCCCACTCCCCCTGCTCGTGTTCCCTCTCTCACCGTCTCTCTCTGTCAAATAAATAAATACAATCTTAAAAAAAAACAAAAAAAGAATGCCTTACTTTTCTTGGGTTAGCTACCCAAAATCGAGTCTTCACCAATTCTTTACATATTGTTTTCACATTAGCACCTATTTCTCATGTCTTTCAAACGTTCCTATGTACTGAAAGCCTTATTTTAAACTCCGGGTGTCTCCCGATGCCAGCGGTTTATTTGGAGTAGTGTTAGTAGGAGTGGAATTACAAGAGTCACTGTGCTCATCACAAAGCCAGTGAGCCACCCCAGCCAGTTGGTTTTTCTTTTTTCTTTTAAGATTTTATTTATTTATTTGACACAGAGAGAGATCACAAGTAGGCAGAGAGAGAGGGGGAAGCAGGCTCCCTGCTGAGCGGAGAGCCGGATGCGGGGCTCAATCCCAGGACCCTGAGATCATGACCTGAGCCGAACGCTGTCGTGTTCCTCTCTGTGCCCCCGGTTGTGTGTGGGGAGGAGAAGGATGGGGAGGAAGGGGATGTCCAGAGATGAGTGCAGAGTGGAAGGTCCATGTGGTGGGGTGTGTTGACTCAGAGCAATATTTCAGGCTCAGCGGGGCTCAGTGAGTGACCAGCAGCACTACATGGTCTGCTCAGACGGCCTCTCCAGAAGGGTCAACAGAATGAAGCTATCTGCATAGAAGTTGCCTTTGGTGGAAGACAGCAAGTTCCATGTGCCAGGTATGGAGGAATTTTCCCTAAGTCCATGGTGAAATGCGGAAAATGTGGCCAGCATAGTCGATTTATGGTATTTTTTTTTTTAAGACTTTATTTATTTATTTGACAGAGAGCGATCATAAGTAGGCAGAGAGGCAGGCAGAGGGGGGGGGGGGAAGCAGGCTCCCCGCTGAGCAGAGAGCCCGATGCGGGGTTCGATCCCAGGACCCTGAGACCATGACCTGAGCCGAAGGCAGAGGCTTTAACCCACTGAGCCACCCAGGCGCCCCATATGCTTTTGTTCTTAAAAAAATTAATAGATTTTTTTACTTAGAGCAGCATTAGGTTGACAGATAAATTGTGCAGAAAATATAGAGTTCCCACACATTGCTCTCTCCTGCACACCGTTTGTGAGATACAGTGTTATTAATTGATGCCAGTGGTTTACTCCTGGTGGTGTACATTTTATGGGTTTTGACCATGTATAGTGACATGAATCCATCACTACTATATCATACAGAATAGTTTCAATGCCCTAAAATTCCTCTGTGCTCTACCTTTTTGTGATGGATTTTTGTCTTATTCTTGGGTCTTGACTGTTCTTTATTATTCTAGCTACTAGTCCTGTATTGGATATGAAGTTTGTGAATATTTTCTCCCAGTACGTAGCTTATCTTTCCATTGTCTTTAAACAAGCTTTCAAGTAGCGAAAGTTTTTCACTTTTATGAGATTGCTTTCCAGTATTTTTATTTAAAGATAACATGTTTACATTTGAATCCAGTGTTCAACTTTGAGTTAACTTTTAAGATTTGTGGTTGAGGGTTTTGTTTCTTTGTTTTGTTAGTTGGGTGTCTATAGACAGAAGGGCAATTGCTCCAACTTTATTTCTTGAAAAAACTATGTTTCCTCCATTAAATTACTTTTGCAACTTTCACAGAAATCAGTTGAAGTGTGGGTTGTGTGGGTCTGTTTCTGGTTTCATGACTGTGTTCCACTGAGCATAGTGTATCCCTCCAGCAATATCATACTGTCTTGATTACTGCGAGACTATGGCAAGACTTCATATATGGTAGCATGACCATCTTACTTTCTTCTTTTTCAAATGGTTTCCGAGGTTGTAGAACTCTTGCCTTGTCTTCTACATTTTAGATTAAGCTTGTCCATATCTACAAAAAATCTTGCTGGGATTTTCATAGGAGTTCCATTAAAATCAACACATCCATTTGGTGGGAATTTGACTCTTGGTGTCTTGGGTGAGAATGGGAGTCTCAGTGCTGGAAGGGAAGGAGGCTACCTCCCCTAGCTACATATTGTTGGCATGACTTCACATCAATCCCCTTTGCTGGTGGTGCTAGGCTTACCTGGTGTCAGAGGGAGTCAGGGATGGTGGGAGGGCTTACCTGAGCCATTCTCTGTTGCTAGCATGGACGTTCAGAAACACCAAGTCTGAGTATTCTTTTTTATTGGGTATGGCATCATAAGACACCTGCTGCTATGTTGTTCTAATAATTCTGAGATCCTAAAGCAGTTTGCCTTCTGCTTTTCACCTTTCAGAATTCTTTGGTTGTCCCTTGCGTTATTTCTAGGGCTTGTAGTTGCTTTCAGTGGGGAGGAGCAGGGAGCTATGAATCAAAACCATCTTGTCTGTATAGGAAGTAAATACTCTTTTTATTTCCCCAAATTGCACTATTGGATCAAATTACACATTTTTATTCTATCTGCTGCACCAGGGCTAGTAAGAAATTCTCATCCGTGCAGACAGAAGAAAACTGGTTATATAAAAACAATTATGAGGTGATTGACTTGGCTTTTTAACATCCAGGTAATAAACCAAATATTTGAGTTAATGCAGCAGCGTGCTGGTAAATATTTAGCAAGTGCCTCTAAAGACAGGGGGAAAAAAAAGATCTGAGTTATAGCCATTCCCCAGTCATTTGATGTAAATATCCTCTTCATTGCCAATTTAAAGTACCTAAGTGATATCAAGCAGCTCACAAAATTCCTGAAAATGTGATAATTAGCTTTCAAGGCACTATGAACTGGTCCCAGCACCTGACCAACTCTATGCCAAAAATTACAGGTCATGTCTTTCAAAATTACTGAAGTGAGTCTAAATGCTGTGAAACAGTAAGGAGCACGCAGAATTTTCACATTCAGCTGGGTTGTTGGCACAGTTTCAACACAGACTCCCTTGAAGATGTGCAATGAACATCTTTCAAATACACTGAAGTGGTAATTCTCCCCTTGACAGGAAACTTGAAGGCTGACTTCTCTCTTCTTCCTTTATGCAGATGTGTTTCTATGGAAGCCTCACTAGAAAATCAAATACAACCATCATCTAAATAGAAGGACACACCTGGCTTTTTTTCTGTATGTTAGTCACAGAAATTTGATTCTTCTTGGTGTCACTGACTGACATATATAGGGAAAAAAGACACCTCCTGACACAGTGAAAATTTGACATCAGAATCTCAATCTCTGCATTTTTACTATCTATAAATAGAACCATTTGATATCCCATGCAAGAGTGCTTTATATAGAGACAGCCTCTGGTTTGAGAAGAAATAAGCTAAGTTACCTTTTTCAATTTAATTTTTTAAATTTTAAGTCCAGTATAATTAATGTACAGTGTTATATTTATTTCAGGCATACAATCTAGTGATTCTACATTTCCATACATCACTCAATGCTCATCCAGGTAAGTATACTCTTATCCCTTCTGCTGTTTCACACATCCCCCCCACCCACGTCCCCTGCGGTTACCACCAGGTTGTTCTCTACAGTTGAGAATCTGTTTTTTGGTTTATCTCTTCTTTTCCCTTGTTCTTTTGTTGTTGTTGTTGTTGTTGTTTTAAAGATTTTATTTTTTTATTGACAGAGAGAGAGATCACAAGTAGGCAGAGAGGCAGGCAGAGAGAGAGGGGGAAGCAGGCTTCCCGCTGAGCAGAGAGCCCGATGCGGGCTCGATCTCAGGACCCTGAGATCATGACCTGAGCCAAAGGCAGAGGCTTTAACCCACTGAGCCACCCAGGCGCCCCTTGTTTTGTTTTTAGATTCCACACATGAGTGAAATGATAAAGTATTTGTCTTTCTCTGAATGATTCATTTCACTTAGCATTAAACTCTCTCGATCCACCTACGTTGTTGCAAATGGCAAGATATCATTCTTTTTTTTTGGCTGAGTAATATTCCCTTGTGTGTGTGCATACATATGTGTGTACACACACACACACCACATCTTCTTTATCCATTCATCTGTCGATGGGCACTTGGGCTGCTTCCATAATTTGGCTCTTGTAAATAATGTGTATATAAACATACAGGTGCATGGATCCCTTTGAATTATGTTTTTGTATTTTTTGGGTAAATACCCAGTAGCGCACTTGCTGGGTTGTAAGGTGGTTCTATTTTTAACTTTTTGAGGAACCTCCACACTGTTTTCCAGAGTGGTTGCACCAGTTTGCCTTTCCCCTAACAGTGTATAAGAGTTCTTTTTCTCCACATCCTTGCCAACACTTGTTGTTTCTTATGTTTTCGATTTTAGCCATTCTGGACAGGTGTGATGTGATATCTCATTGTGGTTTTGATTTGAACTTCCCTGATGATGAGTGATGTTGAGCATCTTTTTATGTGTCTGTTGGCCATCTGGATGTATTCTTTGGTGAAAATGTCTGTTCATGTCTTCTGCTCTTTTTTAATTGGATTATTTTCTGTATATGTTGAGTTGTAGGAGCTCTTTATATATTTTGGATACTAACTCTTTATTAGATATGTCATCTGCACATATCTTCACCCATTCTGTAGATTGTCTTTTAGTTTTGTAGAATGTTTCCCTTGCTGTCCAGAAGCTTTTTATTTTGATGTAGTCCCAAGAGTTTATTTTTGCTTTTGTTTCTCTTGCCTCCGGAGACATACCTAGAAAAATGTTGTTATGGTTGATGTCAGAGAAATGACTGCCTGTGGTCTCTTTTAGGATTTGTTATGGTTTCAGGTCCCATATTTAGGTATTTAATCAATTTTGAATTATTATGTGTGGTGTAAGAAAGTGGTCCAGTTCATTTTTCTGCATGTTGCTGTCCTGTTTTCCCCGCACCATTTGTTGAAGAGACTCTCTTTTTCCCATTAGATATGCTTCCTTGTTTGTCAAAGATTAATCGACCATACAACTATGAGTTGATTTCTGGGTTTTCTATTCTGTTCTGTTGATATATGTGTCAATTTTTGTGTCAGTACCACACTGTATTGATCACTACAGCTTTGTAATATAACTTGAAGTCTGGTATTGGGATGCCTCCAGCTTTGCATTTCTTTTTCAAGATTTCTCTGGTTATTCGAGTTTTTTTGTGGTTCCATACAAATTTTAGGATTGTTTGTTCTAGTTCTGTGAAAAGCGCTATTGTTATTTTGACAGGAATTGCATGAAATCTGTAGGTTGCTTTGGGTAGTATGGACATTTTTGCAATATTTGTTCTTCCAATCTATGAGCATGGAATATCTTTTCATTTGTTTGTGTCATCTTCAATTTCTTTCACCAGTGTTTTATAGTTTTCAGAGTACAGGTCTTTCATCTCTTTGGTTAGGTTTATTCCTAAGTATTTTATTCTTTTTGGTTTAACTGCAAATCAGATTGTCTTCTTGACTTCTCTTTCTGCTGCTTCATTATTGGTGTATAAAAATGCAGTGGGTTTCTGTATACTGATTTTGTATCCTGCAACCTTACTGCATTCGTTTTTCAGTTCCAGTAGGTTTTTGGTGGATTCTTCAGGATCTTCTATATATAGTATCATGTCATCTGCAATAAATGTAAGTTTTACAGCTTCCTTACCAATTTGGATGCCTCTAATTTCCTTTGTTGTATGATTGCTGTGGCTAGGAATTCCAGTACTATGTTGAATAAAAGTGGTAAAAAAGAGTGGACATTCTTGTCTTGTCCCTGACCTGAAAGGAAAAGCTCTCAGTTTTTCCCCATTGATGATGATGTTAGCTGTGGGTTTTTCATAGATGGCCTTCATTATATTGAGGTATATTCCCTCTAAACTTACTTTGTGGAAGGTTTTTATCATAAATGGATGTTGTACTTTGTCAAATGCTTTTTCTGTATCTATTGAAATAATCACATGATTTTTATCCTTTCTCTTATGGATGTGGTGTATCACGTTGATTGATTTGCAAATATCAAACCACCTTTGCATCCTGGGAGTAAATCTCACTTAATCATGGTAAATGACGTTGTTAATGTCTTCTTAGGTCAAATTCAATTTTAAATGTATTTTCAGACTGACCTAATATATATCCTTGCCTGTAAATATATACTCTGGATATTTTTTACATGTCTTCAATCATTATGCTCATTTTATCAACCTGAGATTTTTTTATTAAAAGTTATCTTTTTCTCCAAAAATAACTACTGTGATCCAAGGTTGGCTCATTTTTAGTTTGTGAATAGTTTCATAGATTCAGGGTGAAGTGCCTTCAGCATTGCTATGGATTGAATTATGTCCCTGCAAAATTCATTAGGGTTAGATGAGGTCATGAGGGCGGAGACCCGATGATTAGATTAGTGTCCTTATGAGAAGAGACATCAGAGAGCAGTCTGGGCATGTGCAAGTTACAATGAGAGCTCTCTCCAGCATAGGACCATGCTGGCTTCCTTGATCCATGACCTAAGAGAACCGTGAGACTATAAATGTCTGTCTCTTAAGCCACCCCCTCTGTGGTTTTTTCTTATGATGGCCCATAAGCATTGTGACCTGGATTTCTACATAACTTTGGGGAAGACTGTTCTGGTAGCAAAAACTGAGCAGCACATATCATGAATTTGGAAGATGGAGAGGGAAGAATTAATACACTACTGGGTATGAATAAGCTTACTCTTTACTGCTTGCCCCTTCCTTGAATCATTTCACTGGATTTGAACAAAAATACAAAGTAATATAAAAAACAAAAAAGTTTCAGTGCAAATATCATCTCTTTTAACATCCCTGTCTCCTCCTGAAGGTCTTAGCCATCATGGACCCTACATTCATTGCACAGTACACACAGTCCTCTTGGAGCTTGTATGGATTATGAGTGGCATGCATCACTTACAGGCTTATCCAACTACTAGAATTTGATATACCTGAGGACAGGGATCACATGTTTCAATGAGTATTTTCCTAGTATCTAGCACCATTCTTATTCCATACTCCATCCTATTCCATAACCATTGTAACTGTTAATATATATTTGATAAACAGATGATTAAGTGAATGGAATATAAGAATATAATAAAGAGCGTCATCTCATGATGATTAAGAAAATTAAGCAGGTCATGGTTGATATTTTTAAATGTTTTTTATTTGTTTGTTTTTGCAAAAAGAAGGAAGCACAAGGAATACAAGACACAGTGTGGGAGAATTCAAAGAATGTAACGTATATGTAGTGCTGTCTGTATTTGTCTCTTGCAAATACACATGGGCGTGCTCTGTTCTGCAGTCCCATTAACCCCTTCCCATATTAAAGATGGTGGGAGTGAGCTTACCCATTCCCCCTTGAAACACTGGTCTTTACTTTCCTTCAGAAAGAGGACATAAATTCTCATATAAAGACAGGTGTGTGAAATAATTACATTAGATTCCTTGTATTGATGTAATTCATGTTCAAACGTTATCTCCACCTTTTAATTCCTAATTGGATTAATTTTCCTTCCCCTCAGACATTATGTAAATAAAATGTTTTCCTTTGGATTTGGCTTCAGGATGAATTCTGACCGGATACATTTGTCATTTCATGGGAAAAGACTCGTGGCAGAATGGCCATTGACAGGACGAATCGATATGTAATTACTGGCAGAGTATTGGAAACTTTCAGCAGAGGAGAAACTTTGAGCACAGCTTTCTAAGGATATTCCAAGGATAGACTCAACATCATCTTGAGCATTAATTTTGTCAGTCATTTGCATGCTGATATTTATAAAGATTTCTCCCCTGTAGATCTATTACTAGTTTTCCTACAAGTCAGCAATCTGAAAATGACCATTTAACAGGTTTTGTAATACAGTTCAAGACCAACAGCAGTCCCCAGGAGCATGCTAATGGATAGAAAGAATGAGAGGGGTTCAGCAACATTTGACTCTAAAATAACCAAAGCATGATTCATGGGAGGACGAATTTAAAGAGAATGCTGATGTCACTGGGTATGAGTCTAAGGCCCCAAACCCATGTGCAAAATGATATACTTACCGTTCCATAATGACCAAAGTTCTGTTTGTAGCCTCCACTTCGTGAAAGGGCTGGAAATTTATTTCTGTGAATTCAGTTCCTTGCACTAAGCACCTTTTCTATGGTTCTACCTGCTTATTGGAGGAAATGCACTAGGTAGAAGCTGAAGGAACACCTGGTTTTTGGAGATACGCTAATTCCCATCGGGTCTTCAGGGGTGGGACTGTGCTGGACAGTGCCATACATCTTTTTGGTCCCATCAGGTTAAACTCATCCTCCGCCATCTTCCACATGTTCCCTTTGAGTGGGACCATTATCACGGACATTTCTAAGATGCCATGAATCCCTCTGCCTAGATACGGTCATCGCTATTATTCTATAATGAATGGGGCAACTGCAACTCTAGGATTTTGGAATTCCCCACGAACTGTATCTGGATACAGAAGTACGAAGAACTGATCTGATTTGGAGAGCCTGAAACAAGACTCCTGACCAGAAAGAGCAGTATCTCAGCTTTCCTGATGGGGCCTCTAATTCACGTCTCTTCCTGCAGTGTTGGAATCTCTGTGTAGCCTGTGAAGAGTGGAGGAACATTCATTTTCGACCTGTGCTCGTCCAACTCACTGGGCTGTTCCAGATGTCTGACGCTCCATAGCCATGAATTTACTTCATTACGTCTTGCATTCTGTGAATTATCTTTTCTTCAGTTCAGGGAAAGTGCATCATTTGTAGGACTGACAGGAGAAGGGTAACTTACACTGGAAAACATGGCTTGTCTAGAAGTGTAGAAGAGGAAATCACCACTGGTGTCACTCCTAAATAGTATTCTCTTCCATTAGACTCTCTCTGAATGTCACCTTGGTGAATCCCACCTTTGTTTCCAGAATAGCAAAACTCTTCCTTCTCACCCCTCCTTGGGAACCCATTTTGAGTCAGATCTTCTCCAAAGAGCCTATCTGGAGAATTCTATACACTTCATGTTTAATGGCCTACATTCTTGGTATATGCCACCTTGGGGGACATCCACTGGTATGTCATCCAACCTGCCTTGTGTGGACCCCTGCTTCCCACACCCATGTAGCTATTTCAGTAGCTGCTGTGTCCCTACCACCCTGCTGGCCAGTTTGTTGACTCCAAGATGGGCACCAAATTTGAGTTGCACAATTCTGCAATTCTAAATACAAAATTAGAAGTCCTCAAGATTTCCGTTTGCAATTAATTGCCTGGTTTGGACATTTCTTGAGCACATAAATGTGAGTTGAATGGATCTGTCATCACTGACAGAAATGGGATGGTTTTTCTCAAATTGGCAAAATTGCTATCTAAAGTCTAATGTGTGTCCTCTGTAAATATCCTCTTTGAAATGCATGCATATGTAATTTTAAAGATGTATATTCACATGAGTCATCAGGAATGTGGTGAATATTCACAAATGGGTCATGTTTACCTTACCCTTCATCACTTGTGGATTTAATTCTGACAATAAAATAATTTAATTTGTAAGAATCATCCTAGAAATATCAATACCCTAGTATACACATGTGCTAAGTGTCTGAAAAAAAAAACCCCACAATAAATCATTAACATTTAAATATAATCTCACTATCTGTGATGTTGCAGGTGAAACAGTCTTACAGAAATAGAAAGTTTACATTTTTATATTTCTCTATAGCAAAATATCTTTGTTATATATCTATGGCACAGTTCAATTTTAAAAATCTTGTCAATGGGATCAAGTTTCCAAATTTCTAATGTAAAGTAAACCAATTATAATTTTTTTAGAATCAGTTTGTAGTTACAGCGTATTTGGGATTTGAAAAAGGAAACATGTGTCATCTGTGAATGAGAAATTCCACCAGAGGGCAGGGGAGATTATCTTGGTTTTGGAAAAGAACAGGTAGTCATATTTTGATGTGGAAACTGCTGTTTGGAAAAAATAAAAACTGATCTTGTAGTGACCAGAAAGACTGTCACAAAGATGATTTTTTTCCCCTTACTATCAGTATGGTTTATCCTGAGCACTACATATAATCACATCCAATCTGGCACAGCATGAATATCTTCTGCTCAGAGCTCGTAAGACTGAAATTCAGGTGTTGATCTGTGCTCTTGTTGAGCTCAGAGTCCTTCTCCAAGCCTACGTGGTTGTGGCAAAATCCATTTCCTTGTGGTCATAGGACTCAAATCCATTTCCTTGCTGGCTTTCATCACAGGGCTGTCCTCAGCTCCTAGCAGCTTTCTGCATTACTTTTCACATGGTCATGTCCATCTTCAAAGACAGCAGCGGGGAGCCTCCCTCTTGTAGAATTCCTTCCAGGCTTCGAAGAAAGTCCTTTTGAAGGTCTAGCCTGATTAGGTCAGGCCCAAGGAGGATAATCTCTTTCTCTCTCTTAAAGTCAACCAGGCCTTGTAAAAGAATCTGATGATGAGAGTTTAACAAATCCTCAGGACCTTCCCATACTCAAGAGGAGGCAATTCTACAAAGATGTAGCTCTCTGGGGATTGGATTACAATCTTGCCCGCCACCAGATCCCAATTTTCTTGATCATATAAATGAATAAAAAAATTAATGACCTCTAAACCCAGAGTTGAAATATCACAGTCTCAGTGAAGATAGAGCAGTTAGAATAAGCCCATGCTCTTAAATGGAGGAGGTGAAGTTATAAGAGATAAGAAGATGAAGACACCAGCGGCATATTCTGGCTCTTTCAGATGAGACTCAGAGCGTGGGCTCCCTATCACAGTGCTCCTTTCGTGCAACTGTCTGAGGATGAAGGCACTCAATGGTCAAGTATAGCTGCCTGTGTGTTGCCACCAAGAATTTATCCACTATAGTTCATTCCCATGCAGAGAGCCCCCAGCCCTAAGAGGAGCCTATTCAGATATTCTGGGCAGGACAGGAGATTAACATAAACTTGACACTTGTGCTACACTCAACTTCCTTCTTTACTCTTTCTTTTCAGAAAGAAAACCCCATTTCTTTTTGTAGAACCATGGTATTTAGAGTTTAAATTTGATCGCTCACTGTGGAAGATTAAAAAAACTACATTCAGAGGCCATCTGAAAAAGATCAATGACACGAAGGTGTTGATGGGAATTAGCTATTTAAAATCCTTTACCCAACTGGGGCGTCAGAGAATGGCCGGGGCAAAGGACAGTCCCTGCATTCCGTATCATACTCCAGCCAGCAGCACTCGGCAAAATGAAGTAGTAGCATAGGAAGTCACTTTGCCAAGGACACATATGTTGCAGTCTTTACTTGCTCTAGAACATTCCCTGTGGATATCTGAACACGTGTGTTAGAATGAAACATGCTCATGCACACAAAATCTACCCTGATGTTTTCTTTGTTTTTCAGTAACTCAGCTGCATAGATAGGAGATAATCATAGTTCACTGGTATCACGGTCTATGGTGGGTTTTGTTTTTTTTTTTTATACATCCATCCACCTGTCTGTCCATCCAACTGTCTATCTATCCACCCACCTACCTATTCATCCATTTATGCACCCACCCATCCATCCGTCTGTCCATCCAACTATCTATCCATCCATCCACTCCAACTACCTATCCACCCATCCATCCATTCATCCATTTTTAAAAATATAATGATTACCTATAGACTTGCCAGCCAAGAGAAGAATGAGACTATAACCGACAACTTAGATCAATCTACATGCTATTTCCTTTACCTATCTGCCCACCTCAATATAAGTAACCAATATTTTGAATTTTTTATAATTTATTTTATTCATTAAATTTAATTGTATGAATTTATATAATGCAATCTAAATTACTTTTTTTAAGGAAAATATTGAATAAATTGGACATGTAACCTTGTGTAAGTTTAAGGTGTATGGCCTGTTACTTTGATACACTTATATATTGTACTATGATGGCTGATGTAGTGATGTTTTTCATACTACTTACTTCTGACAGTACAATACTATTGTCTATATTCAGTATACTGTGCATTAGATTAGATCTCTGTGGCTTATTTACCATTTGTTATATATTTGTACCCTCAATCTTATCCCCTGCCCACTCTTGGTAACTACCATTCCACTTTTTTTTTTAGATTCCATGTATAAATGATATCATACACTAATTATCTTTCTCTGACGTATCTCACATAGCATAATGTGCTCAAATTCCATGCATGTTTTCACAAATGGAATGATACCCTCATCTCTTAGGTCTGAATTATATTTCATGGTGTATCTGTACCACATCTTTTTCATCCATCCATCTGTAGATGGGCATTTGGGTTGTGTCCATATCTTGGCTATTATGAATAATGCTGCAATAAATACAGATTGCAGATATCTTGTTAAATCCTGTTTTCCTTTCCTTTGGGTATATACCCAGAAGTGGAATTACTGGATGATACAGTAGGTCTATTTTTAATGTTTTGAGGAACCTCCATATTGTTTTCCCTAGCGGTTGTACCAATTCACGTTCCCGCCAAGAGCCTAGTTTTCTTTGCAACACATACTACCCAACACCTGTTGTTTCTTGTCTTATTGGCGGTAGCCATTCTACAAGGTGTGAGGTGATATTCCACTATGGTTCTGCTTTGCATTTCCCTGACGATGAGTGATGTTGGGCATCTTTTCATGTCTTTTGGCCATGGGGATGTCTTCTTTGGAGAAATGTCTATTTAGTTCTTCTGCTCATTTTTTAATCACATTCTTGGTTTGTTGTTTTAAGTTCATAGAGTTCTTTATATATTTTGGATATTAACCCCTTATCTGATAGGACTTACAGATTTTTCTTCCATTGTGTAGGCTGACTTCTCATTTTGTTAATTGTTTCTTTGCTGTACAGAGCATTTGAGTTTGATGTAATCCTACTTGTTGATTTTTGCTTTTGTTGTTTGTGCTTTTCTGGTCATGCTCAAAACATCACTGCCAAGGGGTGCCTGGGTGGCCTGGTTGGTTAAGCAACTGCCTTCAGCTCGGGTCATGATCCTGGAGTCCCGGGATCACGTCTCACATCAGGCTCCCTGCTCAGCAGGGAGTCTGCTTCTCCTTCTGACCACTCCCCATTCCCCTCTCACGCTCTCTCTCTCATTTGCTCTCTCTCAAATAAATAAATAAAATCTTAAAAAAAAAATCACTGCCAAGATGTGCATCAATAAGCTTCTTCCCAATGTTTTCTTCTAGGAGTCTCATGGTATCAGATGTTGTGTTTAAGGCTGACCATTTCAAGTTTGTTTTTTGTGAATGGTGTGAGGGAAGGGTCCAATTCCCTTGTTCCCTGTGTGTTTCTCCAGGTTGTCCAGCATCATCTGTTGAAGACACTATCTTCTCCGCATTGGGTGTTCTTGGTTTCCGTGTCTCATATTAGTTGGCTATATATAGTGGGATTTGTATAAACCATTATTGATGTCACTTGGCTTTGTTTGTGTTCAACATTTAAAACAATGGTATCGTGGGTTAGAGAGACTTCTGAAGCTTTTTTTAGGCTAGATATTCAGTAGTTAAGACCCACTGACGTAGTTGTGTGTACCTACAACACATCCGCATTCCTCCTGTATCTTATTTTCGTGATCATTTCCATATCACTAATGAGGAATTTAGCTGGGATTTATTTCTATTTTATTGTGAGCCAAAGTACAATGCAACCTGGCTAACTATGTGTGGAGTACCAATTTTACTAAATATTTAAATCTTCACACGCTGTCTGAGAGATCATCTATTCCTTTCCCAAGTAATGGAGATTACATCTGTCTGATAATATTAAGCCCGTTGGTATTGAGTTGTGGTGATTCACAGGAGAATGAACCCAAAGGAGACAATAAACCAGTAAAATAAAACCAGTCTAATGTGTTTTAAAATCCCTAAAGTTTTAAAATACCGTGGTAATTCCAGGCAACATTACACGAACACGGATCAAACAAGTTCTTAAAAATGGCTATCCACGATTGATGATTCTTCACTTCCCATTTGGTTAGTGGGGAGAAAATATATGTACAGTACAAGATGAGATTGTTTCTTCTAACGTCTCAGTAATTCCCCAAACATATTTCCCTCGTACTTAACAAAATTATTGATATTTTGGACTTTCATTGTGCCTTTTACATAAGATAAATCACCACCGCATTAGCTATTGAATTTCTCTGAAAAATGTTTTAAAGCTTAGAACACCAATTCCCAAATATATTACATATTCTTCTAAAGGAGAAGAACACACTCTAATTGACATGCTTTAGTTAATCTGGGGATACAAATCGTCTGCAATGTATCAATTCCTTCTCAATAATCTCATTTCTTTTCCTTCCGCTCCTGCCTAGCGATGGCTCTGGAGAGGGCTGACAGAGACAAACCACCTTCCCACAAAGAGTCTAAGTTTTACAAGCGGCTTAATGACAGAAGAGCAAAGTAGAAAGAGGGTCAAGATGAAGCACTGGGATATGTCCATACTCCTCTGGGCGGAGGGAACACAGAGCCCATTCTGCAAGCCTAGGGGTGTCAGAAGACAAACCAGCAAGGCTACACAGCATCCTAGCTACCACCTAAAGTTTGAGGTCTCCCCCTTACCCTGCCATATTGCAGCATAGTAGGTTTACCTGCGATGTGACTTCACAGAGAGGGCATTTGGCAAAATCTACAGAAGCTTACTGACTCACCCCAAAGAGACAGGGTTAGCCTGAAAGACACCAGGAGCATTTGGTTATCAATTTAAATATCACAGATGTGTTGGGTTTTCTGCCAACCAGTGGGAGAAGGGCCACTGGAAAATGCATTATTTGGCAAGAGAAAGGAGATACATTTTGCTAAGCTTTGGCAAAATCTGCTCTGGTAAAGTAGTTAGACATACATGTACTGATCCAAATGTGTGTGTGTATTTTTATACATAAGCATACACCCTACATGTTATGCTTTTATATGAAGCATAGAATCTATAATCCTTGACAAATAGGTCCAAAAAACAATGAGATGTCGATCTGCTTGTCTTCAAAAAACAAAACACAAATAATACATTATATAGTAACAAAAATAAATAAGAAACAAAACAAAACCCTAATACCTTGTAATGCTACTTAAAAATACACGTTAAAATAAAATATACACATGACAATGTAATGCGGTCACAGTGACATAACACGGGTTACAGGATGGTGGGAGTAATGACAAGGAAATGTGTCCTATTGACTTGAAATGTGTCCAGAAATGATACTGGGTTTGGAAACAAAACCAGTGCATTCTGTCTGTATCTGGCACACTTACTAGCAGAACTACCTCCTAAAAACATGGGCAAAATAGGCACTTTACTTGCAGAACCTTCCCTTGATTTCATTTCTGGCCTAACATTGTATAATATTATGATTTCAAAGAAAAAGCCATTTTAAGAATAATAAGAAGGAGGCTTGGAAAATACTACCAGAGCACTGACACAGAAAGAGTGTAAAATTATCGTCCAATTCAACTGTCCAAAGGCATATCAGTTCTTCGGAGCGGTGAGGGGGCTGTCAGGATCTGCCTCTGGAGATCTGTGCTTTGCTAGATTATAGAAATTTCTACAAGCACAGTGTTACTACTGAATTTCTTTCTATTGTAATAAATTTCATCTCCCATGCTCTTCATTCCGTGGCTCTGCTAATCATATTGGCGATTTACATAGGAAGCTTTTATAGATCACCACAATTTACATGGCATTGAACACGTGATTTCTCCGGGGCCCGCGAGCTGTTCTCACTGACTTTTGCCGGGCATGGTCTCCACTAGGAATGTAGACCCAACCACATGATCTACGGGCTTTCAAGATGCTTGATTAACTGTCCCACGTGCACTCATCCAACTCTTTGGCAGACCCACCTTGGTTTTCAATATTCTTATCTTTCTGACCAGTACGCCGAAGGAAAGTCGTATTTCAGCTTCCATGAGAAAAAGCCCAACCGAATGCACTGGGACAAAATGGGCATATTTTAGGGCGATCAGTCAGTATTTGCTCTAGGTGAGATTCTAATGTATTAATACAATTTAACCCACGGAAATAAAGTTATCCCACATAAGGAAAGACGAGGTAGGAAAAATAAGGGGCGAGCCCGAGAGAGGACACGCCTGTGTGCATGCATACATACGTGTGTATGTATATGGATCTGCACATGTGTATATGTTTCAATGCACCTGTCATGACACAGCAAGACATAGGATGTCAAACGTCCTCAGTACAAATGGAATTTATTGCCTATGAGCTGAAGTATGATGGTATTCATCCTTGATAGCTACTACCCTAAATGTCTGGGAGGTTGAAGAGGTAGCCCTTTGCCGGGGGCCCAATGGGATGTGTCTTCTGGGCACAATGAGGATGCACACCCATCCTCAGGAAAGACTACCAAAATCGCACAGTTTCCGAAGACGGTGGCCATCTACAGGTGGTAGTTGTTAGCAGGGATTTCACATGAATTTCCAGTAGAAGGTATGGGGCTGTTGATTCGTCAGCTAGGGTAGTCCTAATAGCGACCACATTCCAGCTGGCTTAAACAGCAGACGTTCATTCCCTCCCGGTCCTGGAGGCTGGGAGTCAGCGATGCAGGTGTGGCCTGTACTAGTTTCTCCTGAGGCCTCTCTCCTTGGCGTGTAGACCTGTGTCTTCACGTGGTCATTCCTCTGTGTCTGTTTACGTCCTCATCCTCTTTTCTTATAAGGACCTCAGTCCTATGGGATCAGGGTCCACCCTCATGAGCTCATTTTACATATATCCTCTCTTTATAGGCTCCATCTTTAAATATGGTCCCATTCTGAAGTCCTAGGGGTGAGGACTTAAACGTAGGAATTTGGGGGGACACAATTCTGCCCATGACGGCTATCGAACATCCTGACTACAAATGAAATTTAGTTCGTATGACATAAAGTATAATATTATTCCTTGACATCTGCTACTCAAAACCTACGTCCTAAGACTGAATCGATCACATCTTGGAGTTGCACAGAGACGAATCTGGACCAACACCCCATGGTCCATCAGGTTTTTTTAAGTTTGTAACTGTCATTCTAGTATAGTTAACATCCAGCGTTACATTAGTCTCAGGCGTATGCTTGATCCTTTTCTGTGTCTGGTTCCCACAGGCCCATCTCAGAAGCATAGGGAAGACCAACATCTATCATAGAGACGTTGGTAGCTCTTCATGAGCAGGGTCAGTGCAAAAACACACGATCTCCAACATCTCAGACAGCTGACACGATAAAGGTTTATACCTTATTTGTCTCATATGGAGGTCAGAGAGGATGGGGGCTCAGTTTCACCGGGGGACTCAGGACGTGGGCTATCTGTGGTGCATAACTTCCCCATCCCTTATGGTGTCAGTGTTCTTGGCTGGGTCCAAAAGCAAGAGAAGGAAAAGAAAAGCTATGGAAACAGTAGGATTTTCACCACCATGATTGAGTGACGTTCGATGACAAAGGGGACCTTCAGTTATGTGGATCATTCCATGGGTTTGGTTAAGCTCATGAACACACCTCTCATCCAAATATTAAAAGACCAGAGAAGAAAGGGATACGATGTCATGTACATTTTCAAATAGAGAAGGTGTAACCCTATACATACATTGGACGAGGCAACTGTGTCACCACAAGGAATTAAGACAAAGACCCCTTGGCAATCATGTCTGAGCACAGACAAACCAGGAACACTGTCCAGACCACAGCATCCAAAACAGCTCCCTCTTCTCACCGATCCAGTTCCTGCTTCTTTACCAAGACGCAGCCTATTCTGCCCTCCATACAGATGACAATTACCGAGATACTCAGCCACAGAAACATCACCACTTCCAACACTGTCCAACCTGGACGACAGCCCCTTCATCCACATCACCCACCCACATACAAACCCTACCAAAGGTCTGTTCTAACACTTTCCTACAGAGAAGGCCCCGTGGTTTGCGTTCTCTCTTGCCACAACGAATAATTAGATCAGCCTGCCCAACCATATAGCTGTGTTCCTGGCGGACTTCCTATCATTTATCCAAAGATCCTGTTCTTCTTTCAAAAAGTGGAAATACTTGAGAACTTTGCCTTTAACAAATGACTTTTGGATCTTCATTCTACAGACCACGTTCTTCCAGCTCAAGGCAATTAAGTCAGAAAGACATAGATGCCATTACAAAGTAACTATGTATATCTATTGTCAATTAGAAAATCCATTGCATATGAATAACCCATTCTTGAAGCAAAAGTCATCGTGGGCAGAATTCTTTGGTATATCTACTTTGAATAAGCTTAAAAGGATATGAAAGTATCACCTGCTAAGTTTTTGGATAGCAGATAAATGGTAGGTCACTAACATTTAGATCCCTAAGGCTTGTAAGGCGACGGTGATAAAATATGATCATAAAATAAAACCCTATTAAACATCAATTGTCCCCCACCATCATTAGGATTCTGATAATCATAAAATTTGCTTTAACTGATTTTCTTAGGAAGCAAACTCCACTTTTCCTTGCCATTTGGGTTACTGCAGAGATAATCATTTCACTGGGCACACACCTTAGTTGTCTTCAAATATAAGGCAAAGAAAGGGAACTAATGGGAGAAAAACAGTGACGGTAGACCGAGTTGCATGAAACCAACAAACACCTTGCTGTCTGCATATACGAGGCAAAGAAAGGGAAGTAATGGGAGAAAGACAGTGATGGGGGACCCAACGGCATGAAACCAACAAAGCAGTATTTTGTTGAATACCAACCTTGGGATCAGCTCTTTTGTGGGTGATACAGATGGGTCTTGACAAGGACTAAATTGTATGTCATGGTAGGTAGACTTCCACCAGCTTTTATAATCAGATGATGACATCTCCAACTTGAAGCCCCCCTACCCTGTTAGATATTAAGTACATATCCATCGGTTCTATAGCTAACAATTTTCTTTTGCAGATATACAGAGAAATAAAACACTATTCGATTTTATGTTCTCTTATTGGTAACTCTGTGTTTTGGATTTTCTTTTGGATAGAAATGTGGTCACAGAGTCTTTTCCCCATGGCTCAGGTGTATATCATGTGCAATCAACTCACCCGTGCAGCCTGCAAGAAGGACTTTGGTGACAGATGGCTCCGAGCGTGCTCTCCCGGTCCTGTAGCTGCAGCGATCTGTCTGATGTCAGTAGTATGGGGAGACCCCTGCGGGAAAGAAAACAGACGCGTAAGCAGAGAGCACCAAGAAAAGCAACTACAGATAAGACTTTTGTGAAATGATGCTTGATTATCCAAAATAAAAAAAAAAAAAATTATTACATCAAGTGTTCTTTTTTGACATTTATCTTTTCTTTAATGCCAGTGCTGGGTGTAGACTTTTTTTCAGTAAAGACACATTGCATAAAACCGCATGGTGGATGCATTTTGTTTTCTGATTGGAAATAGTTCTTTTCAGTGCCAATGCCAACTAATTAGTTGACTGAGCCCTTATATATTAAAAATGATTTTTGTTTTGCAGAAATGCATTTCTGGCAGTTACTAACACCACGCGGTTCAGATACAAAGGCAAATGTACAAAAGACACAGGGAGTTTTTTGGAGATGAGGCTCCCAGTTGAGACCTGGAGATTGGATGAGTACATTGGAGTCATGCCAAATTGCTGAACCTGGCATGGTGAATCTTTTTACGTTTTCTTTTATACGGGGGCGCCATACAAAAATGTCTTGAACATTGTGGTAACATACCCTCAAATGGAAAAACATCACATCTTCCAGTGTGTCCTCCCCACTGAGAGAGTATAATGGTGTGCATGTGCATGCGTAACAGACTCTTGGACAAAATATGTACAGGTGTGGTCTATACAATTGGGGGGATTTTCTACATTTTAATTCCATTCCCCGATGTAATGGTTGATGTCCCCTCCTTTAGAGAGCTTTGAATCATTCATGAGATAGTTTATCATTTCAAGACATTTTTATCATTTCCGGAATATTTTTATAGTCCAATCCAAACATGACCTCATGGATGTTTGCATTAGTTTTCTGATGCTTTGTAACAAACTACTGCACCTGCAGGAGGTTCAGACAACAGATGTTCATGATCTCATGGCTTAGGTGGGATAGCGGGGTTAAATCCAATTGTTGCCTGGGCTGAATGCTCATCTGGAAGTTCTGGGTATTTGTTTTCTTATGGTTGTGGAAGGGAGGTCCTATTCATTTGTTAGCTGCTGGAAGGGAAGCTCAGTGCCTAGAAGTCACCCCTTCTCTCAGTTTGCAACTTGACCATTTGCTTTCTTCCTGGTGCCCCGAAGGGGTGCACCTGCTTATCTCTCTTTTAAGGCCACATGTGACGAAGTAGTTCAGGGCCACTGGGAACAATTCCTCTTTGGATGGACTCAGACTCAACTGCTTAGTGTCCTAATCATGGGAAACAAATCCCATTATATCCACATTCCCACCCATACTCAGGGGATTAAATTATACAGGGTATGTACCACCAGGGGCCAGGAATCAGCTGGCCATTTGACAACCCCGCTTGCCACAGCATCCTTGAATTTTATAACAAACCGCTATTTTTTTTCCTTGCAGTTTTTATTGAGAAAGACAACCTGCATGCAAAGGAGAAAATGTCTTTTTTTTTTTTTTTTTTTTTTAAGATTTTATTTATTTATTTGACAGAGAGACAGCGCGAGAGGGAATACAAGCAGGGGGAGTGGGAGAGGAAGAAGCAGGTTTCCCACTGAGCAGGGAGCCCGATGCGGGGCTTGATCCCAGGACCCTGGGATCATGACCTGAGCCGAAGGCAGACACTTAACGACTGAGCCACCCAGGCGCCCCAGAAAACGTCCTTCTTTTCACATTTACTTGCAATCCCGTTCAGTCGTACAATCAGTCTCAATATACTCGTGGATGTTATATCTTTGATCGACCGTGCAACAATACAAGGGTGTCCGAATGACTATAGTTTTACAATGATTTTTGAAACCCAGCCATTGGGCAAGTCTTCCCACCTATGAATTCAGAAAGATACTCTTTGGGGCTCCTGCACCCAGTTCCAACGTGTATATGTGTGTGCAGGCTTCCCCATACCAATCGGCAGTTCTCTGGGCCATGCTGGATATCCCTATGATTCAACTCAATTTTGACACATGTGTTTGGACAGGGCATTAGATCCCACACGTTCAGGGCTCAGTTCTACAAGCCTACTCTCCACCCCGCCCCCTTCAGATGCCAGTCATAGGTCTTTTGACCAACTGCCTATAAATTGGAGGTCCCATGACCCCATCCTTGGGTTTGATTAACTTGCTAGAGTGGCTCACAGAGCTCAGAAACTCATTTTTTTCAATAGATTACCAGTTTATCACAAAAGATACTAAAGGATATGAACCAACAGCCGGATGAAGAGATACACAGAGCAAAATCCTGAACGAAGGCGCTTTTGTCCCATAGAGTTCAGTGTCCAGAACAGAGGCAGGTGGAAATATTTTGGCTCCCCAAACATGAAGGCCTCTGAACCCTGTCCTTTTGGGATTTTATGGAGGCTTCATCAAATGGGCATGATTGATGAAGTCATTGGCCATTGGCGATTGATTTAACCTCCAGCCCCTCTCTTCCTGGGAGGTCCTGGAGTGGTACTGAAAGTTCTAATCACCGGGCTGGTTTCCCTGTCAACCAGCCCCCATCCACAAGTGCTTTCTTAAAGCACCTCATTCACACAACAAAAGTGACTTTACGCTTTCTCCTCTCAGGAAATTCCAAGTGTTTTAGGAGCTCCTAGTCAGAAATGGGGCAAATACCAAACATAATTCTTATAAATGACAATCTTCACAGATACTCACTGTTTTTGGAGCTCATCCCTTCTTATCTACACTGTGTAGTTATTGGGCACCTGCTGGGAAATTTCCACTCGGTGCTTAAGCTATGGAAATAACTCTCGTTGCACCAACTTTGGGAGAGTTCTAGGAGGATGCCCACAGGTCTGTGCCTGGTCTTTGTGTTTGCAGCATTAATGCAGCGACACGGGAATATCAGTGCTTCTGTTCACCGTTCAACAATTTCTCTCAAAGCTCAAACCAGCATCGACCCCTCCTCTGACACTGATGGTCCTTTTCTGAGCATTCCCTGCAGTAGCTTTTGAATGTTGGTGTTGGTGGGGTGAGGTCTGGAGCTGATGTCTAAGAAAAAATTCGTGAGACGTCTTTGCTGCAAAAAGGTGGTTTTATTAAAGCTTGGGGACAGGACTGGTGAGCAGAAAAAGCTACTGCTGGGGGGGTGGGGCTGTGAGGAATAGGGGTTCGTATAATTGGGAGTTGGGGGAGGTAAGGAAAAGGGAGGTTTTCAAAAGAACTTTCATATCCTAAAGAAGACCTACAGGATACTGGAGGCCTTGCCATTGTCAAGTAAAGGTTGTTTTTCCCTCTAGCAAGGTATTAACATTAAGACCTTTGGGAGTTTTCTTCTGGAAACTTAGGTTATTGATAAGAATGCTTTTTTCTCGTAAATCACTAAGACCTTTGTAAACTAAGGGAGGCCCCAAGTCTTGCTGGACTGTAATCTCTATAATTTAACCATTTTTTTGTTTTGTTTTTTTTTTCCTTCTCTTAGCTTTAGGGCATCCAGGAGTGCCTCAGGAAGGTCACGCGCATCCCACCTGGGAGTGGGGGTGGGGATTGTAGGGTGTCAGCTTGTGCTTTGTCCTCAGCTTGCTTCTGCCACCCTATCATTCTCCACATTACTGTCAGGGTATGGGTGCATCTAAGATTTTGACGTGTATTTTGCCCAGTATTTCTGTCCATGAGCACATTGGCCCAGACACCTGGTCAACCGTCTCACACAGAGTGGACATCTCCAAAGTCTTCTCTTCGGTAACGTCCAGATACTTGTATCTTCATTTCTAGCAATAACGTCCTTCCTAGTCTCTCTTTATGGAATGAGATTCTCTAAGGACACAAAACCCTGAAGAAAGGCAATGGAGATGAAGCGCAAAGAGGATTGGTCAAACATAGAAAGCAGAATGAAAACATTGCCATGACTGAGTTATCCATACCAGTGTTGAGGGTTGAGTTCTGCTGTTCCAAAGGACATGCTGAGGTTGTAACCTGACGTTATTTGGAAATAGGGTCATTGAAGATGCTATTAGCGAAGATGAGGCCCTACTGGAGTAGGGTGGGACCTGAATCCAACATGACTGGTTTCCTTATACAACAGAAGGTCATGTGAAGGCACAGACACAGAGGAGAAGCGCATAAAAGATGGAGGCAGAAATGAGAGGGACAAAAGGATGCCTGGAGCCCCGGAAGCCGGAAGAGAAGGAAGGACCCTCCCCGGGAGCCTCAGGAGGGAGCTCAGCCCTAAAACACTTGATTTTGGATTTGTAGCATCTGGAACTGTGAGACAGTAAGTTTCTGTTCTTTAAAGCCACTTGGTTTGTGATGTCTTGTTGGAACAGCCGTAGGGAGCTAATATAGCCAGAGATACCTGAGCTCTATCATGGGGTGCACTCATTCCAAAGACAGCTGAAGCAAAGCCTCCTACCCCAAATGCCGAGTGGCCATGAGGTTGTGGCGTGTTTCCTTTACCTTGAATCACGGCTGCCCTTCTAGGTGTCTTTGACCGATGGATTGTGGCTTTGGGTGTTGTGTGTGCTCTGGTCTTAGGCTGTAAGTCCACTTTTTCCCTCTTGGCATAGGATCATAACCTTGTCAGGAACCTCACTCTGCGGGACATAAGGACAAAGCACCCCATGGGGAGCAGCTTCAGACATACCTCTTCCTCTGCAGAGCCCAGGCCTAGCTGAACGTCTCACTAAATGCAGCCACCTGCGTGTGACCAGACTAGGCCAGAGGGAAACCAGCAGGCCAACATCCATGTTCATGAGAAACAACCAAACATGGTGTTAAGGCACCACACTTTGAGGACAGTTGAGGACGATGTGTTAAGAATCATCATTTTCAACACTGTTGGACAGCTGTTTCATAGAACCCTGCCCATTGCTGGTTTTTTGGGGTCCCTTTGTGGTCCTTATTTTGTCTTTATAAGATTGCTTCTCATTTTCTTTTGCTCTCCTTTTCTTTCTACACCTTTCTGTTCCATTCTTTCTTTCCCTTCCCTCCCATTGTCTTCGCTGCCTTGCTCTGTCCCTCTCATGTCCGCACTCCTACATAAGTAGCTGGAAGTACCCAGCATGGCCACCATCAGTACCAGCAAGTGCGGGATTAACCAGTCTACTCCCTGCAGAACCCAGAGCTGGGACTCACCACATACAGCAAACCACAAAACAGGAAGACTAGACAACATCGGGCAGAATATTAACAATTCCTAGGTGGGGAGCCAGGGATGCAGCCTCCAACCTGACTGGGTCAGCCTGAAAGACAAAGGTGCGTCATAGGAACTCATGCTATTTAACTGAGTCCCAGACGGCCACCAAGTCCTGAGAGCTGAGGTCTGAAAGCCAGGAATTGGGCAGGAATGACTATAAGCTCCTCCATGCAGGACTCTAGGTCAACAATGAGAGAGAATGAACAATGATGAGCTAGAAGGTGCCAGAACTCAGGAGGCCTGCCATCCTACTGCACTCACCACACAACTGTGCCAATCAGAATATTCTACGAGGACTTCATGATGGAAATTGCTTCCTCAGATTTTTTTTTTTTTCATAACACATACACTTGGTTTTGCATGTGTCTGTTTTTTTTTTAATTTCCAAAATATTTTGGAAGCATCTGCATAATCATCACGGTTGAATCCATTTGTGTTCCAAATTTGTTTAAAATATGCTTTTGACTTCACAACCGGCTGAGTCATTGTACAGTGCTGATGCATAATCAAGGTTCTTGATCCAATTTGATTTGAATAGTAAAGTATTTTGATATTTTTACCTTATACTTCACTAGATTTTTATATCATTTCTGTAAGGAGAATGGCTGGAGTAGCTTTATTTTTTTCCTTGAAAGAAATTTCCATCTCCTACGAGTGCCTCAGTTTTCACGGAAGGCTTAACCTGGATGTACACATATTTCTTTGTTTTATTTTATCTATCAATCATCTATCTATCTATGTATCTATCATCCACCCATCATATCTATCCATCCATCCATCATATCCATCCGTCCATCCATCCATATCTATCCATCCCTATATCTATCCATCCATCCTACCCATTCATATCTATGTATCTATCATCTATCCATCCATTCTTATATCTATCCATCCATACATCCATTTATTTATCTTATCCATCCATCTATCCATTCATGCATCCCTATATCTATCTATCCATCCATCATTATCTATCCATCCATCCATATCTATCATCCCTATATTTATCTATCTATCCATCTACCCATCCATATCTATCTATTCATCCATCCATCTCTATTAATCTACATATCCATATCTACCTGTCTGCCTGCCTATCTATCCATCCATATATCCATCCATCCATGCATCCATCTACCATATCCATCTATCTATCATCTATCATCTATCATCCATCCCTATACCTATCCATCCATCCATTCCTGTATCTATTGATCTATCCTATCCTTCCATCTATCCATCCATGCATCCCTATATCTATATATCCATCCATCCATCCATCATATCTATCCATCCATATCTATCCCTATTTCTATCCATCCACCCATTCATATCTATTTATCTATGTATCTATCATCTACCCATCCATCCTTATATCATCCATCCTTATATCTATCCATCCATCCATCCATTTATCTTATCTATCCATCTATCCATTCATGTCTCCCTATATCTATCTATGCATCCATCCATATCTATCATCCCTGTACTTATCTATCCATCCACCCATCCATATCTATCTATCCATCCATCAAATCTATCTATCCATCCCTATATCGTCTATCTCCATCCATCCCTATATCTGTTTATCTATCCATCTATCCATCCATTCATCCATCATCTCTTTTTCTCCAAATCTCAAAATTTATTTTTCTCTGTATGCTTATCACTGACACTTAACATGCTGTGGAAAAGTCACCACTGGTAAATTCCACACATCTGGAAGGTAGACATGTAGAAAGCAGAAACACGATTCCTGTTTATTTGGGGTTTTTTTTATTCGTTACAGTAAACACACATGTCAGTCTTCTATTGAACAAGACAGAGAAACATAGGAGTCCCTCACACAGACACCATGTAAATTTGTTACATGTTAATAAGCTATCATCATACTTCAGACTGTGTGTATATATTACATAGTTGTCTCTATATAGAGATGTCATATTATCATAAATGTAAATATAGGATAGCTAGATATATCGGATCAATATATATTGATCAGAGAGACATGGATCTTCAGCTACTACCCCCTTCCTTTCAATCATTCTCCAGAAGTAATCACCATTATGAACTTTATGTGCACATATCTTGCTTCATTTTATCCAAAATAAGCTGGATTTATTTATGTTAAAATAAAGTCTGCAGACTTTATTTTAAATAATAAATAAAGTTCTAAAAAAATTTAAAAAGTTCTAAAAAACTAGAGACTACCTACAGTATATATCCAGGGGCCTTTAAAAATCCTACTTTAGGGCTGCATTTGAATATTAGCTTTAGGTTACTATCCAAAACGTGTGCCTGATTTTCATTAATTTTTTTTTTAAAGAGTGCAAGTAACAAGGGTAAAATGTACTTATACTTTTCATAAATCAAGGCCACCGTATGTGAAAAAAAATTTGGAAAACGTAGATATGCGATTAAAGTTTCCGACACATTTGCCCCTTTTTATAATTTTGAAAAATAGAGAAATTGGGATTGTTTCCTTTGTCTTAGAAATATCTGCTCCTCCATAATTAGCAATAATGTGTTATATGTAGTGTCTGAGAGCCTGACTATGTTTATTTGAAGTTTTAATGAAAATTTATGAGGAACCAAATTAACTATAGTTTCACAGTGGATAAACTGTAATGCTGTCTGTGGAGGGAGGCCTGGATTAAATAAAATAATCAATTCTAGGCTGATGATGGTATGATTTCAAATTCTAAGTAAATTTAAAGGTTTTATATACATATATATCTCCATCAGGAACAGAGTCAAAATCAATTGTGAGAAGATGGTCAGTAAAATATAATGAGGCAGAAAATTGAAATGAAAAATGCTGAAGGGACTCTGAAATATTAATGGAAATGCTCTTAGATGGGAGTTGCTTAACTATAAATGGAAAAAGCTAAGGAGAATCTGATTAGCTGTTTCTTAATTAAATATTTACTTTGCTCGGCAACCTCATCTCATTTTTTCACAGATGCAGAACGTGTTTGCCAGAATGCAGCTGATCAGCTGTGAGGATGCTTTCTGGTGACACACACACAATGAGACTACGGACTCCCAACAAGACAGGGGCTGGGATATTATCTGGACGTGCAAGCTTGTGCATCACAGAAGGCTCGTTTTTCATGAACACATTAAACACTGGCAGGGCCTGCCGTGAGTGGCTGGCCCTGGATTCAAATCCGGTTTGCCAAATGAATCAGATGTACCTGCCCTCCTAAAACGTGGGTCTAAGAGGAGAGGCATATGTGTAAATTCATGTCTTCAAGGTATCATACAAAATACTATCACCTGAAACAAATGTAACATTGTGTGTCAATATCCTTCAACTAACAAGAAAATTACTATGACCCAGATGTTTACGACCCAAAGGTTTATCGGTCACATGAGGAAGTTTTTAAAAAGACAGTCAAGCGATGTTTACTCAAGAATAATTTAGATACCAAGACACGATGAGCGAAAATTTGGCAGGGAGATTAAATGAAGCAAGAATGAATTCATCAAGGAATGACTAGGACAATTTACAAAAAACATACAGCTGTTTGGACTCGGTTCACAGGTGCAGTTGGCTGATCCGTTACCTGGATGAGGATGGTGGTGGTCATGGAGCTGAAGGGAAGGGCGTATCTAGACAGAATTCGGTGGTAGAATCAGCAGGAAGTGATTACATCTTCCCTCCAAGGCTTTGGTAGAGTCTAGACGAATGGACGTCAACTGGGGGTGATTTTGCTCATGGGGGCATTTGTCAAAGGAAAGTGACAGTTCAGGTCACGACAACAAGATCGGGAGTGCAACCACAGATGTTGTTCAATACCCTATATTGTTCAGGACCGCCCCAGATTAGAGGGATCTGTCTAACATGGTCATAAGTTGAGGTTAAGAGATGGTGCTTGAGAGCAACGTGTGTATAACCAAGCAATTTGGTGAGAAACTGAAATGAAGAGTCTGAGAACAGAAGAAACACTAATAAAGCTTAAAGAAAACTGACAGAGGAGATATTGTAAGTGGTCTGAAGAATGGAATTCTAAAAAGAGTACACTACATACTACTTGATTTAATTTTCTGTATTTAACATCTGAATGAAATCGTAGTTCTAATGAAGAGAACCTGGACACACCAGAGGTAACATATTCTGCCTCTCCTTGTTGGAAAGGGAGCCAAGTAGACAAAATCCCTGTTGTGGGATGGACTTGGTCATATACAGAAAGGGCCTGATTAAAATAAGATACTCTTTTCCTTGTAACTAGGAGGAGACTCATGCATGATGGACACACTTCTATGGAGTCTTTCCTTGTTCTGCTAAAGGGGTTGCAACATATAATGGCAAGCAATCCATCACCTCAAATGGAACTGTCCAACCCCATATCGATAAACTTGCTAACATGTCTTTTAATTATACCCAGACAATGACTTAGTTGTTTCCCGCAAACAAATGCCTCTCAGAAACACAACGTGTTTGTTAACTATGTCAAATGCATGCACTCTCCAAGACATTAACGAGTTGCCTGTCCATTATTAGTTTCAAATGTTTACAAGACAAACAAATGCTATTTAAGTTGACTAAGTGACATATTCTACTTTGTTTTAATGAAAAATGGGACGTTATCATCTGAGAATGGATTATGTTTCAGGGAACATTTGGCCAATGCTGTGTATATAACCTACTTTTCCTATTTGTTGCTGGTGATGGTGGAGATGATAATGGTGTGCGTGTGTGGGGGGGAGGGATAATGGTGAACACATTAACTAGTAAAACTTTTAAGTAAAAATAATAGTGATTGGTACTATTTTTGTACCCCTCAATTTCATTGTTAGTACTGTCTGTGAGGTCTAAGAGTTACTGCTGAAAGATCTGGAAATTTTTATATAAATTCTATAAAGTTGGGAGTGTTTTAGAATCAGTATTACGTAATGAGGGAAAGTTACTTATGCTCTGTAACTGGAAAAAACCATCAGCTGTTTAGAATTGACACACTGAAGAAAACAATCAACACAACTAAAAGGCAGCCTATGGTATGGGAGAAAGTATTTCCAAATGACATATCTGATAATAGATTAGTAACCAGAATCTGTAAAGAACTTACCAAGCTCAACACCCAAAAAAGCAAATAATCCAGTCAAGAAAAGGACAGAACACATGAATAGACATTTTTTCCAAAGAAGACATCCAGAATGACCAACGACACATGAAAAGATGCTCAACATCACTCACTACCATGGAAATACAAATCAAAACCAAGACGTGATACCACCTCACGCCAGTCAGAATGGTTAAAATTAACAAGTCAGAAAATGCCAGATGTTGGCGGGGATGTGGAGAAAAAGGAACCCTCTTACACTGCTGGTGGGAATGCAAGCTGGTGCAGCCACTCGGGAAAACAGTGTGGAGGTTCCTCAAGAAGTTACAAATAGAACCACCCTATGACCCAGAAATTGCACCAGGGGGTATTTATCCAACGGATACAAAAATTCTGATTGGAAGGGGCACATGCACCCTGATGCTTAGAGCTGCATTATCAACAAAAGCCAAATTATAGAACTGACACTTTGAAATGTCCTGTCTCATTCACCCTTCCTTCTTTCTAGGACCAAGAATCATTCCACTTTGTGGAAATAACTAACCTTTTTCTCTCAATATTTTGTTATAAAGCTTGTTTGGCCACCTGTGTATTTAGCATCAGGGTCTTTTTTTTGCATAAATAAACTTTAACAGGGAAACAAAGGTTCATATTGGAAAGGTCCCCATAGGGCTTGATTTTCTTTCCCTGCCCACAGCGCAAATCCGATGATGTACTAGTCTTTGGATGAACACACAAGGAAGACAGTTCTTTCAAAACCGATACTGTAGAAAAGATAGCAACCTTCTTCATAGACCAGTTTTTACAGAGACCTTCAATAAAATCCAGTATCATACTATTCATATGAGTAAATATTTATATTTGGAGTTAAATATTTATCATTTCAAGGTTAGATAAACTCATTTTAGAAACTCAAAAAACACAACTCAGAGAAAAGAAAACTTACCTCACCACCTGGAGAAAAGAATTGTTACTATTATTTTATACTTTTCCATTCTTTCCATAGATAGATAGATAAATACTAATAGATAGATAGGTGATATATAGATAGATATGATGGATGGATGGGTGGATAGATGGATGGAGAGATATGATGGATGGATAGACAACAGATATGATACATATCTACATACATATCTACATACAATAAATATCAATATCTATTGTACTTATCTATCTACATAGATATCTACAACACAAATCTACATACAACACATATCTACATACAATGATACATATCTACATACAATAGAGATGATGGATGGATGGATAGTAGATAGAAAGACATAGGGAAGGATGATGGATAGATAGATGGTTATTAGATAGAGATGATGGGTGGATGGATGAATAGACAGGTATACAGACAATGTATGTGAGCATAAATACATACATATTAAATATATAATGTAGTAAATGTTCTAAAAACATTTAACAAAATTTTATATGTATATAAATATTTGTGTATATACAGTATCATACTCTACAATCTCTACTTGATCCGACTTTCCCACTCTTATATTTTTTATTTTAAACTAGATGATTTCTTTTTTCTGTTAAAACTTAGCAGAGAAAATGTTTAAGAGAAAATGTCTTTACTGGTGGGCAAAGAGAAATGGTTTGAGTAAAATAAAAGCACTATCAAGCCATACAACTATATTAACACTTCTTTTTGGCCAAATCACTATTTTTCAGTTATTTGCTTTCTATAACTAATTCTTGCAAAATGCTGTTGCCTTAGGTTTCAAAGTGAAAAAAGGGACAAATGGTGTGATCTGAGAGGCTGAAATAGTATTTTCAGTCCTATGATGAAGCAGGTGATGAAGATGCCTGGAACATAGCTGATTCATACAAAGGAACCATTCATACATCACAAAAATTCAATAATTTGCAGCCAATAAAGGTGTTCAAAGTTCCCAAATACCCCAATCTAGGGGCAGAATTTTGCAATAGTCACAAGTGAGAACATATCAATACGCATAACACATAAAGGAATGAAGTACATCTGTTTAAAAAGGAAAAAAAAAATCAATAGGAAACAAATCTGAGGGTATTACTAGACATTTCAGAGAAAAAGGAAAAAAGTCTGGCCAAACAAGATATGAAAGGCTTGTCATCTTTGATAAGAACTAAGGAATCGTTAAAAGAATACAGTCAGATATGTGTTAGCACCAGCAGATTGGAACAATTTAAAGTGTCCCATGGAAACAGGTGTTTCTGAGCTGTGGGCCAGTGGGAATACAGCACTTTGGGAATATATAGTGGAAGGTCTGCACAAACATCCTCAAACCAGCACTGATTAAGAAAAAAAAAAAAATTAGAAATACAAAACTGAAAACAATGCAGATGTTTCAATACAAGACAACAAATAAGGTTGTTCTTTCCATACACCAGAAATGTTATATATTGGTGAATATCATTTGATTGTTACTATGCGATGTTGCATTTATAAGCATAATGCTGAGTAACACATGCAATTAGCCTAGGTTTCCACAGAAGAAGGTAAATTTATACAACACATAAACCCACAGCAGACATCAGGATATCACGTTCAAGGATATCTAAGGACGTAGAAAAATTGTAAGCAGGAGCTAAGGAACAATGGACAAGAATCCGTTGTCTTAATTGACAGGCAACGGGATATTTTTTCTGGAGTAATCTCACGTGCACTGATAGCTCAATGTTTATTTTAGATATAACAGGGTTAATTTTCCTACCTTTGATGCATATTAGACATGCCATATGTAGTTTTACACAGATAAATACTTCAAAACTATTTAGCTGTAATCGCATGGATTTTTGTTAGGTAAAATCAATAGGTTATCAGCTTTCCTTAGCATCTTGACTTGCAACCAAAATGACGTGACTTTCCTTCGATGTGCACTGTTTCTGACCTCCAGCTAGAGCTGACACTACTTCTGAGACATTGGGGCTGAACATATGCCTAGGGTGGTCCAACAGAAGCCCAAGAATTTTGCAGGGAAACTGGAGAAAGAAAATCTATTGGCACAGGATTTGCTTCTCCTTGAGCGGCTTCTGAACAACGTTCTGCTGCTCCCAGGGGAAGAACCCAAGTCGTGATGAAGACAGAAACGGAAGCACAGAGGCAATCTGAAAGGCCCCTATATATCTGACGAGATTGGATAACCAACTTCTTACTTGGAATTTCTAACAGAGAAGTCAATGCTCTACCCCATTTTTTTGTTTGCCCTTCACTGGTTTGAGCTCAGTGTTTCATCCCTGTATGAGAAATCGCCTTCACTTGTCCTGAATATTATGTTAAACTCACTGGCTCCATGGCAACCCAATGCTTCAGATCTTGACATGCGATCAATATCACTCAACTGAAGCAATAAGATACTTTAGACATTTTACCTACTCAATATGGCTTATTCCATAATTGATGAAATATTTCAAAACCAGCAGAAAGAATTTTAAATGTGCCCTGCTGTTGGCATATTTAATAATGTATGCGAGCACTAAAGCAAAAAAAAAAGATTTTTCCCTCTGGGATGCCACACACACTCAGAAGGCTTCTTTCTGTGACGACAGGACATAATCCATGAGCGTATTAATTTGAGGATCATTGAATACACAGACGGACGGTGCACAGGATGTTGACATATGTAGTAACAGCAGTGCAAGGCCTTTGTGGACGTCAAGCTTGTAAACGGATAAAACAAGAAAAGAATTCAGGTATCTTGGAGTCCTTTCCCTCAAGAACAAGAGTATATCGCTCAAAAACCATAAATGTGGGATCACGCTGGGAAAGCTCATGTGACTAAGAGGGAATTTAATACAAAGACGGGTAGGACGACCGACTCAAAAGTACAGATTGCATGTTCACATTTTAAGGCATTGCTTCCCGATGAAAACCCTTAAAAGGGGGGATACTATGAAGAGCTGATGGGAGTGACCATATTTCTAAGGAACTGATAACAGGTTCATTTGGTAATTGTGGTCACTTCACTTACTGATAAGCAAGGGGTTCTGTCTGCCCACCCGGATTCGGGAGACCTCTCCTGAGAAAATGAACTAAGGATATGTGCATATATACAGAAGGAGGCTTATTTTAAAGGATTGGCTCATGTGCTTATGGAGGCTGGAAAATCTGAAATGTGCAGGGGGGTGGGGCAGGCTCCAGATACAGACGAGCCCATGGTGAGGATGAAGTTCAAACACCATCTGCTGAACAATTTCCTCTTAGTTGGGGAGGCTAGTATTTTCGTTGTATTCATGCCTTCGACTGATTAGACGAGCCCCACCCATGTTATGAAGGGCAATCTGCTATCCTTAACATCCACCCACATAAATGTGAATCTCATCCAAAAACAGCCTACAAGTTGACATATACAATCAACCATCACATCACATCAAACAAAACCTACTGGTGAGGTGAATTCTTGCTCATGCCACTAATATCGGACATGGCCATGTCATTCTTCTTGACCAACTGGGGTGCGTAGAGGGACACTGTGACAATTTCCCTCTTATAACCTATAGATTCAATGCAATTCTGATCACAGCCCAACAGGCTACTGATAGAAGTTGGCAAGCTGATTTTAAGATTTCTATCTAAAGTCAAAGGACCTAGAATATTCTTAAGAGACTTGAAAGAAAAAAAAAAAATTGCAGGACTTACACTAACTGACATTCAGAATTACTGTAGCGCAGAAGTCGTTAAGCAATATGGTACCAGCATAAGGATCGATCAGTAAACTGATCAACAGAACAGATGATACATAACTCAGAAACATACCTGCACCTTCTTAAAATTTAAATTCAAGTTATGTAACATATACTGTATTAGTTTCAGAGGTAGAATTTAGTGATTCATCCAGTGCATATAACACCCAATGCTCATCACATCATGTGTCCTCCCTTCATGCTCGTCACCTAGTTCCCCATCTCCCCACCACCTACCCTCTAGCGACCCTCAGTTTGTTCCCTAGACCTAAGAGTCTCTTATGGTTTGTCTCCCTCTCTGTTTTTATCTTACTTCATTTTTCTTTTTGGATTTTGTCCACACTGCCAAAGTAATCCCCTGGGCAGAGGGTGGGGTTTGCTCCACTAATGATGCCAAAATTCGTGATTGTATTTATAGAAACAATACTTAGCTCCTGCCTCACACTGCAAACAGAAATTTTAAAAAAATTTAATTTGAGGTGGATTTTAGATCTGAATGCAAAAGATAAAACAACGATTATCTCCATGAATTAGGGAAAAGCAATGGTCATAGGTCCCAGGAAAATATAACCACAGGGAAAAAAGGTGAACGAGTTAGACTTGACCAAACTTGGAAAACAATCTGATCATCGCAAGTCATCGTAAAGAAATGAGTAGGCAGGCCACAGATAGTCTGAGGTGAATATATATCTTATTTGCTGTATTGTATGTGTTGCTATCTCTGTGCTACACATTCTGTATGCTACACATAATCTTCTACTAAATATAATATTTTAGATGAATGTAGATAGATATGAGTTAAGATATATTGGCAGAGGATAGATAAATTCACAGAGAGATGATAGATTACACAGATACACAGACAGATGTCTGATGATGGAAAGCACAGTAAAAATGTTAACAGCTGAAACCAGGTGGGGTATATAGGTATTTACTGTTATTTACTGTAAAAATGTGCCAGCTTACTGAATGTTTAAAATTTTTCATAATAAAATATCCAGGTAAAATAATCCAAGTTAGCCCATACTGCTAGGTAACAGCAAAAGAACATATTTCCTAATATAATTTCATGATCCAGATTAATTTGGATACCAAAGCCATTGAAGGACAGTATTAAAGAAAAGAATTAGAGGCCACAATTTTCCATGATCATAACTGGCAAAATTCTATGCAAAACATTTTCAAGGAAATGTATCTTAATATGGAATTCTAATTCAGTATTTTTATTCATAATCAATAAAAATAATTCACCGTTTTAACTGAATAAGGAAAAAAATTACAATTTAAAATTTGTTATCAGTTCATGATAAACTAGATATTAGTAGAATTTTGAAAAATGATTTCATTTCAGAATGATCATTTCAAAAAATGATCAATACATATTTTAAAAATATCTGTAATAAACCTCATAATTCACAGTAAAATATTAAAAGCTTTCTTTTTGAGTGAGGAGCAAGTTGAGTATTCAAAAAAAAAAATTCTATCCAACACTATACTAGTGGGCATTTCCTGGTTGGTTAGACAAGGAAATGTGATAGGACATAAAATACAATATTTGTACTACAAATATAATCCAAAAACAGGTAGGGATATAGTAATATAATTAATAAGTGAGTTTAGTAATGGTGTTAGGTACAAAATCAACAGAAGAAATCAAAGCAATAAAGGAGAAAACAAAATGTTATAAATAATGCCATTTACATTAGCATCGCAATAATAATCACCTATAACAAATATAAATAAAACACTGTGAAGGAAGACATTATAAAACAAATAAAATAATCACTTACAAGAGAAATTAATAAAAAGCTCAATGAATGGAGCTTTCTAATCCTACATATGGATTTGAATTGTCGATATACTGTATAGGTTTGACTTTTCCACCAACGGATCTATAGATTCAAAGCCATCCCAAATGACCAACAAGCCATCAAATTACTAGGGAACATAGCCAGTTAAAGCTAACATTTAGATTTAACTGCAAATTACAAAAACTATCAAAGTTTTGTCTTGATGGAGAGAAATGTGGGAGTGTAGTGGCATTTTCCACACCAACGACCAATTCTGCCCCATGAAAACAGACTCTTGCAGTTAGGACAGACCCTTTAAGGCAAGGGCTGAGTCCCACAAAGCTGCCCCCTGCTTCAGAAGCCAGTCCTGAGTCTTAGGGTCCCTCCGCCTCAGGCATACTACTGTGCCAGCATCCCCATGGGTTCACTAATGGGAAGCTCTGTGAACTCTATTATTTATGGGGTTTTATGGAGGTTTCATTCCATAGGTCTATTTGGTGACATCATTGGTCATCAGCCACTGATTTTAATCTGAGCCACTTGTCTTCCTCCAAGGAAGTTGGGGTGCTGATGGTGGTGGGGGTGAAGCGAAGTGTTCCAACCCTCTAATCAGCTGGATGGGTGGTCTTTATGACAACCAAGCCCTCCTCCTGGAGCAATCTTGCCCACCCCCTCACCCCTCCCACCCCGTGCCAAGTTGCCTCATTAGCCTAAACTAAGATATGGCAGAAAGGGGCTCATCATGAATTTTATTGCCTTATTACTTGAGAAATTCCAAGTTTTAGGAGCTTTGTGCAAGAGTGTCATTGCTTTATTGGATATAAAGATATATTAAAATACGAGTTGTTAAAACTGTACACTAGGATCCAAATGTAGACCAGTGGGACAGAATGGAGAGGGCAGACATAGACCTATTATACATGGATACATGAGTAGCCAACAATGTCGAGGATCTCATGGGAAATGTGGAACCGTAAGTCATCTATAACTGCGCTATCCAGTAAGACACCGCAAGCCACAGACTCCAATCCAAAGATAAATTAATTAAAGTAAACTAAAATGTATATTCAGTTTCTTAGTCATACATGCCACATCGAATTGCTCATAGCCATCTGTAGCTAGACACTATCCATTGGGCAGCAAAAATCAGAACATTTCCATCATCCCAGAAAGTTGTACTGGAGAGTGCTGATCTGTAAAATAATATTACAGGATATTTTTATGAGCTCAGGGTAAATTGAGATTTTAAGCAAGACTCAAACAAGGGCCAAATATTAGAAAAACATTGATAAAGGGGCATTACTTTTTCCAACTGCTCTTCACCAAATGTAACCATGAGGCGTGGGGAACACAGCCATGTGATGGGGTAAGACATCTGTCACATGTGTAACCACAAAGGACTTACGGAGACCACCTAGAGACTGAGAAGGAAAAAGGCACATGAATAGCAAAAAAGGACATGGTTCTCGCTCAAGAGCCTTACAAAACAGAATTTGCATAACCAATAAACATACAAAATGGTGGTCAACTTCATTGTGGACGGGAAAACAGCAATTATGACACCAGCGAGGTCTATCAACATACCCTGTGGAGCTAAACAGAAACAATTAGACAATACCAAATGGTGTTGGGGACTTGGGGGAAAAGAAAACTTCTACAATGGACAGTAGAAAGTCTCACTTTTGAAAAAGTCCCAACTTTTGAAAAACAATTTGGCGTTACCTCCTAGAACAGATGAACCTTGGCTATATAACACATTGAAACGAGTGAATGAGATATACGAAGAACTGTATACAATATATCCCCTTGCAGGTGTATTTTTCAATCCTCAATATGGATATGACCCAAAGGTCCACCACAGGGGGAAGTAATAGCCATTACACTCAGGAAAGTGCAATTTTTGCGAGGGAAAACTACAAACATGGATGTTTGAGGGGGTCAAGTCTGAAGGCAGCAGTGCTCTTCCCATCTTATTTCTTGCTTTTAGAGGAAGTTAAAATGGTCTTCACTTGGCGTAATAAATCATCAATATCTATACTTGTGCACTCTTAATGCACTCTTAATGCACGTTATATTTCACCGTAAAAAAGCTCTTAAAACAAAAAAGAACTATGGATTCCATAACACTATGTGTAACTGTTCCCATGCGATGTTCATTTCCATGTCATCGTGGAAACACCAAGATTATATAAGCATGAGTGATGGGGGTAAACATTCATTCTGGACCATAAGGCACAGATTTGCAAATATAGCTTCTCACTCATTTTCTTCCCCCATGCCCCTTTCCCGCGACCCAACAAAGAATATTCATAGCACATAACCCTCAACGTTTTTTCTATTTCTCCAAATATTAATGGTGGAAAATGTAAATTCTGAATTGAAATTCAAGTGTTTTGAGTTTTCACTGGCAATGAGAAGCTACTGCCCATACAATCTTGGACACACAGACATTCATAGGGATCAAGTTTATACATCATTAAAGCATAATTGAGTAAAATGATGTGTAAGACATCTTTACAGCTTTAAACTATTATGCTTTCAATTAAATATATGGGCACAATTGTGTTCAAAGACAAAAAACAAGAAGGCGATATTACACTAGGTGCACAAAAGGCCACATCGTGTATGATTCCATGTGTGGGGAAATGTCCAGAATAGGTAAATTCCTAGAGGCAGAAATTAGTGATTAGTGGCTTCAGGAGCAGTGAGAGAAGGGATGGGGATTTAGTGCCACTAGGTATGGAGTTTCTTTTTGGGGTATTGAAGAAGTTCAGAAACAAGACAGAGGTGATATTTGCATAACATTGTGAATGTACGAAATGCCTCCTTAAAATGGGTCAGATGGTAAATTTGACATTATACGTGCATGAGGCTACAATTAAAAAAAGTCTCTATATATTGCTATCCACAGGCAAAGAAGCAGGAGGTGTCCAGGTGGTTGGTAAGAATAAGAATTGGAAAGCATTTCAGTTGAAAATGCCAAAAGGGTTCTCCGTGAGATTTTGACATAAGAGAGCCTCATGCTTTTTCATATTATCAATATTATCATTGTCCCAAGTTGAACTCTTGTCTTGAATGCAAGGCTTGCATAGACAAGGATCAATTAGGCTTTTCGCAATTGATGGTGGATGTGATACATTTACACACTCCTGACTTTTCCTTTGATACCTACTGTCCCAGTTGCCACTACATGCGTGAGAGTCAACACAAGCTCTATAATGGTTTTACTGGACATGAAATCCACCGGGATGACAACACTGTCCAGCACTGAGTTCGTATTCCATAAGTAATTGCTATAAAACAAGGGGTGGCTTTTACACAAAATCATCTATATTGTATGGATATCACGTTTCCCTTAATCACTAAATAATCACTAACTATGGAAAAAAATAGCAGTATCTAAGCTTAGAAATATTGAATGTTTTACTGACTATTCGCAATCTGGAAAACTGTCTACCCAAGGTACAAGACACAGGATTGAAACGTATCCAACCAGTTATTAAAATTCATGTTGAAGACAATAATTTTGAGATTTCCAAGTATGGTAAATGTATTTCCCTCTTATCTTGCCATTGCTCTTACCAGAATTTTTAAAATGGAAGTATTGTAGGCAGGATGCTAATAGATCCAATCGTGCCACAGGGCGGAAAATATGTTCTCCGTGCACTACCACAGCGCTCAGATTCCCTAACGTGGGTGTTGGGTGCTTTCTCCCTGTCCCTACAGAGTAGTTCATGCCCCGGTGTTCTTCCGACATCCCTTTCTGCAGACGTGCTAGCTGATGGTTTCTCTCACACCCTCTGTTAACCCTCGGAGACTTCCTAAATGCACGGGAAAAGGGGTCACCCCAATACTTGGGTGTCTCTGGCAAGTGTTGTCGTGTCCTATTAGATGGGAGAGTTCTCGAAGGTCTTATCAAGGAAGGTATTTGCTCAGCTATTGGATGTGAAGCCAGTGCAGAAAGTCACTCAGCCCACTCCAGAGCCTAGCACCGAAGGTCTTTGTGTGGAAAATGCTGTCGGTGTGGTCGTATTGCATTGACAACACGGTGAGCCCTGGGAATGCAGAGAATATGAGGTCGTTCTGCCCGGAACCTCCACTGCTCTCCTCTCTCCCCATCGTCCCCGGGCAATGCTGGGCTTGGCGTATCTCTGTAACATGCTTCTCACCTGTTCACCTTTCACGGGAAGATTTTCCTACTATTTGAAGGCAATGCTGCTTTCAGTACCATTGCTAGGAATTTACTGCAGATGGGTACGTATGGTGATGAAGGATCTGGAACTATTGTGACCCTTGCTGCCTCTGGTCAGAACAGCTGTTTCAAAGGACATTCCATTTTTTTTTTTTTTTAAAGATCCATTTGCAGCAATTCATAAATGACAGGTTGCTTTAAGGCTACCTTTTCGGATAATAGCCTTCCTGAAATTGCAGAAAGAATACAGTATATTCATCTCTTGGGTCACGTTCCTGCCACATGTTCAAAACTCATCTGATTCTGCTTCTTACCTGACCTGCCATGAAGTTTTAAGGAAGGAATAAACTGGGAGGTTCCAGGGCCTTAAATTATATTATTCTCATTTTTTTGTAGGATGGGACATCGTATAATCATCCACAGCGACGGAGTGTGTATGCTATTTAAATTTCTAAAATAGAAGACCTTAATGCACATAATGGAGAAGGGAAACATGTGGTGTTTGAAGCATATACAAAATAAATACAACAAAAATGAAGAAAAACATCTCATTATCATCCAGCATCTTTTCCTGAATTCCGCTTTTGGGTGAGGATGTCTGTCTGCATGTTTTCCCATGCTAAGGAAAAATGAAATGAGAGTCACAATCAAATGCTCACCTTTATCTACCAAGCGTGATGGTATGTACGTGTACACAGGGTTTTCACTAGGCTCCAGGATTCAAATGAGTTCTGAAGGGTTAACAAGAACCTCAGTATTCGTTGCCTTAGTGTTTATATCATGGAAGCATTGCTACTTCAAATAGAATTCACATGCAACCTACGTAGAATTTGCTATTATTTGCTCTTGAAAGAAATGTTTCCTTAGTAAACAACTTTAAACAAAGTATCGTTTTTCCTAAATGTATACAGTGATATGTGTACCTTAACAACTCAGTAGGTATCAGAATGATGCAAAATATAGTGTTCATACGTAGAATGGATTTAGTTTCCACACTGAATCATTATCAACAGGTCTTCTCATTTACATGTGTGTCTGGGAAGATATCTGAAGTTAGTGAGGTGAGGGGACAGTTCTTCACACAGAAGTCTCCTGAGTCGTATCAAAATGCCTTGCATATCGGGGACCTGCCCACGGAACATCAGAAGAGATCCCACAATCCTTGCGTCAACCACAACGAACCCGTGGACTTCCAAAATATTAATGATTACATGTGACTCAGAATTTCATTTTTTAATTTAAGAAACCTTGATCCTAGAGTTTTCCCTGTATTAGTCATATTGGTCAGAGTTCTCCAAAGAAAGAGAACCAACAGGAGAGGTAGGTCGATAGATAGATAGATAGATATAGATAGATAGATAGATAGACAGACATAGAGAGATATAAATAGGTAAATATAGAGATATCTATCACCTATTATCTATCTGTCTACTGATCTATCATCATCCATCCACCTACCCCTGCATCTATATCTATGTATTTATGTATCTATCTACCTACTTACCTATCTATACATCCATCATATCTATCTATCCATCCATCATTATGTATTATCTATCTATCTGTCTCTCTGTCTATATCATAAGGAATTGACTTATGTGATTATGGAGGCTGAGAAGTCTCAAGATCTGTTGTTGGAAAGCTGGAGAACCAGGAGATCTGATGGTGTACTTGCAGTCCAAGTTCAACTGGAAAGGCAAGAGAAGACTAATGACCAGCTTGAAGAAACTCAGGTAGAGAGAGAGAGAGAGAATGAATTCTCTCTCCACTTTTGTTCCATTCAGAACCTCAACGGATTGAGTCAGGCTCACCTGCATTGAGAAGGGCCATTTGCTTTACTCAAACCTGATTCAAATGTCCATCCCATCTAGAAATACACTAACAGATGCACCCAGTAATGCTTAACCTTACTACTAGGTGCCCCGTGGCCCAGTCAAGGTGACACATGAAATTAGCCATCATACCTACTCAAACAGAAACACATGTCGTGTATTCCCCCCACACCCAAGGGCTATCTGACTAACTTCCAAGAGGGTTGTTGGTGGGAGTTTGGAACTATCTCAGGAGGAATGGCTGACATAGTCCATCATCTCAATATGGTAACCGGAGGCAGGAAGTGACTGTTTCTTAGCAACCATGATGTGGAAAGAAGAAAGTAGACATCCATGAAGAATCTATGCCTTGAGTGCTTGATGTGCACAAGACAGATGCAAATTTTCTACATGTTTCTACCTAAGAACATAAATTTTAGTGTCTTGTATACAAGAATGTTGTCTCCTCCTAGATAAAAAACATTAAAAAATATGGATCCAGTTCCAACAATAATACTGACTTTTTTGAACTCTAAAAATGCTAAGACCCTCAATCCAAGGCAAATTCAGAAATACCTTGTCCGTGTGACTACCATTTCCAAGAGCTAGCTTCATACTAACAGTCGTGATTTTGAGGGGGCACCCCATGCACTTGGAAAAAGGTCTTTGCTCATGCTGCAAGAATGACTAAAGAAATGGCATTTTCACTCTGATCCTGAAGACTCAGCAGAAGTATCTTACAATAATAACATGTGCTTACATCTTAACAACTGGTAGCTGGTCTGTTAGCCTCTCAATCCATTGAATACAATCTCTCATGCATGTTGTGAATGACATAAATTGAAGGACAATCACCAACTTGCGAAACATAGGAGGTTAGGAAAAGATGAAAAATGCATAGCACCATTTGGCTATGCTTGCCACTCTTCCTAAAAATTTACAGGACCTTTTTGGGGACTGATTATACTTAATCCGACTCACTCCTTCATATGGAAATAAAAGCGTGTTTCCAAGAACATAACTTTACATCTGTAGTTGTTGTTACAAATGGCAAAGAAACACTAGTTGCAATGAACCCTTTTAAAAGGTCCACATTCTGAATCAGTGTTTTTGTTTTCTCCAGATGAATACCTACAAGTGGAATTGCTAGAATGTAGGGTAGCTGTATTTTTAATTTTTTGAGGAATTTCCATACTGTTTTCCAGAGTGGCTGCACCAGTTTGCATTCCCACCAACAGTGCAAGAGGGTTCCCCTTTCTGTACATGGTTGTTATTTCTTTCTCTTCTGTTTTTGGATAAAGAAGATATGATACACACACACACATACACAGAGGAATATTACTCAGCCATAAAAAAGGAACGAAATCTTGGCCATTTGCAGTAACATGGGTGGACCTAGAGGGTATTAGACTAAGTGAGATAAGTCAGGTAAAGAAAGACAAATACTGCATGGCTTCACTCACATGTGGAATCTAAAAAAAACAAAACAAAAAAACAAAAACAGAAACAGAGTCATACATACAGAAAGCAAACTGAGGGCTGTCAGAAGGGACAGAGGTGAGGGGATGAGTGAAATTGGTAAATGGGATTAAGAGGTACAGTCCTCCAGTTTTGAAATAAATTTTAAGGGGCGCCTGGGTGGCTCAGTCAGTTAAGCATCTGCCTTTGGCTCAGGTCATGATCCCGGGGTCCTGGGATCGAGCCCCATGTCAGGCTCTCTGCTCAGCAGGAAGCCTGCTTCTCCCTCTCCCTCTGCCCCTTCTTGCCTTGCTCATGTTCTCTCTCTGTCTCAAGTAAATAAATAAAATCTTAAGAAAAATTAAAAAAATAAATTTTAAGACACAGGGATGTCATGTGCAGTGTGAGGAATATAGTCAATAAGACTGTAACGACATTGTATGGTGATAAATGGTAACTGTGCTCATAGTGGTGTCCATTCTGTACTGTATATAAATATTTGTTTAGAAATTTTATTTATTTATTTGAGAGAGAACAAAGGGAGAGGGAGAGGAAGAAGCGGGCTCCCCGCTGAGCAGAGAGCCCTGCACGGGGCTGGATCCCAGGACCACGAGATCATGACCCAAGCCCAAGGCAGACGCTCAACCAACTGAGCCACCCAGGCGCCCCCTGTCTATAGATGGTATACACCTGAAACTAGTACGATATTGTATGTCCGTTATTCTTCAAAAAAAATTAAAAGACCTACCTTAACACATTTGGCTGAAATGATAAAATAGCCCAGTTGCCTAGATTTTTTAAAAAAATAAAATTGCCAGTATAATTATTTGATTCAGGAATTCTCTTAATGGAATTAATTTCAAACCAATTAACGAAGAAAGGAATGTAATTATAATAACGATATCTATTACTTGCACAATAATGTGTCACTATGACCCCCAAAGGGTTCCTCAAATAACTTTTATGGACGAGTATTATATGATAACCCACAAACCCCGTGTGGTGTGATGCTGTAAGTTGTGTCTGGGAAGAATGTCAGAGTAGTTCTCGTCTGGCTTTGGATGCAGAACCCGTAGTCACTTCTTGTATGGCCCAGTATTTTGAATTATGACCTTATTGAAAGGGATTTTTTTATGCTCCTCCACGAACAAATTATATATAATTATATAAAATTAATAATTATAAATTACATAAACTATATAACTAAATATACAACATGTAATTATGGTAATTACATTAAGGAATGTATGTACATGTAATATATATTATATACATGTAATAAGCGATCTTTGTAATTCTTCAAAATATTAACAAATGTGTCAAGATGGTCCATCTTTGCTAGTGTGGAGGTTTTCCTGATATTTTGTACTTTTTGCACTGTAATCTCTGATGGTGACCTCCCTTTACAAGTATTATGCCTTCTTATCACCCATCATGAAAATTCATCTGCTTTCGGGCTCAGTTGCCTGAAAATCTCTGATTTCCAATCTAATGATTGGCTGTTTCTTTTGAATTTGGAGTTAAATATTGTCTATGGTTTCCATAAAGCCATGCCTTAGTTTGTAGTGCAGTGTATACAATTCTTGCTGATAAGACATCATTGGATCCCACTGGCCTTCCCTTTTGTAACTTGAAATACAAGTGTGTTGATAAATATATACTTTTTAATACGGTACAAAGGTTTGGCCATTTGTACTTTGAAAGCATTATGTGCTATGTTTGCTTTCCAGCTATGATTTCCCGATTCTTTAAAAAAGAACCCGCATTCTAGAATTATTCTCAAGATTATGGAGATAATTTTTTACTGATTAAAAGGACCCCTGTCCATCTCCTACTCTGTGAATATAATTAAGATTATTTTAGTATAATCACATTCAAACACAGCCCATGTAATGGGAACTGTAATACTGGCTTGTAATACAAATTTCAAGATTTTCCGTAATTGTCTAAATTTTAAAAACTAATTCTAGAGGTTTGATAGATTAAATTTCTGAATTTATAAATACAGTCTTATATAGCAAACACTAAATTCACAGAGATAGCATTTTAAAATGTAAATACTTAGTTCATGGAAAATAGTATATGTGGGTCAATCATTTCAGCTTCATGCCAGGTCCTGACGTTTATTAGCTGTTTCACCCTTAACGAGCAATTTGTTTTTTTTTATGAATTTTAATTCCGTAGCTATAAAATTGAGGAATGATAACAAATTTATTACCTATACTTAAGGTCATGAAATGAACATATACATTTGTGGTCTTCCTATAAAAGAATGCGTATGTCCTATTTTTTCTAATTTAAGTTGGTTGTTTGCAATAAAAACTACCTTACTCCGTTTTTTGATATCTTCATTTTCAAAAAAGGCAGAGCATACAACATGCAGCGTAATTCAAAAGCTGATAAAGTATGTTAACTAGCTTAAAATTGTATTTTATGTTTGGTTATTTTGCCGTGAACCTCAGACGAGAGAAGGGAGGCATATAATTTATGAAGCAGAGATTATGTGGTAGGTAAACTGCATGAACTCGTCGGCAAAGCAAATTTAATTGTATAATTTTGTGGTGATACTGACAATGTCATTTAGACATCACTTCCCTGAAAGTCACTGTGCTCAAAAAAATAATAAATAAATAAATAATCCTGAAGACTCATAAAAAACATCATCTTTGTTTATATTCAGTTATTGGATGCTTTGGGGGTAGCGGTGACATCTCATCTTTCCCATCAGGCAGTTAATCTCTAGCTGTTTCATTTCAAACTCTGAACTCATTTGTGATATAATTATCGAACATGTATTTCTTCCGTCGTTTGTACCTGTGGCTTCTCTGGGTCAAGGTCGTCAAGAGCAAAGTGTGTGTAAAGTCAAAACTTGGCACACACAAGTCTTCACGTCTCCCAGAGAGGATGTTTCAAGGTGTAGAACACCACACACGGATCCACATGTAATGTACACGGATGCATGTCTATCTATGCACATGCATCCACGCACACACATCGACGTGTGTGTCTTTGCTAATAGGCTTCTCATCACTGTACGTCTCACAAGGGAGGACGAAATCCCTGCATCCTGGCTTTGTGCCGTCTGCAAGAAGCTAGACAACAAGTAGCAGAAACAGAAAGTCTTACGTGGAAGCAACTTCGAGAAGGCAATAGACAGAGACCACTCTCGGCAGGTGGAATGTAGAGCGTTCTGGTAGAGAATTCATGACCTACGAGATGCAAATGGTCCTACGGAAAAGCATCATTCACCCCGAGTTCTCTCTCTGTCTCCCTCTCCATATTCCAGCGAGGCTGACCCCATTTGAAGTTAACTCTTGTAGGGAGAACACACGGACACCTGCCAGGGTGGCCTGATGTGTTATCTTTTGATACAGTTACAAGTTTAGTTTTTTTAAAGACCTAACTGTAGGGTTACAGCAAAATGGAGAGGAAGGTGCAGAGACTTCTCCCCTACCCCCTGCCCGCACTCATGCACAGCTTCTCCCCCCTTATGTGCAAGCCAAGCAGATGATGCATTTGGTAGAATTGGTAAATCTGCATGGACACATCATCATCACCAAGAACCCACACTTTACATCAAGGCGTAGGCTTGGCGTTGTATGCACGGTGGGTGGGATGAAGGCAGAATGAAATGTATCATAAATATCATCAGTAGTGGGTGGGGATGAATGCAGAATGAAATGTATCCTGAAGTGTGGTATGAGAAGTATCAATACAGTGTGATGGTATATTATCATATCATAGTATCATACCATCATAATAAAGGTGACAGTATCATTTTATATCTATCACAGTATCATAAAGAGTAGTTTCCCTGTCCTGCTCTATGTCTGCCTCTTCATCCCTCCCTCTGCCCCGAACTATCGGATGGTCGTTTTATTATTTCCATAGTTTTGCCTCTTTCAGAATGTCCTAGAGTTGGATTCCTACAGGAGGTAGTCTTCTGAGGTTGACTTTTTCCCATTTTCATGATCTTTTACATGAAAAAAAAAAAGTGGGCCCACTTGGGTGGCTCAGTCGGTCAAGAATCTGACTCTTGATTTCGGCTCTGCTCATGGTTTCGGGGTCGTGGGGCTGAGCCCTGTGTTGGTCTCTGAGCTCAGTGAGGGGTGTGCTTAACTTTGTCTCTCCTTCTCCCTGTGCCCCTCCCCCTTCTCACACTCACACGCTCTCTCTAAAATAAATAGGTCTTTAGAAAACAAGGTGAGGAATGTTACCTACTGAAAGTAGTTTGTTCATTTATATGTCCTCACCTGATTGAAACGGACTTCATGTGTGGTTCCCCGGATATGTGGAATTTGAGTTGGCAGGGAAGGTACATAATAGAGCTAAAATAAATATTCATGCTTCATTATCAAGCACTATTGGTTAATAAAATTAAGGCCGAGTTTGAGAGAGAGACAAGGCCATGAATCTCAAAAAAGGGATTAAATTCTTGCAAGGAAAACAGTTACAGAGGGGAAAAGGATTTTAGTTCACTGAGTGTTCTTGATGGTGCCTTGAGGGCATCGTGGTAGGACTCTCTTGCCTGTGAGCTTGCTGGAATTTAGAAGGTGTGGCTCTCTAGACTTGAAACCCAGTTCTGCCTGATTTTATGGAAAGATATGGATTTGTCAGTAAGCCCCTTTAAATTATATGGAAAACGTGTGTATGTTCAATGGTATTTTTTGGTAGAGAGGTAATACAGATTTCTTTCCAAAGGGATCTGGATTCTCGACCCTATATGTGAATATTAGTTCATCGCCTGTGAGTTCTTACACATTTTACTTTATATAAGGGGATCGAGTAGCAGACGGTATCGAATGGGCTTAATTTTTAACATTTTAACCGGTGAAACATCGAAACAGAATGGGACTTTAAAGGTTTAGTACAAGGCAAGGCTTTCCTATGTTTCAAGAACTCTATAATCTTTGACTCATTAAGTCAAAATAAGTCCTTTTGATCAATCTTCTGTAGGAGAACGGAGGCATTAGACTTTCCCACTGCGAAACATGGTTAGAGTTTGCTATATCGCTGTGGTTACCCTTTGAAAAAGTCACAGGGAGACCTATTAACCGTGATATACAGTTACCTGGGCACACATCTGTTACCCATTACCTGGGCACACATCTGTGGGGCTATCAACGCCAAGTCAGTCTGACGTCCGTGCACTTAGGAGAGCTCCGGCAATCTACCGCCCACGCTAATACACAGCGCAGGCCTCCCGAGGCCCGCCGGAGATTAGAGACAGAGGCACGAAGGGTCTGTGACTTTGCTTTGTAAATAATTCCATTTCCTATAGAAGCATTCTCTTCATTTAAAAAAAAAGGAGGGGTAGTTCTACTTTCTCATAAAAACACGTTAAGGTCTTATTCGTACCAGAGTAAAAACCGAGAGTTTTCTACAATCCAACCTCTTAAATCGTTGGTTGACTCATTCGCAAAACTCTCGCATCTAGAATCTCCCGTTCTGTTGTGGGTCACTGGCAGATATGGCAGACCTACAAATGGGTCTCCTTAAGTCTTTCTTCTTTAAGTCCTTCTTTAAGTTTTCTTTAAGTCTTTCTCCTTAAGTCTTTCTTCTTTATGGAAACAAAACAGAAGGAAACAAAGCAGAATAAAACAATAATCCTTCCGTGTCTTAAGCTGAATCTGGGACTGTGGGAAGGAGTCTACTGTTCAGCTTTCCTTGCAGCTACATGTGGCTCATGTCTGCACAGGAAGGTATAAGCAAAAGAGGAAGCAAGAAGGTCCCGGGATGCCGTTGACTGGAAGTGTGTGCAAATGCACGGGGCATGGGGCCATTCTTTCCTGGCAGAACAAAGGCAGTGAAGTGAGCATCTCAGAATATGCAAGCAGGTAAAGTCAAGGTGTGCGGGAGGAGGAACAGCAAAAGACAAGAAGCCTAGGTTCCCACAGCATGGATCTCTTCTATCAGTGTGGAAACCTCGCATAAGAAATAAAAGTTCTCTTATATTAGCGGCGTTATTGTGTTCCTGGTGATTATTCAATCAGAAAAAAAACTTGTTCCTAAATCAGTGCTGCCCTCCTCTCATCTCAACACAGACAACCGAAGATGATATTTCTCCAACAAACTGGTATAAATGGATGAACCTGTTGACATCCAGAAGCTAACAGGCTGGAGACAACAGCCACCCCAGACGCCGACTTGTCACTACAAGGACTAAAACAATCGATGATCAATAACAAAGAGAACAGATGACCCCCCAGTGTGCCACCAACAGTATTTAGAAAGCTGTGCCCCACTAATAAGATAGCTATTATTAGAAATTCTACACCCAAGTTGTATAACCTTCGGTAATTAGCAAAACATGAGTTAGGAAAAATAGTATGGATCCACATAAGAATGAATTTTTGTTTTGGAATAATAGAAAACTACTGAATGATTCTGACCAAGGGGCTATGATGAGAGAAAACTTGTATTTTAGGAATACAAAATAACAATAACACATGGAAATACTTTAGACAAGAAAGAATGAAGTCTATTATTGGATAGGTAATAAGTTCTGTCAAAGTTGTGTGCATATAAAAATAAGGTAGCTTATGAGACATGATAAAGGACATTTTGATTAATAGACTGTAGATAGATGATAGATGGAGAGATGGGTAGGTGGGTGGATCGATAGATATGACAGAGAGACAGATGGATAGGTGGGTGGGTGGGTGGACAGACAGATAGACAGATATGATAGATGGACGGGTGGATAGTTCATAAATAGATAAAAGGTGATAGATAGAAAGAATAGAGAGACAGATGAATAGTTGGGTGGGTGGATGGACAGATATAGATGACAGATAGAGAGATAGATATGGTAGACGGTTGGGTGGATAGATCATAAATAGATAAAAGATGACAGAAAGAATGAGAGGAAGAAAGAAGAAAGAACGAACGAACGAACAGATGGATAGGTAGGTGGGTGGATGAATAGATAAATGATAGAGAGATAGATATGTTAGGTGAATGGATCATAGATTATAATCTATGATCATAGATTCATAGATGAATTAGATCATAGATAAATGATAGATGATAGATAGATAGATGGATGATAGATATGATAGACAGATGGATAGGTAGGTGGGTGGATGGATAGACAGACAGACAGACAGATATGATGGATGGGTACATAGATCATAAATACACAAAAGATAGATGATAGATAATAGATGATAGATAGATAGGGAGACAGATGGATACGTGCGTGGATGGATAGATAGATGATAGATAAATAGAGAGATAGATATGACAGATGAATGGATAGATCATAGATAAATGACAGATAGATAGATAGATGATAGACAGGATAGACAGATAGATGGGTGGGTGGGTGGATGGATGGATAGATAGATGGGTGGGTGGATGGATGGATCGATGGATGGATGGACAGATGGGTGGGTGGATGGATGGATCGATGGATGAATGGACAGATGGGTGGGTGGATGGATCATAGACAGATAAATGATAGACAATAAATACAGATAATAGAGAGATACATAAATCATAAATGAGATGGATAAACACAGTTGGATGAATAGACAGATGGATGACAGAGATCAACACGGGGCAAACAAATACAGAGGACACCTTATCCACGGTGTTACATATAATTGTATTAGACCATGTACACATTCATAGAAAAGTATAAAAGAAAATTGAGTGCACCATTAGCAAGGGATAGACTCTATGGTGTGTGTTAGGAGTGAACTAGTTGCTTACATTTATCCACTGCTACGTTTCTCAAGTTTTCTCTGCCATGCACATTTATTATTTGAGGCTGAAAAATCAATAAAATACTTTTAAAAAGAACTTGTCTTCTGCCCATCTTTCATTTCCTCTTCGTGACAATGAGATTCAGCCTTGAACAATAAGTTCTAAGATGATTCTCATTAGAACACAGGGATTATAATTTTTTTTTAAGGGAAGAATTGCGCCAGCTGCACTGAGTTCCAATATGGGAAAACATCCAAGTGATAATGCTCCTTTTCTAATAAAATATTTCCAAATGTCATTAACGAATTAACTGTCCTTAAACATTCATCATACTAAGTAAGGATGACATGTCATTGGTGCCAAGTGAATGTTACTTTTTCAAGGCACAATCTCCAATGGGTCTTTGTAAAGAATTATGCATTTTAGGGTATTGTGCATGATCTCACATATTTTTAAATGATTTTTTTCTAAATGTGTAACTTTCTTTTCCTGCTTCCACACATATCCAAAACTATACATGAAACGATGCACTTTTCTGAGATACTCATCGCATTTCCGATAGCCTTTACTGACGCATAAAGCTACAAGAATAAAGAACTCTCTTATCGGGGCAGGTTGCATTGGGAGGAATGGCTATGCTGGTTTTGCTATTTATAGGGAGAGCTCTCCCCCTGGAGAACCAGACAAGCATAACTATTTCCTTGTGTATACTGTCTGACTTCTCCTTAAAATCTGGGATTTAGGGAGTGCCTGGCTCCGTCAGAAGAGCATCTGACTCTTGATCTTGGGATCGTGAGTTCGAGCCCCATGCTGGGTGGAGAGGTTACTTAAAAATAAAATTAAAACAGGACAAAACTTGGGAATATAGTGGGTTGAGTCTGAAAAGACTGCAGGAAAAACTGAAGAAATATGTATAACATCAAATCAAGAAGTTCTTTAGTCTTTTCACACATTTTCTAATATGTATTATTTTATGTATTTATGTATGTATACTTTTGTATTTCTACCATGGGCACAAGGACACATATAAATGTACATATATGTATAGGGGTTTCTGAAATTGCGTAAATATATATTATAGTTTATACACTACAGAAATATATATAACTGCATGAATGTATAATTACATAAATATATATTATAGTTTATACTATAGAAATATATGCAATAAATATAATTATGTTTCCATATAATTTAAATAGTTTATGCATCATAAACATAACATTAACTTAATTGATATATTTATATATTATTTATAATAATCACTAAGTTACAGTATAGTTTACATACCATAACATAAATTGTCGTGTGTCCACGATACAATAAACATATTCGTAACTTGTAAGTTTAACATATGTGTTTTTCGATAAAGTGAGGATAAATGACACAAAAGCAGGCTGTATGGAAATGCATTCTTGGTAGGATAGAATCTAAAAGGTTTACTGGCCCCTGTTAAAATGTGAAGCTAGGAAAGTCATCCCAGTTTCTTTTGTGTCTGAAATGATAAAGTGTGGGGGGCGCCTGGGGGGCTCAGTCGGTTGAGCATCTGCCTTCCGCTGAGGACATGGTCCCAGGGTCCTGGGATCGAGCCCCACGTGGGGCTTCTCCCCCTGCCTCTGCCAATCCCTGTCTCTCAAATAAATAAAATTTTAAAGAAAAATCAAAAGAAGAAAGAAGGCGTGAAATGACAGAGCGTCATGGGTGAGCTTTACCCTGCTCTGAGTTGCGGGGGGTCGGGGAGGGACACGGGCGTGACACAGGCTGGGTTCAAAGTAGGCTGAGATCCTCCTCGGTGCGTGTGTCTTCCGCTAAACTGCAAGACATCCCCAGCAGCGAGGTGGTCGGTGGTCTCCAACTGGGTCCTGGAGGGAGGGGTGAAGGCCCCGCGGAGGTCATTTAGAGCAAGGGGAACGAGGGCAGCCGCTCCTCGGGCTCACGTCCACACACGGACCTCAGAGGCACTGTGTTCTCCGGTCCGGGGTGAGCTCTGCAAGGTCGCCGGCTGCGGAGCTCGGTGGGGACGGCGGCGGACACGCTCGACCTGCCTCGTGCGGACGGCAGCGGCCTCGGTCATAAAAACCATGCTTCCTTCCTGCCTGCTTCCCTCCCTCCTGCCTTCCTCCTTCCCTTCCTACCTCTCTCCCTTCCTCCCTCCCTCCCTTCACTTCCTCCCTCCCTCCCTCCCTCCCTTCACTTCCTCCCTCCCTCCCTTCCTACCTCTCTCCCTTCGTCTCTCCCTCCCTCCCTCCCTTCACTTCCTCCCTCCCTCCTGCCTTCCTCCTTCCCTTTCTCCCCTTTCTTCTTCCCTTCCTTCCTCCCTGCCATTCCCTCTTCCATCCCCCTTCCCTCCCTCCATCCCTTCCCAGCTTTATGGAGGCACAACTGACAAATAAAAACTTGCCTATGTCTACACCATGCTGTCCTGATCTACACGTCCACAGGGACTGGATTCCCACAGCGGAGCTCAGGAACCCGTCTGTGCCCCCCACCCCACCTGCCCGCTTCGGAGCAGGTTCCACAGGCCCCCTTTCTCCTCATCAACGGTTGATGAGATTCCCTGGTACCCGTGCGTACTGGGATGAGTATTTCACCGTGTGGATTCCCTCCCCTCATGGGTTTGCTCCCGATCTCAGACAGAGCGGGAGCTTCTCCTGTGTGCATCACGTCACGCTCTGGGCTGCGGACATTTCTACTTTCCCCTGGCAAAGCCACCGTTACATCCTACCCCCCTACGTGGGGATTATGAGATGTTTATATCTTTTGGCTCCTGAAGAAGGAACCAAAAGGAAAGCTGCAAATATCTTAAAGATTTGGAAGCGCTGATATTCGTCTCCACCCCTACCCACCGCCCTCACCCGCCCGGGCAGGTTACCTTCGCCCTCGCCGTATTAAATTAGTTTCGTATTTATAAAATAGGATTTCTTTGCTGTACTTGGTAAATGATCTGAAACCCAGCTAACACATATTATTAATAGACTCGTAGGTCTTTGGGGGGAAAAAAACTACTGTATGATTCTATAAGTTTTTTTCTCCAAAAGCTTTTCTGATTCCCAAAAGCCCGTATTGGTTTCACAAAGTTTTTTTGATAGCAAATAGGAATTTCAATCAATGGGGAGAAACACAGGAAACATAGCCCTATTTCCTTGCTAAGGGCATCCAGGGAAGAATATCATGGGCGAAAAGAAAATTGTGTCATTACTGTAATTGCTTATGTCCAGGTGGGAACCGGCCATTTAGAAACAACCTTTGCTAGTTTTCCATGAGCCCAGAAGAATAAGTCACTTTGAAGGGTAAAATAAGCCCATTCCTCACTGCACACATACGTACTCTTTAAGCTTTTTCTTTCTGGCTGTTTCTCATGCATTTTACTGATTTCCTGGCTGAACCCCACATCCACAGGGGAGAGTATGCATAGACATAAGGTGTCCCCCGGTAACGTGCACGTTGCTGACTTTGCAGATTAATGCTTAATCCCTACAAGGGAACCTCTTCAAGGGTTGGCTGAGGATGACCAAGTTCAATGAAACAGAAAGTTACCTCAACTTAAGAGAGGTAGGTCACCAAGAAAATTTAAAAGACACTCAATTCAAAAAAAAAAGGAAAAAAAAAACCCCCACACATTTTAAGGGTAAGATGACTATATTAATAAGTCATATAATTTCTTAATTTTGTCTGTTCTAAATAAAGCAGACAGCCAGCCCGATGAACATGAGTTTCACATAATCCTTTTGCTATTCCTGAAATTGCTTTGGGGTAATTCCAAAAGCAGGAGTACACGTTCGTTTTCACCCATAAAATATGCAGTAGGAATATGGTTACCGTCTAACGTATGGGCACAATTTAGAAGAGGGACGATGTGCCCAGGGTGCTAAAAGGTATGTGTTGATCCCGCCTCAGACGGGAAGGGGTAAGGAAAACAGCGTTTTCATTTTGGGACCTCATCTTTATAAACAGGCGTTTGGCACTCATAGAGACAAAGTCGAGCTCGCCACTCTACGGTCATCGGTAAAATCTGCCCATCCGACGATCTCTCGGAAGAAGAAAGGAGAAGCATCTCCCGACATTACAACACTATGCATGCAACTCCTAGTGTAAGGACAGTAGATAAATATTGAGTGGTGTGAGGTCACGGGAAAAGCCTATGCGTAGAGAATGCCACTTTGTCCCCCAGAAAGCAGACTGGGAGTCGGGAACCTCCCGGTGTCTACTGTGGTTCTTTCGAAATCTCCGCTGACCTTAATTGAATGTGTCTGCGCCCAAGGACACAGTGCCCTTTTCCTTTTCATTTCAGTCTTGAGTTTGTGGGGTTTTCTTCTTCCCATTTTTCATAATGCATGAGCTGTCTTCATTTTAACATGTGTGAGCTATGAGTTTAAAAGATTTTTTTCCATAAACGTAGGAGCATATTTCGAGGACCATGGGTGTGAGGAATTCATCGTTTTTACACTGAAATGTATGGTGAAATACAGTATAGTTGTGAAAAGTACAGAAACAAAGAAGAAAACATCCTTTTATGTCGACTGCTTAGAAGCAATTATTTTCATATTTTCTTGTATTTTCTTCCAATACGTTATAAGCATTTTCATGAATAATTGAGATCTTCCTCTGTGTCACCTGGTACGTCACATAGCTACAGCATAAATCTACTGTTTTCTAAGAAACTTTTATTAGGACACAAACACTTTCCCCCCAAGTGGTGATTAGAGTAGTCTGGTTTTAATTAACGGCTTCGTAATATGCCAGCAATCCATCTGTGGCTGTTTAATTATGTTTTCTGAAAGAGCAGACATTTCTAGATTTCGTTAGCATAATCCAGTGTGTGATCGAGGACAGATCTTGTCCGTATCCTTGTCGATGCCTAGATCCTCATTGTCCATCTCTTCCCATCAGACCAGACCCAGTGATGTTCTGTGGGGTTGGTTCCAGACTTCTCAGGGGCGTCTGATACAAATCTCCCTCCTCCAGAACCTTTCTTCCTGGTTATGAGCTCAACAATCAGAGAGTCCCAGGCATGGCTAGAGAACCTTCCTTTTGGGTCATGAGGCTCAGACTCTGCCTTCGGCTCAGGTCATGATCTCAGAGTCCTGGGATGGAGCCCCGCATCGGGCTCCCTGCTCAGCGGGGAGCCTGCTTCTCATCTGCCTCTCCCTCTCCCACTCCCCCTGCTTGTGCACTCTCTCTGCGTCAAATAAATAAATAAAATCCTTTTTAAAAAATCTAGGATGCATGCTTGATTCGTTTTCCCGCCAAGTGTCTAACGCACGGTTCAGGATAGTCGGCAGGGTCCTGCCATCACATGGCCCGTGGGCACGACAGGGTATGACCCTCTGTTCCCCATCAGGACAGACAGCCCACCAACCAGGCTGTTCCTGGTTCCTCCTTCTGCTCTGGGAAGACACCCATCACCCTTTCTCCTCCTCGCTTCCGGGGAGGCTCTTTCTTCAAAGCTCCATAAGGTTGGATCCTTTTTGTTCGATTCAAGGTTTTCAGTCAAATACAGCCTTGCCAGACGCCCTACTGCAAATGAAATGTTCGCATTCACTAGGCTTGTTATACTTTATGGGCTGAAAAGAACGCAGAAAAAATATGCAATGCTCCCTGAATATTTCTTTCTTTTTTTCCTTATGTTCCTTGAATCATAGCCTCTCCTGGGCTGGGGGCGTCTGGAGATGCCTGCTGTTTTAGGTCCCATTCATCCTAACTTTTAAGTCAAAATGATGTGTTTTTTTTTTTTCTTCTACACATAATGTGATTTGTGAATTTGTAGTCCCTGCAGTAACAGTTACTGAATATTTGTTATGTGCTCAAGATCCTTAACTCATTTATCTCTATTATGGTATGTATTTCTCATAACAATCTTTTCCGTGCGGCGATTACTTGCCCTGTATCCCGATGGAGGAAAAGAGGCAACTGAATAATCATCTGTCCACATCACAGTACACGAAATCATCAGCACTGGGAGAGCAAGTTTCACCGAGGCCACTGATCATAACATCGAAGGCAGGGACAGAGTCACTGGAGGTGATATTTTGGATTCCGGAAGGCCGATGAGTGGGCAGAAATTCCTGGTGAGGATACTCAATATGGTTTCAAAGCGATGGAGCCTCAAACTTAGTCCAGGGGAAAGAGACCCTGATGACTTTGATGTTTCACGTACGACAATCCATGTCCTTTAACAATAGGACCTTCTTTCCAGCCACGCAAATGGGAAACCCTCAATTCAGGCTATTTGGCTTGGCTATATACATTATATATATAGCCATAAATATATATTTATATATACTTATATATATATTTACATAATATATATAATATAAAATATTATGTATAATACAATACATATTTTATACATTAATTTATATATAAAATATAATATATAAACTATATATTTATATATAATTACATATTATAGTATATAATATAATCATATTATTTTATAATATTTACATTATATTATCTATAATACATTACCTATTAATATATAATATAAATATCATATGAATATTATTAAAATAATATACTGTAATATATATTGTTTATTATATATTATATATAAACATATACATTTATAATATAGTATATTTTATTTATACAATATTTATATAAATAATATCTAATAATTCTTTAATAATTTAATAATATATTATATGATACTAATAATATTACATATTATTATATTATATATATTTGTAGATACAATGCATAAATAATTGTAGAAGAAATTCTACACCACTCTACCCTGGCATATTTTGTTGTTTTTTTTAAATGTTTTATTCATTTTAGAGACAGAGAGAGCGTGAGCAGGAGGGAGGAGCAGAGGGAGAGGGACAAGCAGATTCCACATTTAATTTGGGGCCTGATCCCACCACCCTGAGGTCACGACCTGAGCCAAACTCAAGAGTCCAAAGCTTAACCGACTGAGCCATTCAGGTGCCCCCCCATGCTCAGGCACCCCTATTATGGCATATTTTGAACAAATAAAGAGGAAAACTCTTGGTTTAAAGTCTAAAACTTCTTGCCTTCCACTGTGTACGCCTCCGGATTTTGATGATTGAATATGTGATCACCGGATCTTGTTCTTTTCCGTTATAAGCATCAACATAGTAATAACGCTATGTTTGCATTTCCTGGTTGATGAGGACGAAGCACGCCTCAAGCCGTGTGCTATTCCTATTACATCATTTTATCTTCACAAATATCTTAGGATGTAGGTTTTAAGACGTCCCTTTTTAAGTAAACAATGGTTTAGCCAAAGGATGTTACTGAAACTTCACAGACAGCCTGGATTTACACAAAGGAGACAGAGTATTTCCTCTGGATTAAATTCTACGTAATTTATACCGGCGCTTCTCAAATATGTAGCAAGCAGTGGACGGATGTTCAAACACAGAGGCCAATGCAAGGCATGGGTAAGAGAAGGTTGTAACTCATAAAAACACAGAGCTAGAGTCCTGTGAGGCCGGTAACAATAACTGGGTTCAATGAAGAACGTAATAAAGATACAGAGATACATTACAATAATAACTCCGTCTGTACCCTCATCATTAGCAAGTCAAAACACTTCTGGCCGTGGTCCAGTGCTCAGTGTATGATTGTATAAAATTCTGATGATTAACCCATTGGGAAGCCCAAGAAATTACTGCACCGAGCTAACTGCACGTGTATTTCTAAAAAGTGTCCGTGGGAGAAATGTTTTCTTCTTTACTCTCAATCACGCCTACGAATTACGTTATTTATTATCAATGCATTTACTGCGTATCGGTGTCATCATTGAAATAAAAATACGTACCCCGCAAATTTTCTAATAGATCTAAAATGTTAGCTATCTCCGCACTCACAACACTCCAAATTAATGTTAAATTATCCTCTTTCTCTCTAGGAAAGCTACGGGCATCTAACTCCCTATAAAGATCTCAGAATAAGTTGTCTCTTCAGGAATTCTTCATTGAGTTCCTAAAATCTGTTTCTTCTTTACTTGTCCTCTTGAATATAAAAGGATACGTTTTTATCATAAAGATGAATGGCTCCATTCTCAAAGCAAAAGATGAACGTAGTCAGTAAACTCTGAGTTCGTCATTCTAAATACTTTTTTTTTGTTATAGGTGAAGTAGAAAAAAATGGTTTCCACAGATAAAAAAAAAAAAAAGACTATCGCCAGCTCAGCCTCTGGCTAGAGTTTTAACAACAGAATAGTTTGGTGCCATTAATGCAGATGAAAAGTAAAAGAGAGGGAAAAAAAAAAGAGAAAAAAAAAAGAAAAGTAAAAGAATCATCTAAACATCCAAGGGCTTGTGGTGACAGGAGTGACGTTGGGTACTTTTAGCCATTAATTACCAGCACACATCTGGACTCATGCATAGGCTCTGCAACCATTAGATGTTGTCAAGAGCATATAGTTTTCCAGCAATTAGACCTCATCCCCCTTCCCATACGGTGCTTAATAATAAAGTTAGATATTATACAAATTCACAACATAATTCTCTATGTGTCCTTGGTTCTTATCTAAAGATGTGACTTCAAAACTGTGTTCTTCTCTGCTAGGGTATTGAGAGCCTGGGAGGTGGCTGCTGTTTTGTATTTTTTCTTTTTCTATGTAATGATTGCTTTTGAGATACTGAACATGTCATTGGAAATATGTGCAGCCAATGGGGAAATTAATGTCGGGCTTTCCATGAAGATAAAGCAAGGTACTTTTAGGAACGTGGGACTTAGGGCATATTCGCAGGCAGGGAATTTGTGGACTGAGACCCCACCTCCCCATGCCTGGGCTGTGGTCAGTGAGGGAACCTCTTCCAGTAGATCCGACGGGTCCACAGGGACAAGAGTTCGACGCTGACCCAAAATGGTGAAAGACACAAAGATTGAGCCATTACTAGCTACGCTGTTCCCCCAAATGCTGTTTCCCAGGGCGATTTCTCAAAGTATGCGTGCCGTGACTCGGGATAGTTTTCCGGGAGGCACGAACGTAGTTTTCCACAGACTGCTGGTTCTTACGCTTCCACTCGCAGAAGCCCAGCACGTCCCGTTAGCGGGAGCAGATGACCAGAGACCTAGGCACACAAGGGGGGTTCTGTTTTGTTCAAGCGCTAGGAGAATTCTAAGACACGTGTCTGTAGGCAAGTGAGCAACAGCATCATGAATGAGGCTTGGGGGCAAAAATGGAGGAAGTTCAGCGATGCTGAACACAGAAGATGCAGAGGAGATCCAGTTGGGGAGAAGACCTTATGAAACCTCAGAGGTCTGTGGAGGGCTTTGATGGTATGCTACCTGTCATGAAACAGTGACTCTGCCTACAATAAGAAGCTATCACACAGTATGATAGGGCTGGCACGTTCCAACTGATATTGCAACAAGACAATGTGACTTGTGCACAGCAGTGGACGGAAGGAGACCCCCATTAGTCTGCATGGAGCTTAGTCATTGCCACGGATTGCAGACGGGAAGGCTTCAACGGCGCACACGGATTCCCTCACAGTGCCAACGGCTGGAAAGCCAAGATTCAGGTGCAGGCAGGGCTGGTTCCTGGGGAGGACGCTTGCTGCCTGGCTTGTGGATGGTCACCTTCTCAGTATGTCCTACAGGGCCCTGCCTCGGTGCTTGCAGAAACAAACAGAAACAGAGAGAGAGACAGACAGACAGACAAGAGAGAGAGCACTCTGATGTCTCTCTTATTGTAAGGATGCAAATTCTGTCCTTATGACCTCATTCAACTTTAACTATATATCGGTCTCCACATACACTCACATTGGGGGTTAGGGTTTCAACATACGAGTTTTAGGGGGACACAGGTCGCCCATGACGGACACAGAAAGAGGGAGCCGCACCTGGATATTTCTGCGTGTGTGCAACTTTGAGACAGTGGTTGAGTCGGAGACTAAGAAACAGGTGGAACCGATAACCGCTGGTAGATTAAATGGGGGGGGGGTGGACAAGAGAAACGAACACGGGAAGGACTCTGATTTGGGGCATTGGTACAAAATTTGCTTAAAATGAGTATTAAGTTGGACGCTGACCACACCACACGTTTCTTTGAGGCAGATTTAATTGGATTTAGACTAATGATTCCCTCCTCTCTGTGGTGACAGAGTACAGACTGTTCATCTTCTCCAGTCATGCCTGCTGTGGGTTATCGCTGTTCACTGTGATCTTCCTGCTAACATTGCTTCCATTCCTGTCCTAAAATTCCCATTCTTTTTTTTTTTTTTTTTTAATTTATTTATTTGAGAGAAAGAGAGACTGTGCATGAGAAGAGGGAGGGCCAGAGAGAGAGAGGGAGAAGTAGACTCTTTGCTGAGCAAGAAGCCGAACATGGGGTTCCATCCCCGGACCCTGAGGTTGCCACCTGAGCCGAAATCAAGAGTCAGATGCTTAATGGACGCTTAACCGACGGAGCCACTCAGGTGCCCCTAAAATTTCCATTCTGCATGTTTTCATCCCCCCTGGCTAACGTCAGCGGGTAACTGTGAGGCTCCTTGCCCCTGCCATCCTAATGTCCTTCCACTTATGATTGAGGGCTATCATTCCATGAAATACAGCTGACTCTCCAACAACACAGGTTTGCACATAGGTTCATTTATATATGGATTTTTTGGGATTCATACAGTACAGTCCTGTTTTTTTTTTTTTTTTTCTGTTTCTTACAATTTTGTTAATACGTTTTCTTTTCTGTGACTTAGTTTATTGTAAGGATACAGCACATGATACACAGAGCATACTAAATATGTGTGAACCAACTATTTATGTTATTGGAAAGGCTCCCCAGTCAACAGTAGGCTATTAGTAGTTCAGTTTTGTGGGAGTCTAAAGCTGTCTGAGGATTTTTGGCCACGTAGGGGGTTGGTCCCCAATTCCCGCAGGGTTCAAGGGCCAACTGTCATTTCTCTTTGTGCCTGGAATGTAGAGACTGACCCTAGTTCTTCTGCATTAATTATTATACACTCCTTTTGATATTGTGTAATCCATCAAGAACTATTTGAAAATAGGATTATGTCATGCTTGTCTTCGATCATACTAATACACCCCAAATGAAAAGTTAGCAATGGGTAGAAGTAGAATATTAGCAGGATAGCAGTTTTTGTAGGTGGTGTCCTATCATGTTCAGCGTTTCTGTTAATGGAGTCTTAAAGCCATGCATTGCTTTACCTGAAAGCGATTATAGTGGTGTATGATTTTACAAGCAAGTGGAGATTGTTGGAATGCATTCGGACCCTGACAAGAGCTAAGTGCACAGAAGTCCAAAAGATGACCTGCCTTGCACATGGCCATGGATGCCCAAGAACAGTGTGCTCTTCATGTAAGTATTAAGCTGTTCCCACTCTTCACTATGGCATAAACTTCTTAATGAGCATTGTCCAAATGATTCTGTGTCCCCAAAACTGCTTAGTCCTTTCCCAGTTTATTCTTAGAACGAGCACTATTTCTGCAGCCATAAATACTCTTTTCATAGGTCTACACCTGAGCTTTTCCTATCCTAAAATAATAACACCATCACATACAAGAGTATAATCTCTTTTTGGTTAATAAAGCATAATAAATCATGCAAGCAAATTAAACTACTGGAGTGAAGTATTACGATTTCCATTATTTCTAGTTATTGAGTCCATATTGATTGCATACGTGAGTATAATAATGACATGTGGCCACATACAGTACAGCTGTTCTCTGCCTAAATTGTCCAATTCTGTTTATCATTTTAAGACCTAATTTGAATAGCTGCCTTAGTCTAATTTATTCAGAGGAATATTTTAAATGGGATTAAATATAAATTAGATACTCTGCCAGAATGTCGAAACATTTTAGACTTATATAGTACAATGTTAATAAAATGCTATTTTCAACCTTTTCGCCTCTGAATGCCAACTTATATTAAATTTGATATTGCACGTAACCATTATATGATTAGATGTTGTATTTTGAAATGAGTTCTGTTATTGCAGTAAATGTGTGTTACTTCTAATTGAAAATTAGAGGTTCAAAGGTTCTTATTGATTAGACAGTTGAAAATAATTAACAGTGGATATCCAGAGCATTATAGAGCTTATTTGCATTATGGAAAGCAAATTCTTCTTCTATGCTCATATTTCACTTTATTAAATTATTAAATTTGATACTCACTATTTTGATGTTTTAAGGAATGGTTGTGAAGCAAAGACAAGAATTTATGGGAAGCAGTTAAAATTGGGGGGATTTTGTATCCCCAAGAAGAATGAATGTTGCTGCTCAGCTGGGGAGTTCCTTCATTACGTGTATCCCAGATGCCGTATTTCTGGATGATGACTGCCATAATTAACGTCTCTGATGGGACAGAGAGTGTCCTATTCACCAGGCAGACTAGCAGGACACAAATACAAAGCCAAGATGAAATACTGAGATGAGTTTTTCATGATCGCAGACAAAGAGAGTGAAATCACACCTCGAAAGACCTGGGTCTTAGTCATGAGTCTTAGGAGACAGATACTTGACACACATGAGCTTCCGGTTCATCATCCAGGAGTGTGAATGACGGTTTATGCATTTACAGTGTTCAAGTCTTTGATGAACTAGTCTCTGAATGAATTAAACTGTTCACATAGGAAGTTAATAGGAAAGTTCCTATTAAAATTTTATTGTATATGGTAAATTTTCTTTTCCACCTAATTTCTTCCTTTTGTTTTCAGATTTCAAATTTAATTGGTATTTTCTCCATACTGCTTAGGCTAGCCTGAGTCAGTTTTTCATTTGTTTGTTTGTGACTCTGCTTTACAAAAATCATGTCCGTCTTAGAGGTATAATCACTATTCATCGCACGTGCCTTTTAAAATATTCCTCTTACTTAAACAGCTGGACTTGAACCTTGGAAAGAAATCTATGAGGAAATTAAGATTTATTGATGTGGGAAATAAAGGCAGAAGAAAAATTATTAATTTCCTTACCACTTACAGCCCACTGACAAGTCCCTGAAACAGGCAAAGTGACCTTCCTCTAGGACTTTAGCTGCCTCGATGTTGACACTTTGCTAAGGGCAAAAGTCAATCTTAGCCCAACCCCCAGGATCTTGTGAGTCTACTTTAACGTATACAAATTCCTTTGGAAATTTCCTTTATCTTTAGCCCTCCTCCCCCCAAGATACATGTTGGCAATCATCCCCCAAGCATATGACCCACCAACATATATCTGAAGGGTCTCATGATTGAGTTTTTACTGAACAGTAATAAATGACATCTTCCTAACAATGGCTAGGCCCCTCAGGATCCTTAAAACCTTGTTTCCAAAATACCTGGGAGGTTTACGCTCTCCCTAACCCCCTCCCCACTTGAAAGTATGTAATGGGCCACTCTTCATGACCCCACTGCAGCTCTTTCTGCCCACAGGTCCTGTCCCTGTGCTTTAATAAAACCACTTTTTTTGCACCAAAGGTGTCTCAAGAATTCTTTCTTGCCTGTTGGCTTTGAACCCTAACATCTTTCCTCCATCATGAGGACTGTATAATAGTCCATGGTACATCTTTATCCATTCATTTATGGATGGACTTTTGAGATGTTTCCACTTCTTGGGATACTGTAAATATTAGTGCAGTAAACATGGTTAGGCACATACATCTGCACGATCTTGCTTGAGTTCTTGGGGATATACACCCACAAGTGGGATTACTGGTCATACGATAATTCAATTTTTCATTATCTGAGGAAGCTCCCTACCTCCTTTTCCCATAATGAGCCCACTATTTTTACAGTCCTCATCAACAGTGCATGAGGGTTCCAATTTCGCATGCTCAGGAACATTTGTTATTTTTTTTTGGTTTATAGCCGCCATCCTATTTGATGTCAGGGACTGTCTCACTGTGGTTCTGATTCACATTTCTCTGAGGATCATTGATTTTATGCATCTTTTCTTATGCTTACTGGCGACTACACATCTTCTTGAGTAAAAAGGGCTCTGTTCAAGCCTTCTGCCTATTTTTTCTCAAACTGGGCTGTTTTGTTGCTTTTGAGTCATGGGAATTCTATATACATTCTTGACAATATCCACTTTTAGATACATGATTAAGTTGCCTCTTGACTCTGTTGATTTTCTTTTGATGTGCAAAGGTTTCCAAAGGTTGGTGTGGTCTCCCTTATCCAATTTCGTCTGTTGTCATCTTTGGTTTTGGTGTCACATCCAAGAAATTTGGCAGCCTTAAAGAAGACAAGGCTGTCACATGCTAAACCATGAGTGAACTTTGAGGACGCTTTGAGGATGCTAAGCAGAATAAGCCAGTCACCAAAGGACACATATTCTGGAACTGCACTCATATGAAGTATCTGGTCAAAATCATAGAAACAGAAAGCAGAAAGGTGTCTACCCGACTAGGATGGGGTCAGTGGGGAGGGAAATCAATATCTACTGGTTCTAGAGTTTCAGGTCTGCAAGACAAAAACGTTCCAGAGATCTGTTGCCCAGCACTGTCATTATGCTAAACACTGCTGAGCTGTACACGTGGTTGAGATTAGGAGGGTCCATTTAACGTTTTCCTTAAAACCACAATAAAACATTAAGCTTTAGGGGGAAAAAAATACTTGAAAGAAAGTACACAGACAAACATTTGGAAGTAGAGCATGCGTCCTTTTCTCATTTGCACTAGGAGCATATTTCTTGAAAAGCTCACAGGGGTGTCATCATCATACCCATAAAATACAGAGGATATCCATCATCCTAATGGGACCATTTTTAAGGACATTCCTACGAAGCACGATGTCCAGACACATCGAAAGCACTCGTACTACTCAATTATGGTTTATTAAGATTGCCATAGCAATGGTGAGAATACCAGAGAATAAAGTGCTCAGTGAGATCACTTTCTGCACTAACAGCCTAGCTCAGTATATTAGAGAAGCGCATGAAGATCTGAGTGCCTTCTACAGCAGTTAAAACAGTTGCATTGTTTTATTAAAGAGCAATCATTTGATATTAAATTACCTGTTAGCAGATATTAATTTGTGCTTTTAGATTACTGGTGACTGAGATAATTCATTATTCATTAAATTAATAGTCCCATAGAGAACATTAATTTATATACAGATTTATTGTCTCACTTGTTTTATAATCTTTTAAATGTCCTCCATCCTTAAGGCATCTATTCTGTGGCAAATTTAGCTTATCACAGAGATCTATATAATAACCAAACACACCTATGCAAAAATGGGTGCTGTGTGAGGGTGTCTATTGGAGGTATGAGTTATATAATCGGATAGCTTTTAGCAGAAATTTATTGCATGTATGTTCTTTAATCACCAGGATACGCATTGTAAGAATTTGCGAAATGCAAAGACATATTTTTTGATCGTCAAGCATGTGTGATATGCAAAAAGCCTACTCTGTCTATGTATCCAAAGCCAACCTTCCATGTATAAGTAAGTAGTGGACACAGAATCAGGGGGAACCAAGTCAGCAAGCACAGTGAAAAATAGAACAAAACAAAATAAAATTTATTTGCTACTGTTTGGTGTTAGGTGAAGACCTGTCTCTGAATGGGTCACAGGATCCAATGACCCCAAAGTGAACATTAGGTTCTTTTTTTTTTTTTAATTTATTTATATGACAGAGAGAGAGAGAGAGAGAGATCACAAGTAGGCAGAGCGGCAGGCAGAGAGAGAGGGAAGCAGGCTTCCCGCCGAGCAGAGAGCCCGATGCGGGGCTCGATCCCAGGACCCTGAGATCATGACCCGAGGTGAAGGCAGAGGCTTTAACCCACTGAGCCACCCAGGTGCCCCGAACATTAGGTTCTTGAGGTATCTCAGCAGTGACTAAATTTCATAATTGTAGGCAATCATTGGATAAGACATTACTCTCTTACCATTTTTTAAACTATAGATTTTTGTAAAGTAGAATTTCACAGCAAGTTATAGCCATTTAATCAAAAGGGAGCTTGGTCTAGATAAATTAAATTACTTTGATTATTAAAATCACCCAGGAGTGGCACAGTCATGCCATTTAAATTAAAGCAAAACCCAGAAGTCAAATAACTTCGTTAGAGCTCATAAAGTATCCTTCCATTGTTGAGGACAATCCCATCAAAAATGCCCTCTCTAAGGGAAGAATCAAATTAGTCGCTGATGGTTGACATTTTGAAAGTAAACAAAATAGACACTGAGCAGTTCTTGAAATGTCTAGACTTTAAAAAAAAATGTTGGCATAGATAAACAATAACTTGAATGAAACAAATCCTGTTTTATTTCTTTTCTTTTCTTTTTTTTAAATACTACTTACCATGAATGGAATCCATCTACAGACCTTGAAATGTCAACATAAAAAAATTAGGTAGAAAATATGATGTAACAGTTTTCTTTCACATCCTCAAATTTTTGATGAATGATTAAGTTTTAAGGCTACCTGAAAACATCTTGAAATTCCCACTTGGAATTCTTATATGAATACATTGCTAAAGAGACTTTCAGAACATGATTTCTAAGAAGTGTTCTCAGAAAATTTCTGAGGTTCCAACCACAAAGAGCATTCTAAAAGCGCGGTACCTGGCTTAAGAGGGTCTTCAGTCGAGGGTGAAGGCTGCGGGTCTTCAGTAGCACCAAGCTGGATATGTTCCCTTTTTCAGGAGACAGGGTCTCACTCTGTGATTAATTCCTGCAAGAGACATGCAGGACAATGAAAGCCATATTAAGGATTCAAGGACATATCCATTCATTACTCAAATTCTCTTCTGTTCTCTCCTCGGGTATAAAGTAATTCTGATATTCCAGTTAATTTGTAACATTCCTGAACATAAATTGAATGTCTCCATTCCTTATGGAGTCTCCATTTACTGAATGCATGGTGTATGTCAGGTTCTCGAATGAACATTTTATACAATTAATCTAAATCGATTTCCACAACCATTGTTGAAGCAAATGCTAACAATCTCCAGTATGATGTCGGAAAAGACTAAAAGTCTGAAAGACCCCAGAACGTATCCTATTCCACAGGCCTAGAAGGTTTTTAAGGCTGCTTTTCAATATAGGTTTAAAGAATTCCACAGTAGAGTGTTCTATCTCAATGATGGTGCTTTCAAATCAAATTTTAGCCCTAACTTTGGAATTAGGTATATCCATTCCTTTAGTATTTCCAATTCCCCAGGTACTCTTGTTTGTTCTTATTCTTGTTTCTGCTACTATTGTTGTGGTGGTGGTCATGGTGGTGGTGGTGGTGTGTGTGTGTGTGTGTGTGTGTGTTTGTATTCCTTTCTCCGGTTGAGAACCTTCTGTGGAGATATGATGCCTTCACATTTCAGACTCTGTCCCCATTAACTGTAATTCTCACTACCACACCGAACACTGCATGGTATCCTTGCCATCTACTGCAAAAGGACTTCTTCCGTGTTCTGTAAATGGTCTTTATAGGTTGTGTATCTGTAGATAGAAATAGAGATAGAATAGACAGAAATAGAGAAGTTTCCTCATTTTCCTATCAAAGACACTTAGGAGTTTATTAAAAATATCCAAGTGCTCTGTAGAAACTCAGGCTGCAAGACTTGAATAGTATAATACTCTTGGGAATAATCCAATTGCCAAAGGTTTTGGCATGTTAAATGCTACAAGATTATTTGGCCCTCTTTTAAAAAAAAAGAAAGAAAGAAAGAAAAAGCTCTTCTTTAGTCAACCCTCCCAGAGGAAGACGTCTGTATTCAAAACCTGAGTGAGGAAAGCAAAGTATTTCAAGTGTTTATGTCCATGAGCAGATGTCTTACTCTGGAATTATGCATTACCTCTGGTTGATTACCTGCAGCTTCTGTGCTGTTGAAAGTTATTTTTTGGTGGCTTAAGGTTTTATTCATCTACATATTCATTTACGTTCTCAACCAGTGATCATGCAGATCACTGTGGCATATGCATAGTCAGTAATGAATTCGGTATTCTGCATTTGCAAGACTCGAGCTATTATTCACTTGTATTTTCCACACAAGGGAACTCTTACTAGTCAAATTCAACATCTCCTACAGTGGTCTCAAGTCAGATATGACAGTCCTTCAATATTAAGAACAATCACAACAATGCTGCTGATTCCATCAATGAAAAGTGGCATCTGAATTCAGATTAATATCTCTGGTGAGAAGCTATGGCTTCATCTTAGACAGAGAGATAGTGACGTATGGGATTATAATAAATTTGGTTTCTTTACATATTTTTTTAGGGGGAAGAACATGTTCCTCTTCTAATTCGCATGTTTCAAGATATCATTACCAAGTTCTCCGCATGAATTTAGGAAGTAAAATTATGGACATCGAATACTTGAATCTACCCTTAGGGGCACTGTTTGAGTTTATACACTGAATTCGTTCCCAAAAGAATAGGTGAGTTACACTGAAATTGATGGCTGGGAATGTTTCCTGCCCATTTTGTTCACAGCCCAACCCATGGTGGACCAATGTTAAATGGGGTTTAAATATCAAAAATAAATTTACAGAAAATAAAGATATAATGAAGACCCTTCCTTATCTTTCTCCAAATTCACTCTTGAGGTTGCTCATAGATTCTGAGGGACAACCTACCCCAGTCTCAGATACCAAGAGTTTGGACAAAGAATGTACTGAATGGAGTCCAAACTCACTGGCTTCAGGGTACAAAGGAAGATAAAGCTAGGTGGAAGGAGGTGTAGCCTGAAGGAGAAAGACCAACTCAAAAGTCCGTGCTTCCTACCGAGAACAGATGGCAGCTTTAAAGATACAACTTAAAATATTTAGGATTTGTGTTTAGTGAATGTCCTTTTCAAATTACCCCGTTCTAAATAAAAAGTGTCAGTATAGGACTGTGCATAGGAAAATGGACATCGTATCAGAAATAAAATATTCTCGAGGACTGAATGAATGCAAGGATTATGATAGAACACAGCAAAAAATATGTACAGGTAACGACAGGATATAAGGAGGTTCAGCCGTGAAGATCTTTTCTCAGAAATTAAAAATATCTTAACTAAAATATAGTATTGAATTCGCCGAAAGGGATTTCATTCTTAACACTCAGTTTAATGACCTGGACAAACGTAAATGTGTCTCAATACAGAGAGAATGTAATTAAGAAGAATGATAAATATTAGCACATAAATCTAAGCAATCTAATGAATGAGTTAAGCAACCACTACAAGAGAATTCTTTTTTGTTTTTAAAGAATTAATTAATTAATTATTTTATTAGAGAAAGCGTGTGAGTGGGTTGAGGGGCAGAGGAAGAGGGAGAGAGACTCTCAAGCAGGCTCCACACTGAACATGGAGCCCAACATGGGGCTTGATCCCATGACCCCGAGATGTGTTTGTCTATTTCCCAGGGACAAAGAAAATGGCCTAGAGAATCCAAGGAGTATAAGAACTTTGGAATAATCACCAAATGAAGGCCTAAAGGGTAATTGTAGGATCTTTACCCTGGAAGCCAATCAAGACGTAAGTCAAAATCAAGAGTTGGATGCTTAACCCATGGAGCCACCAAGCCCCTAAAAGAGAATTTTTGGAAGCAAAAACTATACTGTAAGGAAATTATAATCATGGATAGACTTGAATGCCCAAAACTGACTAAGGGAAAATTTAGGAACTAGTGGAGAAAAAAGTTAACGATTCTAAAACTAATTTTACTGACTGAAAAAAGAGAGTACAGGTAGTTTTAGTGAAAATTGCAACCGTAAGTCATAAATTTTAATTGGGATTTAATTGGGATTTTATTTTTTAGATAAATTATTTTCTAAATAATTTATTATTTAAAATTATATTATTAATTTATTTTTAAATAAATTAATCATGATTTTATTCATAAACAGTATTTTTTAAATGGACTTGCAGAAGGGAAGGGGATTATCATCAATTTATAGTACAAAGTGAAAGGATTTACAAATTAGCAAGAGAAAACATGGAATAAATTGTACATAAATATAACCAGCAAAGTAGAAAGAGGAGGAAGAGAATTTCAGGTTAACTATGGGCTGTAACAAACATGACTTCTTCACCAAAACCCCCAAGGAGCTTAAAAGAAGTAATCTGTAACGGCATTAAACCATGTAGGCAAAGTGTAATGTACAGCATTAGGATAAAATATGTCCAAACATTGGGCAGTAGGAGATCTGCTGAAAACTCATGCCTTCCCTCAAAATGAAAGATATATCCTCCAGAAAACAAGAAAAGTTTTAAATTTCCAGCATATTGGGGTGCCTGGGTGACTCAGTTGGATAAGCGTCTGCCTTTGGCTCAGGTCATGATCTCAGGGTCCTGGGATCGAGTCCCACATCAGGCTCCCTGCTCTGTGGCAAGTAAGCTTCTCCCTCTCCCCTCCCTTCCTTTTTAAATCTTAAAAAAATAAATAAATATATTTCCAGCATATTGAATGAAATAGACCCAACTGAGCTATCTTGATGAATCTTCTGAGACAGAAGTAAGATCACTTCTTGCAAAAAGACTGCCTAAATTGCTCATTATTATATTAACAAAATACATGATGCAATTTTTTTTAATTGGATGCTGTTCATTTATTGCTAGTTTATCTTCTATAAACTACAATGTGAATGGATTTAATTGTGGAAATTGTTTCAATAGTACATGGTAACTCTAGTACATTTTTTAAAAAGATTTTATTCATTTATTTATTTAGAGAGCAACTATAGGAGGAGGGGTAGAGGAAAAGAGCCCAAGCAGACTCCATGCTGAGCACGGAGCCCGACACAAAGTAGGGTGGAGGGGCTCGATCTCATGACCCTGAGATCAGGACCTGAGCTAAAATCAAAAGTTGGATGCTTAACTAACTGAGCCACCCAGGCATCTCTCCCTAGTACAAGTTGTAAAGAAAATCTGAGAGATAAATGACTGCTAATGAGCATGCATGATAGTGATATTTTGACACATACGTGCAAAGTAGTGAAAAAATGAGTTATGGCTTGGTTCATAGTAGGACTGAAATTTATAAATTCATGTATCTATGTATCTGGATTGAACAAAGAGATACAAATCTGGCTTGCCCCAGAAGACTCATTCAATACAGATAAAATTTCTGTTTGCGGTTATCAAGAAGCAAAAAAAATAATTCCTCCAGTAAAATAAATGTAAAGTGGCAAAAAGCCACAGAAAGCATAGTCATCAACATCCATTCTTCGGAAATTCCTTAAAAGCGGCAATTACCATCTCCACGTTCATTCAGTAAACTGGTTTCTGTCTTTATAGGTAGTTCATGCAAGCTCTCTACTATTACCTTGCATGTGCTGAAGAGCCACGCTTTAGCTTTTTCTAAGATATAACTGGTATTAAATTATTTTTTTCCACGACAGAATATTAAAATTGTCCGGCATAGGGGAAGGTTGAAAGAGAAGTCCACAAAACCCATATAATATCTGCAGAGATGCACATTTTAGTTTAGTTGGTTTATCATATAGCTACCTATCTCTTTATTCCTTTTTCCATTCAAGCTGTCTTTTCATGTATATATTTAAAAATAAGCAGGGGCGCCTGGGTGGCTCAGTCTGTTAAGTGGCTGCCTTCGGTTCAGGTCATGATACTAGGGTCCTGGGACTGAGTCCCACATCGGGCTCCCTGCTAGGCGGGGAGTCTGCCCCCCTGCTGCTCCCCCTGCTTGTGTTCTGTCTCTGACAAATAAGTAAAATCTCAAAAAAAAAAGTAAATAAATAAGTGATATAGCGAGTGCATAATAAACACATTTCCATTGCTAAGCACCTTAGTGTGCATATTATCATTTGTTATTAGGAGTATTTTTTTGTTGTTTTATTTTAGGTAGAATGTGCATCCCTAGGGGAAATGTGTAATCCTGAGCATGCCTGTCTATTTATGCCTCTTTTTTTTTTTTTAAAGGTGTTTCGTTTTGTTTTGTTATTTTATTTTGAGAGAAAGACACAGAGTGTGAGCCGGGGGAGGGGCAGAAGGGGAGAGAGAATCTCAAGCAGACTCCATGTTGAGTGGGGAGTGGGACATGGGATTTAATCTCACAACCCTGAGATCACGACTTGAGCCAAAATCAGGAGCCGGATGCTTAACTAAATGAGCCACCCAGGTACCCCAATGCCTATCTACACATCTTGACAAAGGCATACACCTGTGTTCATTAAACCTGTCAAGACGCAGAATTCACCCGCACTGAGCTCCTTCATGAAATTCCAAATCACTTCACACCTCTACCCAGAAAAGCTACAGCATTCTGATTTTTTCACTGTAGATTTATGTTGTGTTTTGTCAAATTTCATATAAACCGGAATATACAGTTTGTATTTTTGTGTCTGGCTTCTTTCCACATCGTTTTTAGAAAGATCCATCGATATTTTTGTGTATATCAGTAACCCATTTCCTTTCATGACTAAGTAGTAGTCCATTGTACAAAGATAGCTCCTTTTTTTCATTCATTCCCCAACTGATGAAACCCTAGACCATTTCTCAATTGGGCCATTACGAATAAACCCAATATGAACATTCTTGTGCAAATATCTTGTGGACATAGTTTTATTTCTCTTGGCTACATATTTAGGAGGAGGGCTGCTCCGATGTGCATGTGCAGAGTCACAGGAAACTGCCAATTTCTCTCATTAAAACGTGAAGGTTATCTTGTAACTATGTGTTTACGTAACTGTCTTTTATTGCGCACACAAAGTTCTTTCACGTTAAAAACTCCACAATCTTTTACTACCTTTTTCATATCCACGATCCTCTTTGTCTCTTACTAGAAAATTCATTGTGACAGCTTGCTGGTCACTTCACAACCTGGATATATTATAGTTAACTTTGTTTTGTGTACACCTTCTCAGCCAGTTTCATTTCCCGAGACATAATTTTATGTACAAGCCAGTTAATGCTTTATACGTCAGGGGACATATCAAGTTTATTTTGCTATTGAAGAAGGATATTAGGCTTTTCTAATTTAGTACAGACAGGCTCACCTGCATTTTGTTCTGTGATATCATTTATGGAATTATATAAGTTTTGACAACACTATAATATAGCCTTGTTTGAAAGGAGTCATCCTAGTGAGCTAGTCAATTTAGTCTCCTATGTTGGAGGGAAAGCTTTTGCAAGACATGAGTTTGAAATATTTTCAGCCAGAGAAGCAGCACTATTATGAAATGTGTGTGAGTGAGTGTACATGCATGTATGTGTAGTAGAGAGAGAGAGACACACCAAGAGAGAAAATCCCATTCGACTGAGTGGTGGTAGCTTTTGAAGTGAGGAAGTTTCTCTTACTCATCATTCTACTTCTAATGCTTTGTACAGTTCCAGAATGATTTGGTAAATATTGCTTAAAACCATATGGTAGTTTTGTGGCATAAATACACCTTCAAACCAGTGTCATCTTGAAATATTAAATGAAGACAATATCATCTTCAGTCCTCACCACTAAAAAAGCATGGAAAAGGTACACTCATGGAGATGCTCATCCATGGAGATGCTCACTCATGGAAAGGCTCACCCACAGAAGTGCTCACTCATGGAAAAGCTTACCCATGGAAATGCTCATTCCTGGAGATGCTCGCCCATGGAGAAGCTCACCCATGGAGAAGTTATCCATGGAGATGCTCACTCATGGAGATGCCCACCCATAGAGATGCTCCCCAGTGGAGGGGCTCACTCATAGAGACGCTCAATCATGCAGATGCTTACTCATAAAGAGTCTCACTCATGGAAAAGCTATACTCATGGAGGTGCTCACCCATGGAGAAGCTCACTCATGGAGATCCTCACTCACAGAGTAACTCATAAAGAGGTTCACTCATGGAGATGCTCACCCATAGAGGTGCTCACTCATAGAGATGCTTACTCACTTGTGGAGATGCTCACTCACGGAGAGGCTCCTTCGTGAAGCTCACTCATGGTGAAGTCCACTCCTGGAGACGAGCACTCATGCAGAAGCTTACTCTCTGCCTCCTCCACTACCAGCCCCTTCCTCTTCTCTTTTCCCCTTTTTATGTTGAACACAATACGTAGCAAGTGCTTCTTCAGCTTTTCTTCTAATTTCATGGAGGCCTGAAGATTTGATCCTTGGTCAATTTTCCTTGCATTGTTAACTCCAGGATTTGTTGGGTTTTTACAGTGTTATGAGCTAAACTGCGTCCACCCAAATTCACATGTGGATGTCCTAGCCCCAGGACCTCGGAATGGAACTTTATTTGGAGATAGAACCTTTAAAGAGGAGATTAAGCTACAACAAAATCACTTGGGTGTGCCTACGCCAACAGGATTGATGTCCTTATAAGAGGGGGTGAGAATCATTATATCGTTCACCTGAAACTAATAGAACACTGTATGTTCACTACACTGGAATTAAAATTTAAAAATGAAAAAAAAAAAAAAAAAAGAGTAGATTAGGACACACACGTACACGGAAGGACAACCAGGTAAGGACACAGGGAGAAGACAGCAGCTACACATCAAGGAGAGAGGCCTCAGGAGAAACCAGCCCTGGCTCCTCCTGGATCACAGACTTCCAGCTTCCAAGATGGCGACAAAATATATTTCTGTTGTTTTGCCCCTTGGCCCGTGGTCCTTTGTTATGGCAGTTCCAGAAAACCAATATGATCAGGTTCTAACTCCCGTTATCATGGAGTTACTAATGTTTGACAGGTATTGATCTGCCATTGACAGCTGCCTGAGAAATCAGTTTAATTGAATGTAGTGGAAGTACATACAGAAAACAGAGCACCACCATATACTCCAGCCACTCACACAAAACCTGTGAAGGATACATCCTCCTCTACCCCATGCCCCCAACACTGTATGCTCAGTGAATTTAATCAAACCTTTCATTGACCAAACTTCTTTTGATTTAAAATACATTTCGCACACATAGTTATCAGTAGATGAGTCAAAAGACGCCATGTGCATGCTGTGTTTGTGTTGTGTGTGTAGGGATCACATTAACAACTTTTACTACTTCAAAGGAGATCCTGGAGATTTCTGTGGCTAGAGGTCAATTTTTTCCTATAGCTGCGCATGCAGGAAATGCCAAACCACAAAAATTGGGTCATTGTTGCTACTGTTGTATATTTATTTAATATGCAAAACTCGGACTACGGGAAAGTTCAATTATTTTTCAAGATTTAAATCCCTTAACAGTAGGTTTCAAGAAGTGTTTCTCCAAGCATTTGTAGTGGAGAAAATTTAATAGTAATGAAAAAAAAATATCAGAAAGTCTAGGTAATAAAAATAAGATATGGAAATGCATCCTATACTTTTATAGCCTTTAAAACCTTCCAAATGGGTGAATATCCTAACTTTTTTGTTGTTGAATGTCATGCCCCAAGTCAATATATATGTCATGTCAAAATTCTTAGCTTCGGGAAAAGGTTAAGAAAATGATTTTTGAAAAAGAATGCCCAAGGATATGCAGAAATGACTTTCTTTGCCCTACAGAATCACAACTGGAATATCAAAGTCATAAAGTTTCCATCTTGTTCTTTTTTTTTTAATAACTTGAAAGTCTTATTTAGAAAAGATGGGATGCAATCAAGACACAGAGTATTTTTTTTAGCATATTTCCTTTTTTTTTTTTAATTTGGCTTCCCTTTCTACACATTATGACAAAATAACATGTCCCCAAATTTATTGTAAATGCTTCCATTCTATCATAAGCCAAACATACGGAAATAATGTGAGAGAGAACCACAAATGGGCCAACTACCACTAACTTTTATTCTGTGTCCATATAGTTGACAAGCTTTCCCTATTCCTGTGGCTGAATAAGCTAATAATTCTTACATTTGGCACAGTAATAATCTCTAGGAATGAAAATTTTAGTAGGATACGTGCAACCCACCCTCTTTCTACTATAGTGCCGTGTTAATTCAAGTGGGGCCTTCAATTTGGCACATGGATAAACCTAGGGATGTATTAGGAATTAAAATGTATGGACCCTACTCCAGACCTTCTGATTCGGGTTGTTTGGCTGGAATCTGCGTTTTAACAAGCTTTCCATAACACTCTTACCTAAAGTCTGAGAACCACTCACTAGTCTAGTGCGTTATACTAATGTGGAGAGGGGGAACAAAGTGATAAATAAAATACTGCAAACAAGAGTAGGAAAATATTTAACAGACTCAGCAAGGCTCTCCCCAGAAAGATGCATCAAGTTTGAGACCGAATGTGTTGGGTAGGCTTTACCTAGGTGAAGGAGAGACAGTATTTTAAGAAATGCGTTGGAGTGAAGACTGGGCATTTGGAATTATAGGTAGCTTGTTTAGCCACATCTTTCCTACAGCCACCAAGTATTTTTATTTAAAGCACATTTGCTAAGTTAATTCAAACTGCTTATGTCTCACTTTAAAAAAATATAGGCAGTGCCCAATGCACAGAACATAACTCTGCGTATAAGACAGTTGGGTGAACAACATTCTTTATATGCTCACATGAATACTCTTCATGCGAAAAAGAATTAATTTCATTAATTAATTAATTAATCTTAATTAAGAGGCACCTGGACGGTTCAGTTGGTTAAATGTCTGCCTTCAGCTCAGGTCATGATCTCAGGGCCCTGGGAAGGAGCCCCGTGTCACATCGTCTGCTTTTCCCTCTCCCTCTGCCCCTCCCTGTCCTGCTCATGCTCTCCGTCTCTCTCAGATAAATAAATAAAATCTTTACAAACATGAATAAGTTAAGAGAAAGAAAATTTGGGCGAGGTAGCGCTGCCTGTTCCATCTGCCTTACCCCAGGATAAAGGTAACTAAACGGCGCTTTGACCGCTTGATAGAAATCATACAGTTGACATAACTGAAAGATTAAACATAGAATTGTTTACAAATTCAGAACATGCATTCAAGGAAAACATGGGCACACACAAGTGTACGCCTAATCCCCACGCATTAATGAAGCATTAATTGGTGCAGGAAGGTGGTAGCACATGTTGGATTTAGAGAGCTGGTATTTATGAATGACTAGGAAGTCTGGGACGTAGAGGAGTAACTATGTGTTTGGGAAAATGTGAAGCAGGTAATGAACAGCCCTACCAAACAACAACAATATGCAGATGTCAAATGATATTTGAGTTCACACATAAACGAACTTGGAAGTAGAAGAACCTTATCTCAAATTTCTCATGTAGGAAATATGTATGTAAACTTATTTTAAATATTAAGAGTGATCAACTAGCTAACTATATGGATCATTTTGCATAGTTAATTCTTGTCAATAAGTTATACATCTTAAGGACTGAGCTATGACCTTGAAGTCATGCATTATCTATGTGCTTTAGTATACGGATCCACAGCCATATCATCGTTATCATTAAAGAACCATGAGGCTGATTTTCCAGAATGGATGAGGTAATCAGCAACTGTGTTAGGAGGTAAGCATCCACTTAATTATAGAGAGACCATCACAATCTGACACGTGGATCAATTAGTCTTGTATGAAATCCATGCATAAATTCCATATAGAGACTTCCTTATTTGAGATGAGACTCTAAGATTTATTTTTATAAAGGGTATTTTTATTTAAAAAAAAAAAATCCATGGATGATTTGACTCTTGGGCAAGTTATCGAAATAAAGAGTCCTGACATCTATTCCATTGTAACATTCCTTATTATGTAGGTGCTCCCCCAAAGGATGGTACTTATCAACATATTCTCAGTCTATATAAACTCAGTTGGTAAAAGTGAAAATACAAATAATAACCACCTGTGTTGAAAGAATGATCCATTAAACAAAGTAGGTTAACTATTTCTCCAATGAACATGTTAATGTAATAATTAAACTGGAGAATCACCAGCCCTGCACAAGTATTGTTTCATTAACTTCCAGATTTCTGTAATTGACAGGTCCCCGAAGCAACCTGGTGTGTGCAGATAATAAAATGTTAACGCAGGAACATTCTGTTCACGCTCAGCTGCGTTTAGTTCCTGAAATAAATACTATTTCACTGGGTCCATTAGGTTTATTCTCCTTCTGCATGAAGCGTTGCTTCATCGTACTGGAAGCAACCACTGAGATCATCTTATTTTCTAGGAAAATGAGGCATTTAAAAGAAAAAGGACTTGCCCAAGGTCATCGATTTAGCATTACGGTAGTATAAGCGTTCTGTACGCTACTTTAAAATTCCTTAAATAAGACACTTTCAGATTGTTCTCCCTCTTTCAAGTATGATTATAGAGTTGGGGAAAACTTATTTATCATTCTGAGAATTAGTTGGAAAAAAATAAATGTATATTTTTAAGATTTCATTCTTACTGGCATATTTGGGGAAAATCAATTTCTTGTATTTGTTTGCTATAAACATTTAAAAAAATGATGCAGGTGTTGAAAAATTGGTGGACTATTGTATTTTATATGGGATGTTGCCAAAATCTATTCAATGAAAATGATGGTAGGATCCCAATGACCAATAAAAATTGTTTAGATGTACAACTCTTCTTATGTGAATATTTCTCATGAAATCTTCCTGGTAGAGATGATGTTAGAATGGAATAGTTCAAACACATTCATAAAGAGAATTAGAAAAAAAAAAAAAAAATCCCTCTCAATTCACTCTATTCACCGCATACTATGTAGTATTTGCAATGTATTGGACACTGTACCAGGTGGAGAAGACGGTGTGACCTTATGATTTCTACAATGCTGTGGATTGAAAAAGGATTATGCACATGTGCAAAAGGTAGAGCCTGCTTTGGGATTCTCAGATTTACTGCAACGACTATTGTATTAATTTACTAACAATAGAGTTGGTGCTCACTAAATGTCTGCCAAATACATGAATGAATCAATGAATGAATGAAGTCCCAGTGGGTGTTTCCTGTTGCCAATGTGCTTCTCATGCTTCCCAAAAATACAGGTTCAAGTAGATATTAGGATATTTTTGCTGAGGCAGACATCATAAATGTTAGAAGAATTAAATATCTTGAAAACATCTGTTAGCATAGCATAAAGTGCTTATGCGTCTTTCAACACCAGAAACTAGAGAAGAGTGCAAGAGAAAACCACGTAATACCAAAGCAAGGCATGCTAAGACGCTAAGTATAAAGGTGAAAGAAGCCGACTGTCATTACGATGGTAATCATATTACCATATGTAAAGTATGCAATCAATATGTTGCATAACTTTACATGTCCTATGCCAAATATATTTCAGTAACAAGAATAATAAAAATCGTCAGTATGTTACAATTAAAAAATAAAAAAGGAGTAGAGGTCCAATTCCAATTTTGGCTTCCATTTTGAATTTCCATATCATTGTCTTACATTCAAATTGTTAGTATTTTCAGGTGTATTTCCACAAATTATACATTCTTTCTGTTTTTAATGCTGTTCATATCTGATTAGGAATTAAAAACTGACTGTAGTAACATTTCTGAGAACAACTGCGTAAAGATGATAACTGATGTTATTTAATATTGTGAACTTTGAGTGGCCTAATGCAAGAATGTTCGACTCTGAACACGGATATATTATGAAATATCGAATCCACTGTTTCACGCTAAAACTTACCTATATGTAACATCATCAACGTGACATTATCTTTCAAAACAGAAGTCTTGATTTTTTCCCCCCGCCTTTCCACAAAGTCTCCTTTTCCTTGGGTATTTCCTTTCAGTTAATAACCCTATCATCCAGCTGGCTGATCAGCAAAGTAAGCTGATAAATCTTACGTTAGTCCCAGATTACCATATTCACCTATCAGCACTCACACTGCACCCACCATTCCACTTACTATGCAGCGGCCAGAAGGATGATTTCAAAACATAAACCAAAGCATGAAACCCTCTACTTAAAACCCCCAATGCCTTCCCATAACACTTAAAGAAATTGCAAACTCATGGTATGCCTTACTAACCCTGAAATGGTAACAGTGTACTTCCCTGGTCTCTGAGCTTACCATATCTTCTAGACTTCTTTTATTCCTTGAAGTTGTCATTCCCATCTCAAAGATTTTTCCCCCATTTTTTTTTCAAATTATATTTCCTTTGTCTATGATACGCCTCTCCTGGGACTTTGCATGGCTACCCCAGACCTTCCTCTGGGGCTCAGCTCAGATGTCCCATTCTAAGACACTATAATTTGTCTCGTCTGCATATGGTTTGTTGACTTTGATCTCCCTCACTGGACTGTGGGTTTTATCAGGGATCTGCCTTGTCTTCTCTTTACTCTGACTGTCACATTTAGAACCTCTAAATGTACTTAGCACACCAACCAATATAGGTAGGTACTTGCAATGAGCTGAATTGTGTCACCCAAAGTGCATAGGTTGAAGTCCTGATCCCCGCAATACCTCTGAATGGGGCTGTATTTGAAGATATGGTCTTTAAAGAAGTAATTAAGGTACACTGGGTCATTAGGGATGAACCCTAGTCCCATGTGACTGGTATCCTTATAAGAAGAGGGAATGAGGACACAGAAATGCACAGAGGGACATTATTCAATGTCTGATCCTCCCACGTCCTCCCACGTGAGGACATGCGGAGATCACAGGGTCTACACACCAAGGACAGAGGCCTCAGGAGGAACCAATCTCTGCCCCTCCTGGATCTCAGAGTCCCAGCCTCTATTATTGTCCCAGACAATAAATGTCTGTTGTTAAAGCCATCCCATTTTTGATATTTTGTCATGGCAGCCCTTGCAAACCAACACAGTACTCAGGAAATACTGATCCATGTTCATCCAACCTTCCTTCTATGTAAAGAAAAAAACCAAATATTTCCGGGAATGCTGACTTTTTTGGAAAGTTGGCTCTCTCCTGCGGCTTATTTAATGTGCCACTATCCTTTATGACATTGTGATTTTAATGTGGACATAATTAAAATATCTACAAATAGTGAACATCTGTTAGAAAACAGGTCTTGGGAAGTCCTTTGTGACCCCAGAGCGTTACGGCCCAGGATGTTCATTCAATGTTCGATTCTGCCACTGGTGGAGATGTCCGAGTTCCTGTAATGTAAGGAGGTACGATCCAACCGAGAGAAGAAACGCACTTTTCTGATTTTAATAGATTTTAACATCAGAAAGCACTCCCGTTAAGCTTCACTAAGATGGAAGCTTGCACATAAAACCGTTCCTGAGTTGCACTAAATCTCAGGTTTTGATCACTGCTGACTGAATGTTCTACAGGAGTGCTGGGAGGGAAGTTAAGTGACAAAAGCTCATTTCCTCCATCAGCTCAGGCTGTGGAGATGAGATGAGTAATCGCCAACTTTGGGACTGAGAACTCGGGAGCATCTCGATGTGAAGTGAGGCAGACCGCAGGACATTCCCAAGCAGATTAAGTCGCCCCTGTGGACAATCCTCTGAGTGCCGTGCTTGGAAAATAAATTTTTACACAATGTGTAATGGAGGGTTTGTATGTCGTCTGCTGTAGGTGACGGATTTAAATGTGACTCGTGGAAGATGGTTTAGGAGGCAAAGCAATGGATGTGCATCAGAAGACACGGGATTAAGTATCACATTTACCCCATTTTTTATGTCTGGGTGGACACAGGGTGAATCATTTCCTTTCCTTCCTATTAATTTAGTTTTTTATAAATGTTTAATAGAACAAAATTGGAGTCATTTTTAAGGCCACTTACTGCTCTGTAGGACTAGGACTCTAAGTTTCCTACTGCCTAGTGGCTCATCTCAAGAGACAGAGGTACCTATTTCACAAGTGAAGAAATTAACCCAAAAGGGACATTTCGAAACAACGTGTCAGGTCGCACGGCATAACTGTTCAGCTAAAAGAAAGATCTGTCCCTTTGTAATGTGGGAAACAAAGGCAGAAGGAAATGTAGATGAAATTAAATGTCTTTATAACCTGCAGTCCATTGACAGGTGCGTGAGGTTGACAGAGTATAACCTTGGTTCAGGAAGCTCCCAACTGTCTTAATACTAGTAAGTCAAGAACCCCCTTGGCTGGACAATAGCCAGGTCTTCAGGATCCTGAGAGTTTTCTTTAGCATATGAAAGTCCTTTTGGAAATTTCCCTTTGTCTGTAGCTCCTCCCAGTCCACAAAGTCTATAATCAGTTGCTCCTTGCAACCCCAGAGGAGCTCTTTCTCTCCACAGGTCCTGTCCCCATGCTTTAAAATAAAACCATCTTTTTGGGTTGCCTGGGTGGCTCAGTCAGTTTGGGCGTCTGCCTTAGGCTCAGGTCATGAACCCGGGGTCCTGGGATTGAGCCCCGCACTGGGCTCCTTGCTCAGCGGGGAGTCTGCTTCTCCCTCTGCCTGCTCTGCCTGCCATTCCCCCTGCTTGTGCTCTCTCTCTCTCTCTCTCTGACAATAAATAAAATCTTTACACAAAACCAAACCAAACCACCTTTTTGCATCAAAGATGCCTTAAGAATTCTTTCTTGACCGTCGGCTCTGAACCTTGCCATTTCAAACTGCATTTTTTCTATATATGAACTCTTTCATCAATACTCACCTGGCCGATAATTTGCAATATATGATGAAGCTGATGATGAGTATGATTATAATGATGGTACTGGGGCCGTGGCTTAATAAATGTACGAGGGTCAGATATTTTGCTCAGACAGTGGTTTCCAAACTTTGGAACATGCAAGAATTGCCTGAGCCTATAAAGGAGAAAATGACAGGCCACCCTTGTACAGATTATGAATCTGTAAGTCTATGAAGCCCACAAATCTCTCCACAGTTATGGTGGACACAGTCGACAGCCTTTCCATAGAGATATTCTCCAGAAAATATACCCTGATATCCTTTTGAATTAATATAAGGACAAACTATGACAATTCCAAGGTTGTCCAAAGAGCTGTTTTATCAACTAGCTGGTTACCTGTTAGTTGAAAGGAAGTACTAGTTGTTTATGGGAGTGAACATAATTCAGTTCTACTGTTTCTCATATAAAAGAGACCCTTCCTCACTCCTTGTAAATGCCGTCTCAATACAAATGAGGCTGATCAGTCAAAATTTTCTCTCTCTTCTCTTCCCCACATTAGGACCAGAGTGATGCTTCTAAAGTGTGGTGGCTTTAGTGATCCTCAGATAAAGCCTAGCAGAGTGATTGCACCTAGAAGATACCACACAAGATGATTCTTTAGGAAATCCCATCTTAAATACACAGCATTCATTTTGCGAATGCATATGGTGCAGCATCCAGAACCCAGACCTAGCGATCGCAGTTTCACCGCACAGGTAAGGGAAGAGAAAGAATGTGTACTAAGATCTTCTTCATTAGGTAGGAAAGAGATATTCGTCCACATATCATTGGCTAGAACGCAATCGTATGGCTGCACCAAGTTGTAAAGAGAGGATGACTAATGTGATTTATTATCTGTGTGCCCCAGAGGTAGAAGGAATGGGTTTGATGCCTCTATAGTGAAGCCTGACAGAGATGGAGAAGATTGCCAAACAGGAGCACCAGCCTAAGTAAGACATGCTCACGTAGAGCGTGTATGACAGGTTTTTACGTCGTCCAACATGACTGCAATCTGGTGTGTACGTGGGGAGGGGTAAGTCTGAGAAATATATGGAAGGGAAAAATCACACAGCCCCTTGCATGTCATGTCGAGGAGCTTCCCTTACATTGTGTAAGCAGACTACGAGCAGGGAATAAGAACATGAGTCTTGGCATCACTCTGTACTTTGAAAGAAAATCCCACACAGCCTATGGCGGGGCATGTTGGAGGACTCTGGGGGTACAAAAGTGGATTCCCTGAAGAGGCCTCTAACACAGAACAAATGGACCTTGCATAAATTTCTACAAGCATGCCCCTTAGCAATTGCTAGATTTCCTAACGAGCAGAAGAAAATCCCAAGGTATCTATGCAAAGGAATGGAGATCATGATCTTGACGGATATGTGCACCCCTATATGAATTGCAACACTACTCACAAGAGGCAAGATCTGGCAACAACCTGAATGTATATTAGCAGATGAACAGAAAAAGGAAATGTGTTCTATACACACAATGGAATGCTCTTCAGCATTTAAAAAAATTTAGGTAATTCTGCACTCGGGACCAATAATGCACAAACTTTTTGCTAAGTACAATAAACCTAGCACAGAAATCCTGCATGATCCCACTTCCATGTGGAACTCATGGAGCCAAAGATGGGAATGGTGGTTGCCAAAGGCAGGGGAAAGGGGGCAACGGCAAATCGTAAGTCAATGGGCAGGAGGCTTCCATTAAGCAAGACGAGTAAGTTCTGGAGATCTACTGCACAACATCGCACAGTATAGTCAACAATAGCACCTCGTACACTTAAAAATTGGTTGAGAGGGCAGATCTCTTGTTAAATGTCCTTACCACAATAAAAGAAAACCTTGTAAAAAGAAAGCAAATTCCAAGTATCGCAAGTAATGCTAAATCGAAACGTCAACAACAAATAAACACAAAACCCAAGGAGTTAACACCAAACATGTAGGCCGTGGACAAAGTCAAGGGATTGGAGGTTTTGTCTGTTTACTGGAGTTATATGTCAACACCAGAGAAGGGACTGGGAGCTTCAAGCTGGGGCCCAGCCAACGCGATGTGGGAGCTGGACTTGAGAATCCTGTAGGAGGCACAGCTCTTGGCAGGGGTTACACTGGCCTTCGGTCAGTATTTACCTTTGCTCTTAGCAGAAGGAAAAGCAAACATCTCTGGAGGAAAAGAATTCCCCTGGAGTGTGCAGATGCACAGATTATGGTGAATCAAATATGAGATCATAAAATGAACCCGCAAAATCAAAGAGAAGAAGCCTCTCTGAATGACAAAAAGCAAACACAGCATTCAGGATCCCAAACTCGTGCTATATTGGGATTATCATAGCATTATATCAAAGAATAGAAAAATCTGGTCTGCCATGCTTTAAAACGTTCAGAGGGTAATGAAAAATTCATCAGCGAGCACAAGATTATCGAAAGTAATCAGCATAATGTGAAAAAGGAACAACAGTGAAAGTTTAGAAACAAAGTCTTTGATTTTAAAAATCCAAAGGATGAATAATGATCAATTTATCCACAGTTTACAGAGTGGAAGCCAAAACAGGAGAACAGTTGGAAAATACATCAAGTGCAGAATGTCAAGATCTTACACACATTTAACCAGCCATAAACCAAAAAAAAAAAAAAAAAAAACCCAAAAACAAAAAAAAAAAACAGGCAAATCAGGAAAACAGGCAATAAGTAATGTTTCTTTCCATAAGGGGCTGATTTTATCGGTTTTCTTTGTATGCACTCGTAATCAGGAAACACTTGATTAATGATCTTTCATTAACATCCTTATTCTGTGTTAGTTTTTCTCTACTGCTTGTTTTGTTTCGCAGGGAGAGAGCCAATGGTGGGGCAGTCTTGATTCTGGAGGAATGATCATTTTTACTACTTGCTTCTTGGTTCGCTTTTTTTTTTCGTTGAGAAGCAATTCCTTCCCCCAAAGTACCCACTCCCTGAAATGACAGTATCTACACTCACTTGCATTTTGATATAAATATATAATTAAAGAAAAAATAGATACCATCTGCATTAGAGAAGGAAAATAAACGAGTATCTTGGATTCTGTTAAGAAAATGAGTGCAAAAAAAAATTTTTTTTTTTAATGGAGAAAATGTTAGCGTGTAAGGAAGGACAAGACTATCCATAGGCACATCGCTGGGGGTCTATGGTATTTAAGGCTCCTGAGAGATTCTTTTTAAATTTCTGTTAGGGTTTTTCCTTCCAAGGGTGCAGCTATTAGTGAAGGGGAAGTTTGCAAGCACACCTTTGAGGGAAAGGGAATGCACTTGAGTTCCCGACAACACTCTCCACCCTCGGAAGAATCAGAAGACAAGGTGCCTAGATTTAGAAGCCATTTTGTGTGCAAAGGGAATAGTTGTTGGATTCAGACAGAGCTGAGGCGGGAGGTGACCAAAGAGGATGGGAGACAATTCAGTCGGCCAAGCTGAGCTGCAGGGCCACTTCCCACTCCCCCAGCCCGGCATTTCTAATTCCCAAGGCATACTCAATGCTATACGGGTCCCGGGCCCACCGCTGCGCCAGAGCTGAAAGAGGGAGGAGCTGTCCCAGTGCCATGTTTGCAACCTTTGGCACAGAACGGAGCCGAGGAAAAGCCAAAGAAACCAACAGTTCTCTTAAAAGGATAGACGTATACCTTGTCTCAGTGAGACACGGCGGCTGCCTTGTGATCTTTAGTATTGAATGAGATTAGGGATGTTGCATGAAAAAGAAAAATGCTTGATGTAGACTGGAAGACAGTTTGCATCATGCCGAGTTGCATTATTTCATTCTCACACAATTGCCTGCAGATAAACAGAAATTCTACGGCCCACGTTGCCTTCTGTGGTTTCTAATTCCCTTAAAACACCGACTTCCTTGAGAAAAGTATAAATAAAAACTAAGGAATGCAAACTGTCAGCCTGACATCATCACAGATTTGATCGCACTGGCACTTCCGAACCAACGACACAGCTTTCGGGTTCTGTGTGTTTTCGGTGAAAGGAGACAGAACACGGTTGGTGGTGCCAATGATGCTCCGGACCCAGGGAGGTACGTCGAGCCAGGGGTCCCTCCTGTGCGCTGATGTGCATGTTGTATGCAGCGGCTACCCCTTGGAGTGCGAAAACTAATGGTCAGAGAGACACGATTACAGAGTTTCTAAAGATTTCGGAGAAACATGGAAAACAGAAGACAATAATCCGATGGCAGCTGTACTTTAAAGATCTGTTTAAACACATCAAGCTTTGTACCGGTTTTGACGCCGAAGGTCATGTTTGTTTTTTTGTTTTGTTTTGTTTCGTTTTTGTTCTTTATTTTTGTTTTTGTTTTTGTTCTTTTGTTTTGTTTTTTTAAAGGCCTGGTTATTCTTTGACATTTGTTACCTGCTTCTTGTGCTGCTGTTTTAAAAATCAATGGTATCCTTTAGAGATAATTTTCTGTAACTGAAAGTAAAAGCTAGGGGCACCTGGGTGGCTCAGGGGGTTAAAGCCTCTGCCTTCGGCTCAGGTCATGATCTCAGGGTCCTGGGATCGAGCCCCGCATCGGGCTCTCTGCTCCGTGGGGAGCCTGCTTCCCCCTCTCTCTCTGCCTGCCTCTCTGCCTACTTGTGATCTCTCTCTCTCTGTCAAATAAATAAATAAAATAAAATAAAAAAAAGAAAGTAAAAGCTAAAAAAAAAAGCAGCGTCTGCAGAGCTGCTGTTCCACATCCAATAAGGTGAGCATCTTTACAAGTCAGCACGTCCCCGAGCACCTTTATCCTTTTAATTATAATATGAACTGGGGGGCGCCTGGGGGTTGCGGTCAGTGAAGCGTCTGACTCTCGGTTTCGGATCAGGTCATGATCTCAGGGTCGTGACTTCGAGCCCCATGGAGGGCTCTGCCAGTCCATCTGAATGTCTCTCTCCCTGTCCCTCTGCGTCACCCCCACCCTCATGCTTGTTTGCTCTCTCTAAAGTAAATAAATAAATCTTTAAAAAAGCGATGAACTGGAAGGCACAAAAATTTATAGACGATTCTCTATGAAAGTATAACTCTGCCTACTGTTTTCTATTAATATTGTATACTATTAAAACAGGTTGTTATATATTATGTAATAAATATAATATTACAGGTAATTGATGTACTTTAATAGTATATACAGTATGAAGACTACTATTCCTGTTATTATACTGCACACCATTAGAAGGCTACACTATAAATGGATATTGTAAGATAACAGGCTTTCATTTCCCTCAAGTCACCTACGAACAAATGTCATGAGATGATTGTGCTCCTTCAGGACTGCTTCTCACTCTGTAGACACTGGGTCCTCTACTCCGACAAAACAAATACGCACAAAGCGGCAGCGCCAACCTAACGAACAGGAATGTGTAACGGTCACACACAGCAAGCATCTGATTTCATCCATCTCCCCGACACGTGCTGCTGGACCTTATTATAATCAGTGGAAGGTGTGTTCTTCACTTGATCTTAGCCAAAAGGCCGAGAAGCGATGGAAGGTGTGTTCTTAAGATGAAAACTGTTGTTTCGTTTCTGTTCTGTTCCAAGTTATTGCATTGCCGTCAAGGAGAGTTTTTGAAACACAGGGAAAGTAGAATTATGTGAAAGGGGTAGAAAAAAATAAACGGTCCGGGACGAGCGTGAATATGATCAGCTGTGCGTCATGAGAGCATTTGCCGCCTGGTGCTCGGAGTCACGGCAAAGCCCGTCTTTGTGCTCTACGCACGCGACCACGATCAGATGCGAACGCACCGGGAGCATTTACCAATGGGAGCGCACGCACATACACTGTCCCACCTCAAGGCTCGTTTACCGCAGCAGTGTCACACGCACCTTATTTCTGTTCATGTCGTAAGCTGTTGTGGACTCAGGAGGAGGACCGAGATATAAAATGTCCTGGGTTGAGGGGTCCCCTCTATCGGAGAACCCTGCTGAGGCTCAGCTTCCTCTTCCCAGCTTCCTCTTCCCAGCACGCTGAAGGCCGCCCTGGCCTGGCCTTTTGTGACATCTCCCTGTGAGCAGATCCGAGCACTGTGATGATTTTTTACCTTGGGGCCGCTGGCCATGTTTCCCTCACGAGGAGGTCCCAGTTGGGTTGATACTTTGGGGTGATTTATTCTCCCACTGATGTTTCTTTGAAAAGGCACAGCCTTGTGGTGTAAACGGAGGGTGGTGAGAAAGCCACAGAGCCTTACTGGGATTTCCTGCGATAGACCGTAGACATGGCGGTCTCATTTCCCATGGGGGACGTCACGCTTCTATTTGATCACGGATTTTGTGGGGGAGAAATCTAGACAAAGAAAGGTCCGGTATGAGTGGGCTTGTCTGGGCTTGGGCAGACTCCAACAGGTAGGCAATGGTCTACGTACAAGATGAAAGTTCCATTCCCATGCCTGCTACTGCGACGGTGTTAACTCAAACCAGAGTTCAGTTGTGTGTGTGTGTGTGTGTTGCAGGGGGGAAGGGGGAGTGTTTGACCAGAATACCAAAATGTGCTTTCACCACGGGACTTGGGTTTCTCACGGAATGATGGGCCGCTACCCAAGAAGCAGCACGTCATAAATGAGCATTGTGTAGAAACCAGGTGGAAGCTGCTGGTTGTGGATGTCTACACAGCATTACGCGTGCCATGACAACTTGGTCCAGGAAGACACAGGCCATCCTTGATTCACAGGGAGGGGATTTCCACCACCTCCTGTCTAATGAGGTCGATGGGAAGGAATCACTGGGCACTTTGTGCAGTTGCTACACAGAGCCACACGCACGGGATTGCCCCTCAACAGTCTAACATCATAGCAAATAAAAGCGCATCTGCTGGAAACGATGACCTCCGAAATTCACAGCACTCCTCAGCGGGCTTCAGGAACCCAACGGGGAACTGGGCAGGCACACAGGAATAGCAGACAAAGGTACTGTGGGATACTCTAGCATGGCCAACGTCAGGCCCGCTGCTCTCCAGTGTCCTGGATGCTGAGTATTTCCACGAGTACGCGTAGGAGGGCAGACAACACACTGTGAATTGTGCGGTTTCCTTCTAGGAGGAAAACGAAAATCTCTGTTGCATCACTGAGCACAAGTGGCCCTTGGTAACCCTGAGGACGCACACGTCAAGAAGGTACATTTGTGGACAAACATCTCCAAGGTTGGGACTTTTGGGGAATATGTATGTGTCCACTATTACATCATGATAAGTACATGATTCCTTAAGAATCCTTGCTTTCAGAACACATTACCTATAGTGTAGGATGCATTTGCAGATGTCTTCATTTTAAAAGATTTTCATTGTGGCTATCACAGGACAGGGCAGGCTGTCCCATTCCCTCTCTTACTCCAACCGTCGTGGTATTCAAATCGGGTTGCTATACAGAATTATTTTTCCTTTCATGTCTTCTAAAAGGAAATCGATTGTGAAAATAATTTAAAGTATTAAGTTTTTACTTCCACCCTCTAATGATATCAACGTTGTAACTCGGCCCTAGGAGACCCAGATTTTGCACATGTTAAATTCTGCAGATTGTCCATGAATATACACTGTACTTAAGGATAATATTTTGGGAAAAGAGAATCATTAAAATGTCTGTAAGCAGCTATCTAGAAATTAAAAAAACACTCTCAAATCCAAGATTTACCCCTTATTGTTACTTTTTTTGCAAGTGAAATATGAAGATTACTTAGGATAGCCTGGTTATTACTGACTGGTCATAGAAGGACACACGGGGTCCCTGAGTTGTGTACCCATAACTGGTCATAGGAGGATATGCAGTCTTTGAGTTGTGTGTGCGTATGTCTATAAACACACACACATATATTGATGTACACTTATCTACCCACACACATCTATATATAAAACTAAAACTAGAGTGCTGTACATGGAACTAGAATACTAAGCTTTCACTTCATTTTAGATTTTAGTCTGTTGATGGACAACTTAGCTTGGAGAAGGAAGAAACGTTATATGGTATTCTTCCTTTCTCTTAGGACTTTGTAGACACTTCCTTGCCCTCACCTGCTAATGAGGTCACTCTGGGCACATATGAAATGCATTCTATTTCATTTCTTTTTATGAGACTCAATATCTTTCTCCTGAAGGCACATTTGAATATTTTTTGTCATTTTTTTTTTTTAGTCTTGCAATTCAGTAATTTCACGGTGGATATTTTAGAATTGTTTCGTTCCTTTCTCTCGGAACAAAGAGTTTGACGATTTTTATTTCTGACATTATTTTTAAGTCTATGTTATTTTCCATTTAGTTTTGCGGGTTTCTATCCCACTTCTCCGTCTCGTCTATGGCGGTTCTTCATTTGTGCTCCCCGGTAGTGTTCAACAGCGCCTTCCTTGTGTCTTCTGACCTGTCTTGGTTCCGTTTGCCCCTCTTCTGGGCCATTAACGTTTTCCTTTGAAACTAGTCATGTCGTTTGATTATCGGAAGACGATCACGCCGAGTGTATTTTCTTTGAGTGTGTGGAGAGCAACTTGGTGAGCTCTGATTCCTTACAGAGTTGACCCTTGAACAATAAGGGTTTCAACTGTGTGGATCCACTTACACACAGGTTTTTTTCAATAGCACAATACAGTCCTGTAAACGCATTTTCTCTTCTTTGTGGGTTTCTTAGTAGCATTTTCATTTCTCCAGCTTACTCTGTTCTAAGAATACAGTACATATAACATATCACACACAAACTATGTGTAGATGACCATTCATGTAATCAGTAAGGCTTCCTGTCCACAGTAAGCTCTTAGCAGTTACGTTTCAGGGGAATCCGAAGATATTTAGAGAAGGGGTTTTTGACTGCACAGTGGTGGGTGCCCCAACCCTTGTGTTGTTCAAGGATCAACCGTATAATTCCCTTTCTTCCATGGGCTTTTGTCATCTGCATTTTTCTTATGTCTTTGCCATGGATTTCCTTCCATGAACAAGCTGCTGGCTCCTTTACAATCATCACCGGCCTCGGAATGGTGTCCTCTGAAGGCCCAATGTTACGGAGGGTCGGGCTCTGGGCACGGTACCAGGTAATGCCGTGGAGCATTCCACTCCAGGGGTCCTCCTGAATATCCTCATAACCAGCCTGGCGTCCCCTTGTGCTGGCGGCACGGCTCCCCTCAGTATTCAAGGTTCCGGTTCTGGGTGGCTTGTCGCTGACCTCTGTGCGTCTCAAGCTTTTCATTTCATCCCGGACGTCACAGTTTGCCTTCTGCTTTGAGTTCCCTTCGTCTCAGACTTTCTCAGCCCGCAGACTGGGTCTTTAATGACAAAGGGGTATCTCGGTATAAGGTGATATTGTGCCAAGTCTTCCGAGTGACCCAGGTCCCTCTTGGCTCTGAGACCACCTGGCTACGTAATGTCACGTGCTTTGGGGACTGTGGTTGCAGCTCTTTGGGGAAATCCGAATTCTGGCCGAGGTTTATAATGGCTTACATTGCTTCCTTCCCCTGCATCTCAGAGCCTATAGCCAACTGGGCATGCTGTACCCTCTGTGGCTCATGGGGTCCACTCTTCTAATTTTTTCTTTCTCTTGGCTTCCTAAGAACTTCAAAGGAAAGGAAAGGCAAAAATCCTGTCTCATTTTTCCTTTCTTAAAGAATATATGTCCTAATCTCAGGTGTTCTACGTAAGCAATGATAAGAAACAAAAGCCCATATTTAAAGTCCTAAATAGCTGGCACGGTATAACTACAGTGCTTTCCTCTGTAATTTTGTCTTTGCAACATCGGCTAAACCAAAAAATAGGACACATGAAAAAGAATAAATTAAATAAAAACTAAAAACTAAAAAAGAGGACACACGAAGTGCCACAGGGTCCCAGTGGCACCAAAACAAACGCTTTCGAGAAGAGGTCATTAAAACTGGGTCTCTCCAGGTCCCCAAGTCCTACTACTATTTCTTGATATGTTTGGACACTTTCAAACCATACAGTAAGATCTGTTTCTAATCTTTGTACACAGTTTCTCCTTTGAGTTCCCATTGCTTCTATTTTTCTTTTCTTTCCTTAGTTAAGCCTTTACCTTTTATCTGAGACACCTATTTACGTCAGTTTCTTTTGCTCTCAAATAATTATCTTGAAATAATATTCCTTGTTTGTTTGGTTTCTTGCTTTCTTTTCACAGACTTTATATATATATATTTTTTTAAGATTTTATTTATTTATTTGACAGAGAGAGAGAGATCACAAGTAGGCGTGGGGGGGGGGGTGAGAAGCAGGCTCCCCGCTGAGCAGAGAGCCTGATGCGGGGCTCGATCCCACGACCCTGGGATCATGACCTGAGGCAAAGGCAGAGACTTAACCCTCTGAGCCACCCAGGCGCCCCTCACAGACTTTATATTTTACAGTAGTTTGAGGTTTGCAGAAAAATCAAGGGGAAAGTAAATAATGACCTGGGATAATCTTAAGAATTACTAACTATTAAGAATTACTAAAAGTGATGCTTTGGAATAGAAATAGGTATGTAGGGGTGCCTGGGTGGCTTAGTTGTTAGGCGTCTGCCTTCAGCTCAGCTCATGATCCCAGGGTCCCAGGACTGAGCCCCACATTGGGCTCCCTGCTCCCACTCCCCCTCTCCCACTCCCCTGCTTGCGTTCCCTTTCTCGCTCTCTCTCTCTCACTGTCAAATAAATAAATAGAATCTTTAAAAAAAAAAAGAAATAGGTATGTATTTGTTCACCATAAATCTGAAACTTTAGTCTTTACTTTTTTTTTTAAAGGGGTGATCTATCTCTTTACAAACAAAGCTGAACACTGCTACTTTTATCCTTTTCTCATCAATCTTAACTTCTCAAGATTTGCTCAATGACTGTTGTTAAAGATTCAATCTGTTTCTTCCCTTTCCATCAAATCACATTTTGTATGAGTAAACATAGGACGGGTAATAACTTTGTTTCTCAAAGGAAGGTAAGCCCTAAAACGACTACATAATCTGAGATAAACACGGGCTTTATTTCCTCAGTACGTCTCTGTACTTAGCATGTTTTTAAAGATGTCTGTGCATGAAAGGAGAAACAGCAATTCTAAAGGGTTCTGGTTTCCTCTCCCAGAGTGGGTGACAATTCTGGTTGATTTGCTTTCTAAACAAGATTTCTTTGTGCTTTTCTTTCCTTTTCCTGTCTCTCTCTTCCCTTCCTTCATTCGCGCTGGATTTTCCTGGTCCTCCTCTGCCCCGCTGACTGGCAGGGTCTGAAGTGATGCACAAAGGACAGTTGCCCCAGCTAGAACCTTGCTTCCTGGCGCACCCAAAGAAGGTCTATGTTCCTGTAAACAAGTACCAGGCACATGTGTCTGCCTACATAGGTTTGAGTTTGTTTTTCAGTGTTCTCACCTATTCCTCTACTTTATTTTGCTAAACACCAGTCTTACACCAGTAATATAAAGCTTGCATTATTAAGGCATTGTTCTATGATCAACATTTTGTTTCAACTAATAGCTATACTTTCTATTTCCAAGGTCCACAGGTCATTCTTGGGGTAGTGTATTGCATATTCCGTAGAATTACTCTGTTGGTATTTTTGATGTTAATAGCGTTTTATTTTTTAAATTTTTAAATAATAAAATAAATAAATAAATAAATAATTTTTATATAATTTATGGAAACCTTCAGGAAAGACCTATGTCATCCTGTTGTTCAATTTCTTCCTCCATTAACGCACTATGCTTTTACATTTGATCAAGGCTCCTCTCTACTCCCTTAGATCTATTCTGTGCTATCTATATTCTAGATGTGTTCAAAATTTAAACTTTCTGTTGTTATTATAAAGTAGATCTTATCTTCTAAATATTCTAAATTGTTTTTACTTAAATAGGTAAAAGATATTGCTATATATACTTGTGTGTGTATAATCTGTTTTAACATTTCTTTATAACATGTTCTCATATTGTAGCACCTTATCTATGATTATACACATTCCTTGTTTAATATTATGTAACAATGAGCATGATGATCTAGAAGTCTGTTGGTCCTGCATGACCAAAACTCTGCATGGATTGACCAGCACCTCTCCATTGCTGCTCCCCTCTGCCCTTTGCTGCCGCCTCTGTCTGTTCTGAAACTTCTGTGCATGGGACAGCTGTGGGTACCTCGTGTATGTGGGAACATGCGCTGTCTGCCCTTCTGTGACTGACGTATGTCACGTAGTACACTGCCCTCCAGGTTCATCCCTCTTGGTCTCATATCATAGGATTTTCTTCTTTTTTAAGGCTCCATCATGTAAATGCCAATAAGTGGGATTGCTGGATCCTACCGTAATTCTCTTTTTAACTTTTTGAGGAAGCTCCATACTGTTTTTCAGAGTGGCTGCCCCAGTTTGCATTCCCACCAACAGTGCACGAGGGTTCCCCTTTCTCCACATCCTCCCAACACCTGTTGTTTCTTGTCTTTTTGATTCTAGACATTCTGACACATGTGAGGTGATATCTCTTTGTGGTTTCGATTTGCATTTCCCTGATGACGAGTGATGTCTCCTTTGGAGACATATCTATTCATATTCTAGTCATTCAAGTCCTTTGACTATTTTTTAATCTGGTTGTTTGGTTTTTTGCTATTGAGTCGTACAAGTTCCTTATACTCTTACTCCTTTGCATTGGCTATTGGCATTCCTAGTGCCTTTAACACATGGTCAATATTGTTGCTAGTAGTAACGTTAGGTGTTGTGTTCTCAGACACATAGTTTTGAATTTTATCTGTAACATCCAATATGGAGCATGGTTTTGGTTTTCTGTTTCCCGACCTCCACGTCTTTTAGAAATAGCCTCTCTAAACCTTCCTAATGCCTTTTTGTTTATATTTAATTGAATTTATTTTCATGTTTTCCTTGCAGGCTCTAGTCTTTCTTGCATTTCTTTAATTTCATCTTCCATTCTGTGATCTTTGTTCTTCATTACTGGGTTCCACCCACTTATGATCCATATTCTGCTGCATTTTTCCATATCTTTCTTGAGCTATTGTATTTTGACTTTGTTTCCTTCTTTCATGGATGGAACTTCTTTGCTGAAGATGTTGAAACGGTACAGAAAGCAGTATATATAAAACGTATGGTCCTTAAGAACCCTCGACCCTTTTTCTGCTTGTATGAGCTCAAATCCTTGCTCTGAAGAGTTATATTCTACAGGGGAGAGTGCAACCACACACTTCCTTAAGACTTCTGACATTAGGTCCCATTATTATTATTCGTAAATTCCCCCCAACTGTAATTACAAATTTGTGATTTGTAAATTTGTTCTTTTCCGTTTAGCCTGCTACCACGATTCTCTCTCTAAAATGCCCAGAGCTATCCAGCATGGTCAGCGTCTACAGGACCCTTATTATGAAACTCAATGACGTTATGATTCAGCGGCCAAATGTACCAGGATATTTGAAAATGTGCTGCTCACACTCAGTTATCCACCTTGTTTTCAGTGTAAATTCGGAGCAGAATAAATAAAAAGGAAGAGATAGTTTGCAGGGTTGAGTTATTCATTGGGTGAACTTCCCTTTCATACAAACAAGCTGGATTAAATTCACATTGTGAGCCCCCCCAGAGTATCAATGTGGTTTACTGAGCTGCTGTTGTACCTGACAGTCCTCTGGAATGGTGATTAGATGTTCCTTACGGCATGTGCCTGATTCCAGACTGCTCTAAGTGTAGTGTACAGTTTTGTTCTAGGTGACAAATACAGAACATTAATATCTCTGTCACTCATTTCAATGATCAATAAAATGTGAGCATTCATATCATGTCTTATTTTAGGCTCTCAAGTAAGAAATCTAACAGGTCTGGGGTTTCTGCCTTCAAGGACTATAACCACATGCTCAAGTAAAATACTTATTTCATTACGATACTGATATATGTTTTGTGCTGGATGCATACACATAGAGAGGGCTACATATGGGAGAATAAAGTATAAGGGAATATTTCTGAAAGAGACTTCACTTGACCCAACTCATTGAGAAGGACACCCAGTAACCAGGGAAGGATGGGGAGTTAATTGGGCAAAGGGTGCAATATGCTCCTCACCAAGACAGCATAAAACAGCAAACCTCACTGACAGAGTTGCTAATAATTTGAGAAGCCAATGGGCGCCAAGGCATGCATACAAGCACAAGGGCAAACACACGAGCAAAGGCAAGGCGATAAGAGTAGCTTTATGCCTTGCAAAATAACTCACAGTACATCTGTAGTTTTTGAGTGACCAAACATGATAAAACAAGATTTTAAATCAATGTGCCAAAGGCAAGAATCAATGATTTTGGCAGGACAAAATACAGTTGTGAGACGAGTAAAGAAGAACATTATTTATTTATTTATTTTTAACGGAGAGAGTATGCACACGACGCGGGGCGGTGGGGGGAGGGGCAGAGGGAGAGGGAGACAGAGAATCTTAATCAACTCCACACCCCACACGCAGCCCAATATGGGGCTCGATTTCGCAACCCTGAGCTCATACCTGAGCTGAAATCCAGAGTCAGAGGCCCAACCAACGGAGTCACCAGGGCACCCCAAGAAGAACATTCTTAAGTGGACCTGAGGTGTAACAGGGTGGGCAAATTGCTACATAAATTTCTCAGGATGTGGCTGAAGACCACCTGCCGAGAAAAGGAAGGAGAGGGTTAAGGTACAAGTTGGTACTGGAACAAATTGTGTTGTGCCATTTGGTTTCGAGTTGGTGGTCTGAAAACAGACAGGATCTGAAAAATACATTTAGCAAAAATTGGTGGTGTGAGATTCCAGCATTTGGAAAGATGACAAGATCTAGATTATAGAGATGAATTCTGAAAATTATAAAGGTAATTCGAGGGTAAAGACCATTTAAACAATTGAAGAGAACCAAACACTGGACTTGGCCATTAGAGCCAAGAGCCAAGCCCTGGCTTGCAGGCGTGAGCGGAAGTGAATTGTTGACCTTGCATTGGACAAAGTGTCTTCAGTAATTCTTAAAAAGGGCCATTCTCTTCTAATTTGAGCAACAGTCTGAAAGCAAGGGTAATGAGGATGGACAGCTTTACATCTTAGGATGTGATGTATCCCAACAGCAATGGGTATTTTGAAATACAAATCTCTTTGAAGAAACGAGACTGAGATATTAGGAAACAAAGTATGACAAGTGAATAGGGGATAAGTTAAAGATTATCTAGGTAGATAAACAGATAGATGATAGATGGAGAGACCGATGTAAACAAAAAATACATATGTGTGAATTTATAGAAATTAAAATTATATTTATATACATATATGTATATGAAATAAAATTATATTAACATAAATATATACGTAAAGAGTGAAAGATCGATCATGTTCTCTCATTGGAAGACTAATTCAGAGAATGCTAATGAAGATGTAAATTACTGCTGATATGAACAGACTAAGAGTATATATACATTTTTTTAAAAATTTACCTTTTCTGGGGTACCTGGTTGAGTCAGTTGATTGAGTGACTGACTCTTGATTTCGGCTCAGGTCACAATCTCAAGGTCCGGAGATGGAGCCCCATGTCAGGCTCCAAGCTCAGTGGGGAGTCTGCTCTCTCCCTCCCCCTCTGCCCACCCCTCCCCCTACTTGCATGCTCTCTCTAAAATAAATAAATATTTTAAAAATGTACATTTACTAATGTACATTTTAGTTTTCTCCATGTCTTTTCATGGCTTGAGAACTCATTTCTGTGTAGCACTCAATAATATTCCGTTGTCTGGATGGGACACCGTTCATTTATCCATTCACCTACTGAAGGACATGTTGGTTACTTCCAAGTTTTGGCAAGTACAAACAAAAATACTAGAAAGGCTACAAACTGTCCAACTCTATGACATTCTGGAAAAAGGCAAAACCACAGAGACCATAAAGAGATGACTGCTTGCCAAGAATTGGGAGGGCAGGAGGGAGGAAGAGGCAGATCACAGAGGATTTAGGGCAGTGAAGCTACTTGTACGATACTGTAATGGTGGATCCATGTCATTGAACATGTGTCCAAACCCACAGAATGGACAACAGCAAGAGTGAGTCCTAATGTGAACGGTGCACTCTGGGTGGTTCTGATGGGTCAGTGCAGGCTCCTCAATTGTAACGAACGCACTGTTGGGTGGGTAGGGGATGTTGATAATGGGGAGGCTGTGCACTGTGTGGGGGCGGGGGAAGAATTGGAAATTTCTCCTTTTTTAAAGATTTTATTATTTATTTTTTGAGAGAGAAAGACAGCACACTTCCCTCTCAGCGGGGAGCCCGACATGGGACTTGATCACAGGACTCTGAGATCATGACCTGAGCCGAAGGCAGATGCTTAACCAACTGAGCCACCCAGGCATCCCAGAATTCAAAATTCCTGTACCTTCTTCTCAGTTTTACTGTAACCATAAAGTGTCCTTAAACATAAAGTCTATTTAAAAATATTTTACCATACATGTGAGCAATCCCTCTCCTAGGTACTTACTCAAGAGGAGTGAAAACCAAAAGACACACAAATATTTATTCAGGTATATTCAAGGCTGCTTCAGCTGGAAGGAACTTGGCCATGCAACGAAACGGGGCCAAACAAAAATGTGATTTACATAGACAACTACAAAGGGACTTATGTTCAGAAATTATTAATATATTCATATTTGCAGCTCCATGGAGGACCCTCAGAACCATACTGAGCCAAAAAGACAAAGAAGGCAGAGAACACGCTGTCTTATTTCTTAGATCTGACATTTTGAAAAATGTACAATCAAATTTACGGCAACAAAGAACATACTGTTGGTTGCCTAGGGCTTGTTACAGAAGGAGAATTTGACTGGAAAGGGGCAGGAGGGAATGTTCTATGGTTATGGGGACATTCTCTGCCTTGATCGTGGAAAGTATGGGGTTCTGCTGAGCTTCATATTTTCCCAAATTCACTGAACTGTATGCTGTAAACGGATGCTGTTCGTGGTATGGATTATACCTCAATAAATTAAAAATAGAAATGACCTAGACATATGAATCCCATCTATGCAATACAGGGACTGGATGACAGTGAAAATCCACCATCATGCTATTATAAGATATGCATATTAATTATAAGAATGCCACACATTCGAAATTAATGAATGGCTAAGATATACCACACAAGTCCGCGTCCTGATACAGCTCAGTTACAGGGAGAGCAGAGTGGATTTCAGAAATACATGAATATGGGCATAAGAAAGGACAGACATTTCCTAATGATAAATGGGTCCAATCATCAAGACAACAGAAAAGTATTAAAATGTATGTACTTCATAAGACAGATTTCAAAATAGACGGAATGGGATCGAAAGTCTACAATGGGCAAATCCTTAAGGACAGGCTCAGTATGCAAACGTCCTTGTGAGCTGACAGAACTGTACACAGAGTGTAAATAACAGCTAATCTAGTAAATAACTGATAGAACAAAGAGATAGAGTGTAAATAAGGGTAGGCATGGCGTAAGCAGCCGTGTCACACAGTCGTAGGGACTGACCTTCACACACCAAGAGCCGTGGAACACAGTGCCATGATCTTCAGGTGCTCATGGAGTGTCCACAAAGACAGACCATCTGCTGGCCCGCAAAATAAATAATGGGACATTTTAAAACACTGAAATCCCCTCAAGTATATTCTCTGACCAGAAGAGAATTAAATTAAAAATCAATGAAAACAATTAACTGGGAAATCCCTGCATATTCGGCAGTTCAAGCCAACTATTTCTGCACAGCCCATGGGTCACAGAAGAAAGTCTAGGAAGTATTAAAAACCCTCTTTAAAATGTGTGGGGTGCAGCTAACGTGGTCGTTAGAGGGATATTTACAGCTTTATAGGCGCATATTAATTTTTTTATAAGGATTAAAATCAATGTTCTCTCTATGAATCTAGAAAAAGAGAAGACAAATTAAACCCAGCATAAGATGAAGGAAGCACTAAACACATGAAGTAATAAATCACTGAAATAAAAAATCATTAAAATAAATCAATAGAGAATGTGTGGGATTTTCAGAATCATTGTTTAAGTGCTTTGTGATTTCCTTAGGGAGAAGCATGGGGCTTGGGACATCATTGCTAATTTTAATGGAGATAAAACAGGTGCTAAGGGAACAAGGGCAAAGAATAGAGTTCATGATGAATAGGCAGGATGGGGGTTTAAAATATACGAAAGGACAAATTATTTATGCTTGTCCATTCTTGGTAACCCACAAGTTCACCTGAGACCCTCTCGAGAAGCCCACAGGAGTTGTCCTCTTGTGGGACCCAAGGAAGGAGAGGTTTCCCGCGTCCACACGGCTACGTGCTCCGCAGCAAGCCTGTGTGGACGCACCGTCAGGACGCAGGGAGAGCATGGGGACAAGTCGGCGGGGGGTGGAGGGACCCTCTGAGAACCACGGCTGCACGCAGAAACGTGGCAAGCAGCCAGACACGACAACGTCTGTGTATTGATAGGCATGGGGGCAGACTGTGTTGGGAAGGCTTAGATGACCCTCTCCTTGGAGGGGGTCGGAGGGAGGAAACAAGTAAATAAGTAAGGGTTTATTATGTCAGGTGTTGAGGAGCAACTGTGTCCTAAGAAGCACAGAGGGCAGCTGAGGTTGGCTAATGAGCCATAAACAGCGAGAGGAAGCCCACTCCAGACAGAAAGGCCCATGCACAATTAAAAAGAGCATCAGAATGCTCCGCTGGGAATGGTTTGCAGAGGAACAGAAGACAGGTCCACTGGGCAAGCCACCGGGCTGTCACTGAAGGGTTCCACCACGGTGGATGCAATGCGGGGGTCCTGCAATGTTTGATGAAGGATGACATATGGTGTGGGCAGAGAGGGGGAAGTGAAGGACGGCTGAGGAAGGAGGGGGATCCCAGTCGGACCTTCAAAGGCAGAGGGTGCTGGGGGACAAGCTGTCCCTGGGAAGACTCTGGAATTCTGCAAGTGCTAATAATGCACATCTCGAGATTGGTCTGTGGTCAGCGGTCATGATGCTTGGTTTGTTTGGAATTCTTGTGTCCAGGCGACGCCTTTCCACAGAAGCGCTCTGGAAAGTACTGTGCAGTCTACAAAAGTTACGCATTTTCAAGAGGTGTATCTCTACGTCCTTTGGACTTGGGCTGGGCCAAACCTTCCATGAACACATTATGGAGAAGTCTGGAAATTCTTTTTGTGGTCTGTTTTATGTTAAGTATGAAGAGAAATCTCTGGAATATTTATTTTAGTAATTATTCTTTTTCTTTCTCTCTTTCAGAAAATAAACGACTGTGTTCAACTAATTGCTCCCTCGTTTGAAACAACGGTCTTGGCCATTTGCCATCTCTCACTAAAACTAAAACTGTAAGTGGAATGCCGACAAAACGTTTAAACCAGACTTACACTTTGAATGTATTTGTATTTTACATAGCTAACCTTTAAATAATAAGAATGACTGCTATACAGAGAAAACTGAACACAGTCCCTGATTCCTGGAATTTAATATTTAAGATAGTGATGATTTGGGCAAGTTTATTGAATTTCTATATAATACTGTCCTCTTTCCCAGCACTACATAGAAATGCATTTCAAGTGAGATCTTGTCATTCTGTTCCTTTTTATAACCATAAACACTCATGGAAGTAAAGTAAAAATAAACAGTCTTTTATGGAACTACATTTTATAGGGAATGGTTTATGGGAAATTTTCATACACGCAGAGAGTTTCATTTAAAAAAAAAAGATGTATGCACAATGTTCAAGGGTATTTGATGCAATGAAGACAATCACCAAAAAATGCAATTTCCAGTAGAACGAAAGAGGGAAATAGAAATTTGTCCATTTTTAACTTCTCAAGGGAAGAGGATTTGAGAAGCTATTTGAATCACAATAAAAAAAGGGCTTAAATTTTTTTTCTTTTTAAGGAAGCCATAAGAATAAGCCCAAACAAGCATTTGGTTTGTTTGTAAAGAAGTCTTAAAAGTGGAGGAGGATTTATTGAATGAAGTTTGGGAAGCTAACTCCTTTGAACACATCTTGCCTCGGGAGCGAGATTTAAAGCAGTTGTGTCTTACTGTGAGTTCTGTGGTACTGGTGAGGTTCTTGCACTGGAGATTTTCATATTTGTTCTAATCTAGAGGTTGAAGGGAGAACTCGGGAAATTAGCAAGGGGGGCAAGCTCTCTCCATGTTGTATTTACGGACTGTTCTTCCAACTCCGGTGATCTGCCCCCAGAGTTACAGGCGTAACTGCCCACATGGCGGATCCTTATGTTCGTGTACATGTACACAAGGGATGGAGATGTTCAAAGGATTTTTCCAATTGTGTGGAAACTTAATATTAGGGCCCACTGCGCCATTGCAAGACATGCTTGCTTGATACTAACGCCCAACAGAAAACAGCAGTTTTATGGGGTTGAAGTACTTTTTTCCCGCTTGACAAAGAAACTCAGCCCCAGTGTCTTGTTTTCAAAGATAATTTCAATCCACACGTTCGCATCTTGCTGTGTAGAGAGATGTGTTATGCATCTGGTCAAATAACACCAAAAGTTGTTCTACTCTTACTGAGATCAGGGCAACCAAATGGGGCCTAAATATACACTTCGTAGATAGATAGGATGTTTCTCTTGAAATGGGAGATTATGCACTCTGTCTAAGTTGCACAGGAGAAAAATCTTCTTATAGGTTTGAAGTCAACCATCTCATTGAAGCCAATATATTGTTCCAGAGTAATTTATTACACGTACAACTGGTCAACCCTTTAGCCACCCCTCCTTCCAGACAATCTGTTAGCCCTATACCAGTGACATTTACCTAGTTGACTTCTGCTCAACTTGAAGTTTTAGCTTAAATATCACCACCCATTGTTTACTGTTTATTTAAGGATTTTAGGGTTGCAAAAATAAGGATGTGCTTTACAAAATATGTTCCTACTATATTTGATTATTTCACTCTCCTGAATTATGTGTTTCTGTAGTGCTACTTATTTATTTTGACATATTCCTAACTAAAAATAAAAAGTTATTTAGTATATATTTCTGTCCAAATAGGCCAATGACGTTTGGGAAGCCAACTCCTTTGAATACGTCTTCCCTCGGGGGTGAGATTTAAAGCAGATTTCTTCTTGCAAAATTTTTCAAGAGACTTGAGCCATGGACTCCTATTTCTCCTTTTCAAATCTCTCTTGAATTCACTCCAATGCCTATGAGGCTTACATAAGGAGCCTAGGTAAGCCAAAGTATAAAGAAAAGCTGCCCCATGACTGACCAGGGAGTACTCACATTTCAAGGACCTCCCATGGCTAAATGCAATGGATAGCATCAAGTTCTTACCATAGGAGACGTTCTACAGCAGAGGCATGCCTTGTACCATCCCTGAGAAGAAATTTTAAATAAGATTATGGTCTTTCCCTCGGCCAGGAGAACGGACATATGCCACAAAAAGATCTAGTCCTCATCTTGTGCCCTACAATGAGAAGACACACACAACTTGCATGGCCGTGAGATCAAAATAAAGATTGGGTCATGCAAACCACCACTGACACTGTGTGTTTGATACACCAGCCAAGCGGTTGATAAGAAGGTCCAATGTATTTCTCACTCGTGAGATGTCCAAACGTGAGCTCAACATCATGTGACCCAAGCATACCCACATTTAGTGTCTGAGTATGAGAAGTCTCCAAACTTCCAAATTTTGTGATGCTCCTTGCCTATTCTTCATCTCTAATGAGTTATATGCAAACATAAGCAGATCGTGAAGGGTGTACTTGAAAGTGTTTGCAGAAACCAGACACCAGTGGTGAGGAGCATCATAACCACTCAGCTGCGCTAAAACCCTCACTTCCATTGACGTGTGCTTCAACAAGACCGTGGAGTGGTCTCCCTGCTGCCCCCTCCACCCTACCCAGCGACGGTCAAGAAATCATCTATATAAGTTTGTTAAAGTTTAAGTCGAAGCAGGGCATTTCCCTAGTCAAAATCAGGACTGGCTTTTAATTCTAGGGTAAAGGCCAGGATTTCCAAAGTGGTTCCACAATACTCCTGTGTGTACCTGATTTCACAGACATAAAGTGAAGCCCTTGGAAATTACAACCAATTATTGTTGATGTGGCTTGGGAATGGCCCCAATTTATTTTTTATGATGGCTTTATGTACGTCGTACCCCAATGTAACAGCTGTGTTTGATCAAGTGACCTAAAGTTTCTACGCATTCTTTCTTCACCTGTCACTTTGGAAGTAGCCCACCTGCTCCAAAGGGTGGCTACAGAATCTAAAGAGAAAAGTATGAAGCATTGAGACCAGGCTTTAATTTGTAGCTTTTCATTAAGTTCAAAATATTTTCAAATGTCCATGTAGTTTTTCTTGGACGCATATTTTTAAACACATATTTCCAAATTCCAAATGTATGGACATTTTCTAATTCTCTTCTTGGCTATGATACAATACTCAGCTGCATAATAATCTGTATGATTTTACTCTTTTACAGTTCTTTAGACTTCCCTTCAGTTTAAACAGGTAAAAAGTTCTGGTTTGCCCTTAGAAGTACAAGAGTTCTTGTGCAATTCTGTGCAGTGTTTTAGTATATTAATTAGTTCAATTTGATGGTTTTGTTTTCCAAATTTTCTCTATTTCTAGTGATATGTTAGTTAAGTTGTCTCTCTGTCCTGAAACAAGTGTGGAAAACTTCCCATTCGAATTGTGAATGCATGCAACTGTCAATGCGTACTACGGTGACTTCAGGAGTTAGTGTTTATCACATTCACTTTTAGAATTGTTAGACCTTTCTGATGTTTTTCATCTTTTACTGTTTTCCAGTGTTCCTTTTTTTTTCCCCCTTTTGCATTTTTCACTATTTTGTCTGATACTGCTATAACCATAGGAAGTTACTGACACTTAGTGTTTTGGGGGTTTTATCAATTCTATGCTGAATGTGAACACAAAGTGTTACAATTCAGAGATGGATTTCTTATTGAAAATCTCACAGCACATAGTAAGTGTGTCCTCACCTTTTGCCCCCAGCCCTTATCCGGTGTGGATGCAATGTGAAACAGGTCAATTGTCCAAAGCGAGTAGCCTAACACCCTACAGCCTAGAAAGTAGGGAAAAATAGTTTTCTCTACGTACGCATGGGGAGGAGACAGCTATGAGGGGTCTTCTTATGACAGCCCTTTGGTTGTAATGAAATCTCTCCAGGATTCTAGGAGATCCTGACAGTTTTATCTCCTACAAGTGGCTATAAGGTCATGGGATTGCTCCTCCTTGAAGTGTAAATACCCCAAGTGCACTCCAGTGCTCCAAGAGCCTCGGAGCTTAATCTAGAGATAAGTCTGCGCTGTAATCCTTGACTTCGGGAGTGGGAAGAGTTTTATTATCCTGTTGGGTTACATCACTTCCTCCTTTCATTACAGAAATAAGTGGCTACATAGCTAAGCTTGTAGTATATGAAAATGTTTCTAGGAGAAGTGCAAGCAAACATTTCCTAATTTTATATCATATATATTTCAGTGTCCCAGGGGCTAGGGCTTTTGTTTTTGTTTGTCTGTTTGTTTTGATAGGAACACAGAGAAAGCCAGGGAATTATTCCCCACAATATTTTTATGATTGTCATGGCATATGCTTTCCCAGACTTTCTGTCTTTTTAAATCTAAGCAGTATATCTGGTAGATAACATATATTGGATAGTTTTCATCCAGTCTGATTCTCTGCGTATCTTACATGGAGACAGTACTACATTTTAATGAATTTTATCACTGTGCATATATATAAACACATAGATGGATGGATGGGTGGATGGGTGGGTGGGTGGATGGATAGATAGATATGATGGATGGATGGATAGATAGATAGATATGATGGATGAATAGATGGATGGATAGATAGATATGATGGATGGATGGATGGATGGATGGATGGATGGATGGATGGATAGTAGACAGATAGATATGATGGATGGATGGATGGACAGACGGACAGACACACGGATGGATGATACGATGGATGGATGGATGGATGGATAGATGATAGATAGATGGATGGCTCAATAGATATGATGGATGGATAGATAGATGATAGCTATGATGAACTAATGGGTGGATGGATGGATAGCTGTTAGGTAGAGAGACATACATAGGGATGGATGGATGGATGGATGGATAGATAAGGAGATGGATGGATGATGGATGGATAGATAAGGAGATGGATGGATGATGGATGGATGCCTGTTGGATGGATGGATGGATAGATAGGTAGATAGATATGATGGATGGATGGATAGATGAATGAATGGATAGATGACGGATGGATAGATGGATGGATACATGGATGGATGGATGGGTAGATAGGTAGATAGATATGATGGATGGATGGATAGATGATGGATAGTTAGCTGAAATGTAGGTACATCATATGCTATGAGACATAAAATTTAAGAGTTTTAAATATATATACATATACATTTCAGTGATTATCTTTGTTCTACCATTTTTTAACTGATTATTTTTCCACCTTTTATGGTCCTTTCCAACGACCTCTGATATACAGACTGTTATTAATCCCTCTATTTTAAAAGATTTTATTTATTTATTTGAGAGAGAGAGACCATGAGTGGGGGTGGGGAGGGAGGAGCCAAGGGAAAGGGACAAGCAGACTCTGTACTGAGCATGGAGCCCAACACAGGCCTCACCCCGAGACTGCATCACCCCGAGATCATGACCTAAGCTGAAACCAAGAGTTGGACACTGAACTGACTGAGCCACCCAGGTGCCCCAACCACCTGCGAGCTTTGATCTGAGATCCACTTCTGTGCCTCCATTTTTTAAGTATTGGTACACATATGACAGATTCTCTTAGTTTTTGGTTGTCTGAAAAGATCTTTATTTCTCTTTCAATTTAGTAGGACAGTTCAACAGTGGAACATTTTACTAGATCATGACTTCCATTGTGTCTGCAGAGAATTTAGCAGTCCATCCTGTTAGTTCTTTCTCTCAAAGCAATCTACTCTTTCGCACACTTAATGTTTGGTTTGGGGATTTTGCTCAGGTAGGTCTCTGTGTGGATTTTTTTTGTTTGTTCTTCTAGGGCTGGGCAGTACTTCCTGAGTCTCTAGCATAATGTCTCCCTTCAGTATTGGAAAGTTATGATCTGTTACCTTTGAGACTCCCTCTTTTTCTAGTATATCATAAACTACACGTTGGAACTTTAAAGAATATCTCTTTTATCCCTTTTCTTCTCTACCATATTCCCGTTCTTTGGCTTCTTCATGTTTCTTTTTGTTCATAGTACCTTCATTCACAACAGCCTAGAGGTATCTATCAATGGATGAATGGATTAACAAGATGTGATATACATCTAATGGAATATTACTCAGCCATTAAAAAGGAAGACTATTCTGACACCTGCTAGAACACTTGTAATTATGCTCAATGCAGTCAGCCAGACACAAAAGGATGAATCCTGTATGCTTCCATGTCAATGAGGAAATCTCCTGAAGCAGTCAAATTCACAGACACAGAAAGAACAGTGGGTGTGAGGGGTTGCGGGAGGGTAATGGGCAGTTGATGTTTAATGGGGACAGTTTCAGTTTTGCAAGATGACAAGAATTCTGGAGATGGTTGCATAACAATGGGAATGTACTTCTCATTACTAAACTGTATGCTTAAAAATGATTAGGATGGTTAATTATAAGTTCTGCATATTTTACCAAATTCATATTTAAAAGAACATTGGAGTCACTAGTCCTTCCTTCTGGAATAATTTTACTCAGATAACTGCATGACTTTCTCTTTCACCTCTGACTACATTGCTCTCCGCTAGACTTTCAAATGGTTAATTTTAAAAACTTGGAGACACCCATTCTTCCGAAAGATAACGGGCTTGTCTCCTAACACCGCCAACACATGGCTACCATTTGGGAAGGTGTTATCCCTGAGTGCACCTGTATACCCTGCTAGGAAGGCTTTGAAAAGGAGCTTTTGCACATTTCCACTGTGATTTATTTGTGCCGATAGGGGCTTTTTCTTCAAACGTGAGATGAGATAATATTGAACCATTACTCGGGGGGTGAGGGGGTGGGGGAGAAAAAACAATCCACAGTTCATCGACAATAAACGTTGCAATAAAGAATGGCGCTCAGTGCCATATCACCCCAGGAAGGCAATGCCCATCATTTGGCAAAATAAATGCACACCCTGAAACTAAAATAAAGAACTAAGAAACAAATGGAAGCTAAGCAAATTAAGACAAATGCACAAAGTATGGGAGACACAGTGGTGCCCTTCCTTCAGGCAGAAAGCTGCCCCCTCTGACATTTGCAGGAAGTGTGGGAGATCTATTCCAGTTCTATCAACACCCATTCTTATGACTACTGCCTTCCACGTGTGTCTCCTAGAGTTAGAATGACCATCAGACGTGTCACTGTTTACAGATTCTTTTTCCCATCTCTCCATGGATGGGTTTGTGGGATTTTCTATGGCTATGTGGGCTTACAAGAGGCAGAGAGAGGAGAGAATTTCTGGAGAGGGAAGTGTACGAGCGAAGGGGCTGATGTGTGTTTGTGCTGCTGCTCTTCACATTTGGAGATCTGAAATTTACCCCATCTGTGAATGAGAGGAATGTAGGAATGCGAGCAGTGACTCATTGCTTGGATCTTCTCTAGTACATGCATTCTTAATGGGGGCAATACTGCCCGGTGAAGGGGCAAAAAGTCCTTCCAGGCGGATGAAAAAAAATGACATTCTTGAATGTATAAGGTCTAGATATACATAATGTCCATGACCAGCTCTACAGTTCCACCAGATCTAGATCCAGTACAGATCAAGATCTGATCTACAGACCAGATCTACAGTGCCACGTGGCATTCAGAATTCATGCAGCTGAGGCTGGCTACAGAAGTAAAAAGGCAGGAAATTTGCTGTCTCTTCCTGACATCGAATGGGGACACCGGTCCTGTGCCCTTGGACTGGAATTTACACCATTGGCTCTCCGGAGTCTCCAGCTTTCGGATTGCACCTCCTGGGCCTTGTCAGCCTCCATAAGCCAATGAGCCAGAATTAGTGAATACAAATGCACCTGGGCAGTTACATTTGAATTTGAGATAAACAACAAAGCTTTCTCTTTCCAGCATAAGTATGTCCACACCATATATGAACTTCAAATTTAATGAGGCAGTTTGTATTTTATCTGGCAAGCCTACCCCGTCCTACATGCACCAGGAACTTTTTGGCACTGGGACTTCAGTACAAGAGAATAACATGAAAACGTAGTTGGAGCTGACACTCCTGTTCAAGGACAGAGACTATGAGGAAGATGAAGTAACATGGGGAAGGAGAAGGTTAATCTTGAAACATTTAAGTTTGACATCGATTGTCCAGTGACAGTGGCATTTAGGCTCAAGGACTGCTGGCCGACTTTCAGAGTCGTCCAGATGCCCATGTGTGTTTTTGAGGAGGGGATGGTATAGTTGCAGGAGGTGTGTGGACAAGGATAATGCTACTAAGGAAAGTTGGGGAAATTACACAGTGCTTTGCAGACTTGGCAAGAAAGATGGTTCTTTCGCCACTGCCATGAACTTCTTAAACACAGAGGTAAGAAAGCCATGCCACAGATCAAGTGACCCAGGATCTCCACAGGAAGGTTTGGAATTGCCAGTGGTTAATCACCACTCTCAGGCAATCGATTGTCCCCATTGGCTTGGCACTGTGGGCTTTCCTAGGATGTTAGACTACCAGTGCAAAAACCAGGAATACACTCCCAGGAAAAGTGGGATGAGTTGGTCTCTTAAATGCACTGAGTTCAGATCTCAAAAATGTGAGTAATGATCATCCTTCTGATTTTGAACACCTGGGTGCTGGTGGGGAATCCATAAGGAATTCACATCAAGACTTCTATATGGAAAGTGAAATGATATGTAGAGAAATCAAGATGTCTTTTAGATGTTCACCTTTTCCTGTTCTTGGCATGTAGTGAGGCCAGTAAGCTAATGGATTTGCCTAAGGGTTATGCGGTGTCAGCCCTTCAGACAGAGTACACAGGTGTTTGTTTAATCTTTAAGCAAGAATATGTAGATAAGAAAATCCCAAAGACAAACAGAAGAGACCTAGGCTCCCAGAGATAGTCCTAGAAAAGATGAGAATATTGAATTGATTGCCAGAGTCTTGATGGATAGCCAAAGAAATGGATATCCAAAGACTCTACAAACCAGAGTCTTAATGGATATCCAAAGAAATGCAAGAATTAGAAAGCAAAGAACATGGTGGGAGGGCAAGGTGTAGGGCGTGCCTTGTGGTTTGAAAAGTCATCTCAGATGTCTAAAACAGTCTGGGGTTTTATAGGAGAGGAAAAAAGGAGATCTAGAATTCTTTGAATATTAATAATTGAGCCTCCAATGTACCATATCTGCTGTGCTTTAGTGTATGCTGAGTGAATATACTAGGTAATTTATATAATTAGGACCTAAATGGCATGTTGATAGGAAGTGAAGTGTATTTCAAGGGAAACACAGAGGACAACATTCAATGAAATATTAGACTCAATCCCCATGTTGACTGATGACAGAGTAGTATCCATCTCACAATGTTCAAAATGGATGAAGTTGGACAGAACATTGTCAGATACAGAAATGACTGACTTCTTTTTCATGCCAAGAGGCAACTGATACGGGATAACCCACAGAGGGGAATACAAAACACAGAAAAGTAACAATGGCTCCAAAAGCAGAGAGAGACAAATGAAAGAATCCAATTCGATGACCCCAACTGGCCACTTTTAGAACTTAAAAGGAAGCCAAAGGTCAGTTGATGAAGCAGGAGTCTCAGATACTTTCATCAAAAGGTGACAGAACGTCAAAGCCCAAATGAGAGACAATTACTCCGAAGGAATGATTGTCTTAAACAGTCTTTTGAGTCCATCCTATGGGTAATTAATTATACTCTTCTGGCAGGGAAGTCCCTCATCAGTTGTCTTTGTTGCGTTTTGTAAGAGAATAGAAAGTATCTTTAGAATCAATAAAAAAAGAACTTGTGAAATCAAGAGAGAACAGACTGTCCTGTGCCGAGAGCATAAACTGATCTCTGGAGGAAGGGAGACCTTCCAAGAATGTGGAGACCACACGGTCACCCCAAAAAAATAAATCGAGTCAATAATTTTAACCTGTCACTATTTCCAATGTCAATAAAAAAATGTGAGGGAAATTAAAAAACAAGGAAAATCCATTGTCTTGTCCTTTATTTGGCTGAAGGTGCTTCTTCATCTGTAGGCATTGTCTCCCGACGCCTTCCAAGCAGGTGGTGTGAGAACTAGAGCTCTCATGTCCTACTGAATTCTTAGCCTCAGAGAAAAGAGGGTCTTCCATCAGTTCGATGGGCTCAGGCAGAGGTGGAAGGACGTGGCAAGGAACTTAGCTATGTGGCCTAAGTCAAAGTTGATATCAAATCCTGAGTGCTGTATGAGTTTTTCAGGGCTACTGTAGAATCAATCAACCCATCAATCATTCAAACTAGGTGGCTTAGAGCAACAGAGGAGATGAGGAGGCCAGAAGTGTGAGACGAGATGTGGGCAGGGCTGTAGTCTCCATGAATGCTCTAGGGGAGGGTCTGCTGTATCTCTGTCTTCTTGCCGGTGGAAGGTCGCTGCTTTGTGGCAGCATTACCTTGTGTGCTCTATGGGCACATGCGTCCAAATTTCCCCTTTTAGAAGAACACCAGCCATATTGGATTAGGGGCCCACCCTAGTCCACCATGACCTTCTCTGAACTAACTACATCTTCACAATGACCCTATTTCCAAAGTATATCCCATTCTGGGAGTCTGACAGGTAGGACGTCAACACATGAGTTTGGAAGGGGACACGAGTCAACCTTTCATGAGGGATTAGTGCCACAGACTGGGTTTTAGACCATATTAATCCTGGTCTTACCGTATTTAAAGATACTCATTTATTCCGGACATTCCAGTCTTTCTGTTCTTATCCCACAGCCCACTTATGCTATTCCATAATTGACCAAATGTGAGCAAAAGGATCGCGAGATGCCCATTTTCTTGTTTCATTTTATTAGTCTGTAAGGATGAGTAGTGAGTTCTTTTAATGTTGAACAAACTGATGGTGGTAACAGCTTCCTAAAAGACTCTTATTTTATTGACTGATTCACTGGTTGTCTTCAAAGATATTAATAACAACTTAAGACTTGTTTTCTCCAAGCTAAACACTCTCTTATGAGCTTTCCATAGATATATAGTTATCTGATGTTCATAATAAGTTCAGAGGGACAGACCTGCTCAGGACTGTGCACAGCTTTGTGAAGAACCTCAAAGTGGTGTCATCCCCAGCTTGCTGGGGAAGAGGAAGACCAGATGTCTCCACACTTGCATCTTGGCGTTCGCATTTATGAGTTGGTGTGTGTCAAAGCCCACACATAAATCCTTCCATCTTTCCACAAAGAACAGGGAACAGTTGTGCTGGGCCAGGAAGGTGATCTCCTTGAAACTCATCTGACGAAAAGGGCAGGGGAAGTTTCTTTTTCCCAAGAATGAATGAGTATCCACATGACATGAGATATGCAGGCTTGATCCGAACAACGCTACAGGCCAACCAAGCTTCTGAATGTCTTTTCCAGAGGTGAGGTAGAAATGAGCAACATGCCCCAGATCTCATAGATCTTTGGGATACATCACTGCCAACCAGGATGTTTTCAGTGTTACACAATGCTCTCTCGAAAAGAATGACAAGTAGACAAACATTGCTACATCCACAAACATATACTATATAAAGCGGTGAAAATTCAGAATCTTATGAACGGGCAATCTACTCTGAGCTTCTCCAGAGGAGGAACCGAGACATGAAGATTCTACTGTTGTCTCTTGTACTTGTTGTGGTTTGTGATACCCAGCTACCCTTACATCATGAATTGGCACAGGTACCAGGAACAGGCTGACCTGACAAAGAGGTCTTTATGTGTATGCGTGTGTTTTTTGGGGGGGTTTTATATGTATATCCAAATTGATGTGCACCAAGGTTGGCCGTCTAACTGGAAACTGAGAATCCCTCTGTTAATAGGCTCCTTACATGTGTCTACTGTATGTGTCTCCTATGGTCTAGTAACTGGCCATTTATACATTTCTACTGTACTTATAAAAGGGAATGTGCATCAGCTAACGAGCTGTTGGGGTTGAGGTCTTGTGTATGATAAGAACATATATGCTATTTTAGAACTATGTCAATTTGTTGTTTTGTTGTTGACTTGGCTTTTCCCAGTAGTTTATAAATTCTGCGTCGTCCCATAAAGTTAGTTGTGTGCTAATGCAAAAGAGAAGGGAAAACCGTACTGGATGATGTTGGAGAAAATAAAAAGAAATTGAGTAAAATTACTGATAGGAACTTTGCCTTTAGGTTTCAGGACACTGGAAGACGATGTATCTGGCAGCTAGCAACACTGACAAGATCAGTGAAAACAGCCCACTCAGGTGTTATATGAGACACGTTGATGTGGACATACCGAGAAGGAAAATCTTCTTCCATTTTTTCCTCAAGTAAGTAAAAATCACACAGAGCAAAAACGTCCATCCATGCCTGACCCTCAGAGGGCATCTGAGCTCCACGATGGCGATGTAGTATCTGCATGATGTTGAAGAGTGTCTCAGTTCTTTATAAACTGAGCACACCCTTCTTGCTTTAAGGAGATGGTTCTCATGGAGCTTCTGTGACCGTAGGGTATCTGCCACTGGCCCTATCATTCTCTGACCCGAAGAACTCGCAAGTAGCAAATGTTAAACATCATTAAATTGCGAAATTCACCAAAGCCGTTGCTACTTCAAGTATTATTTATAAAATGCCCACTCTACGATAGGCATTTTATTGAGAACTCAAAAGACTAAAAGGAGATTTTTTTTACCTTCACTGGTAAAATAGAGTCCGATACAGATCTCTAAACTAGTAACAATACCATGCATGAAATCCTATCATAAGAGTAAAATCTAGGTGGAATGAGAGCACCAGAAAATGGCCAATGATCGCATGCCGGGGGGTGGGGGGTGGCCTATAAAGTGTCACAAAGAACAGGGTACGTGTAGGATGCTTTTGAAGATGGACTGGGATTTTCAAACAAAGGAGGAAGAAACAGGACATATGCTGGTACACAAATCAGTAGGAAGGGCCTTAAACCGAATGAGAAAATTGAGGATGTGCAGACATCTCTGTCTCTGTCTCTCTCAGACACGCACACGCACCTTTGAATTTTATTGCTACATTGGAGAGAACTATAACCACATATGTTGATGACCCCATAATTTCCACAGCAATCTTTAAGTTTTGGCAGAAGAATCTGAGGATAACAAAAGGAAGCAGGAGGAATTATTTAAATCAAAGAAATGTAGGGCATCCCACAGCAGAAAATCATGCAAACAGATCCACCGCGTGTAAGATTAAAACTTATATTTACATTGGAGGTGGAAAGTGAATTGTTAATTTTTACTGTTTGCAGTCCTTCGAATCCAGATAGAATTGCACTGGGAACAGATGATGGCTTAATAGCTCGAAAGTTGGCTGTATAAAGAAAAGTGAAAGGACTTTGCAAGGCGGGGACTCAAGGAAGATGTGAAGGAAATATTGCTAGGCTTAGAAATACCCGAGCAAACTTACTGGCTGGAGGGCAGACATGAGGAAAGGGCTGAAAATAAGAAGAGAGATGTGTTCATCTATGAAGAATTGGGAAGAAATCGGAAGGGGAATAAAAGGGAGGATGATTTTTCCAATGATAAAGGGATTCAGAACATGTATCAAAAATCATGCATTATAAGAAACTGAATGAAGTCTGTTTCTGAAGACCGAACTTCTAAAGCTATACGTGTGATCCAAGAATCTCTCTCTCCACTTTCTCACACACAGACGCAGGTTCTGAAGAATAAAAAACAAAAACGATGAGCATTAAGAAAGTAAAATAAGGGGCGCCTGGGTGGCTCGGTGGGTTAAAGTCTCTGCCTTCGGCTCAGGTCATGATCTCAGGGTCCTGGGATCGAGCCCCACATCGGGCCCTCTGCTCAGCGGGGAGCCTGCTTCCCCCTCTCTCTCTGCCTGCCTCTCTGCCTACTTGTGATCTCTCTCTCTGTCAAATAAATAAATAAAATCTTTAAAAAAAAATAAAAAAAAGAAAGTAAAATAAGAGGGCTCTGTTTGGAGCGATAGGTCTATAAATATACAAATATAATTGATATAATTGATTTACAAATATCATGGATGAACATGTTAAATAATTATAAACATGTTTTACAATTATAACATATAATAATATATAGTAATTATATATATACATATATATATATATATGCCTGCAATAGTGTGAGCATTCCATTAATGGTATTCGAAGGCTTTCTGACTTAGTAATGGATAAAACTGTTATATATAATATACAATGATTACAATATATGTAATGTTATGTAATTATGCAATTAATTATATAATTAATATATAGTTGATATATATAATTGATATATAATTAAGTATATAATTGATTATAATCTACAATGTGGTTGGTTATATGTTGTATATACATATAACCAAATTACACACACATCTTATTCCAATAGATATATAATTGATTACGTATAATATATGATACGTTGGTCATATGTTACATATATATATGCAGTCAAATTACACACACACGTATCCGAAGAGATAAATTATGTATAATCTACAATATGGTTGGTTATATATATATATATATATATATATATATATATATATAATTATGCAGAGAGAGAGAGCACAAGCACAAGCGGGGAGGAGGGTCAGAGGGAGAGGGAAAACCAGACTCCCCGCTGAACAGGGAGCCCGATGTGGGACTCTATGCCAGGACCCCGAGATCATGACCTGAGCTGAAGAGACGCTTAACTGTCTGAGCCACCCAGGTGCCCCTCAGATTTCTTCATGTTTAATTGGCTTTTTTTTTTTTAATTGGCTTTAAATATGACTTGTTTGTATTGTTAGAACTACTAGTCTGATTCCATGTGCAGACTAAGACATCCTTGCCAGGTGATATTTGATCACGGGAAAACCTATTTCTTCTCTTTCGAATGTCACATTGTTTATAGGCACTCAAATAATACCTCATATAGGGTTTTCTGCGGTTGAAAGAAAGAAAATGTAAATTATGGACCAAAGTTTGATTGTTTTCATCCATCCACTTAAAGACATTTTGTTTTTTAGGGTTAATGGTGAATGCATAGAAAAATCTGTCGTGGGAATAATAGGACAAAACAACATTATCAGCACTGATTGTAAGTAGAAGTGCTTTACTGATATCTTCAGGTTGAAATCTTAGTCTCAACTTCTTTCTGGAACTCTTTTTACCTGAATTCTAGTTTGACGAATGATTAGAAGTATGACTAGGCACACGTCCCTAAATTTTCCAAGCACTTTATTTTGTCATGCACAGACCATTCAATCATAGGACATTGGTGGCCCCTTCCAATTATGAGTATTATTGAGTGATCAGAGCATGTGTTTAGAAGGTTTATTTCATAAGGTTCTCGAGTGCATGAAAATGTTTCCAGATAACATAAGATGACCTTAGGAATTAAATCTACCGGGGCTATCCTGAGTTTACATATCAATGTCATTTTGCTTTAATGGAATACATTTTAAAATCTCATCTTAAAGCCTCTTAGTCCATTCCATGTATGGGCGATTAAGTTAAAATCCAAGGAAATCAGAGTGATTTCCAACACTAGGCACATTTGTTCATAGGCTCAGCTTCTGTCTAAAGCAATGTGGATGTTGGTGAAGATTTAGATCCCTAAGCTCTAATGATCCTAAACAACGTTCCACATTTTAAGTGGCCTAATGTCTAAATGTCTTGATTAAAATTTAAATGTCTAAATCTGTGGTTAGAGCCCCTGTCTGAGATAAGATAGCACAATGGGTATGTAATTAAGTAAAATATATGTAAATAAAGTGAATTACATGCCTGCCATTCCACCCTACACGTATTGGTCACTTTTATATTACCAGTAGATTTTCTAAAATTATGATTTCATTTTTCTTACTCGTAGATGATTTTTCCGTTTGCCTGAGTCATCGATGTTCTCTATCACCCTTTCTTTAATTTTCTCCATTTTTGTAGCCCCTTTTAAAAAACGAGATTTGGACATGGCAACTTAAGAAAGGAGAGAAACAGAGAGAGCTGGATTTACTGTAACAGGACTTTGGGAACTAGGAGCTGTAACCTACCCAGCTCTGTATTTAATCCCCTGCTTCCATAACCTGCATTACCTTTATGAACTGACTTATTAGTGAGGTTTTCTGCAAAGTCCTCCTTTATGACATCATCATTCTAACACATGGTTACCAAGAATCTGAAGAGAGGCACAGAATCTTATTGAAATTGTTCCAACATAACCCAAGACTCAAGGAGCTAGAGTAGGCTTGGGCAAGACTCGGACACTTGTCTGGGAGACGCTGAAGGTCCGTCCAGGGCTCCTTGGTCCTTCGCCATGGCAGACTAATGCTAGTTCAGTGGGACACACAAACTGGCAGACTTTCAAATAAAATCCAGAGGAGTGGTTCAAAGAAGGGGTTAGGTATGCTGTGGTCAGAAGGGAGAATGCGTGTCCGAAGGTTTGGTGATGATGCGATGTCGATCAGTGCTTTTTCTTTTTCTTCTAAACATGGCGGGATGGATGGGCATAGCCAGAGCAGAAGGTGACCCCTGCAGGTGGGATCTGAATCAACTGTTGAGATTGTCCCCACCTGTGCCGGGTTCACAGGTATAACCGTATTAATAAAAATGGACATGTTTGTGGAAGCTATAAATATGTTAATATACCTAGATTAAGGGGCAGAGGGGATACAACCATTAACACCAAAGGCCCAGAAGGTTGCCCGATGCAGGGTAGGCACTCAGTATATGGTTAGGCATGGTTTTGAATGGCAACTGGTCTAAAGAAAAATCAACTCCATTGCTGGGATTCGGCCAAAATGAAGAGATTTTAAACATGCATATGATAATATGCCATAGAACCCCAACTCATGTCGTTTAAAGAAATGCTGGTGTCATTGCAACACATTTTAGAGAATATTTTAGTAACGCTGGGAGGAGTAAAATGTTTAATTGCATAAGAAGGTGGCACTAAGGAAAAGTGTCCCCTACCCTCCTTGTTCTCCTTCTCGTAAGCAATGTTAATGTTTACTACCCTGCCATGGGGACGCAGAGACCAGTACAAGAATGTCATTACCAATATGCTAACTATACACGGTGGAGCCAATCTACAATAAATTAGCAAAGGCAAGGCTTTATATACATATATAAATTTTATATAAGCTTATATAAATTTTACATATTTTTTTTCTCCTTCACAGATGAGGGGCACAATGATGTCCGAGTTGTCAATATAACCCCAAATACTGTACTAGTCTATGTCATCAATGTGGATGAAGAAGGAAACACCACGGAAATAGATTTATTGGCTGGTATGTATTACACCCTGACAATTGTCATGGCCATATAATATTTCGACTGTCAGCATTTTCACGGAGAAAATCAGTACGTATGGATATTATTGATGATTCTGCAAACAAGGCCTAAGTCTTCATGGGCATTGTGTCGAGGATCCTGGAATGATTCTAAAAAGAAAGGTGTGAACAAGGGCTAGTAGAAGTGGAAGATATTTAAAAATAACTCCCATTTGTTAAAAAGGAAAATAAAAAAAATTGAGTTTTATTAGAAGTAGTTTTCTAACAGGTCAACTAATTTCAAGCCTCCGCTATCTTCAGGTTGACCCCAATCCTTCAATTTATGACCATTTTTTCAAATACACTCTACAGCCTTGGAGCTGAAGCTTTTAAAATAAACCTTCATCATGTTTAGTCCTTCCGATGCATTGTTGTTGCAAACACTGACTATTTGAACCCCTGAATAACCACACAGCGGTTGTTGAGATGGGTGCTGTAGTCTCTGGGATACTCGGTTTTGATTTGGAAAAAGGCATTTGAGAACTATAGTTTTAATACTAATAAAAACAAAACAAAACAAGCTGTTTCTCATTACTATGTGTGATGCGGCTGTTATTTGTCTGGAAGGTGAGAATCACGCTTGCAGCTTGGGTCCAGAACCAGATGTGCATATCACATACAGATTCTGAGGCATAGGCAGAGACAGAGTAGATTGAATATTCGTGATGGATTGGGTCCAAGATTCATGGAGTTCCTGATGTGTCCTTGGAGTCCTCTACTGCTGGACAGTTTATGGTTATGCAATTGGACAGGGTTTAATGGCTCTTATCCACCTAAGTCAGAGCTGACATTGAGACAAGGTCAAAGGTAATTGTTTGAGACTCAGTGGAAGACTAGATATCCCCCTTCGTGTTTCTCGTTCTGTATTCAGAAATTCCTAGGGGTTCTAACGGGCAATTTCCGCTTTATGCATTGCGATTTTCAGGCAGAGGACATCATGCTGATGAGGAAGCCGTTGAAAAATTCAAGGAGTTTATTAGACAAAGGAATATTCCAGAAGAAAATATTGTAAAGATCATCGATACTGGTAATGTGACTACATATATTTTTTTCCTGAATATATCCCTCACCTGATATGTAAATATGCTACAAGGAAACAAACTGATTTCATTTTGAATGTTCTCTTCCATGAATTATCTTTTATAAAATCCTTTATTTAAAAGAAGAAACCATGGGGCACCTGGGTGGTGAGGTCGGTTAAGCGTCCAACTCTTGATTTCAGCTCACGTCATGATCTCAGGGTCGTGGGATGGATCCCTGCCCTGGACTCCACACTCAGCATGGAGTTTACCTGTCCCTCTGCCTCTGATCCTCTCCCCACTCACTGTCGCTCTTGCTCGAATAAATAAAAAAATTTTCAAATTCAAATTTAAAAAAAGAAGAAATCCTTACAAATATTGGGAAATGGTCATGATTGGTTGCTCCTTTTTTCACCTTTTGTATTTGTTTTGTTCCCAGACGACTGTCCCGTCAATTAATAAAAGCAGCGATGCCAACTTCTCCTAGATACTGTAAGTAAGAATGACCCTGTTGTGAGTGTTTCTATGTCAACTAGCCCCATAATTATGTCAGTAGAGAACTTTTTCTGTTACATGAGGTTATTGTGTTTACCCTGAGTCCTATGAGATTGCAAACAGGATGAGGTGATTCGTGCTAAAAAGCAGTTTTGGTGACAAAGACTTATCATGCAAGCATCATGCCAATGATAGTTATTCAGAGAGAAGCAGGAGATGCCAGAAGTTGGCAGGGATGACTGGAAAAACAATGAGTTTTTCATTCAGGTCTGAGTTGAGGGTTGTCCGTACATGTCACTATTCCCTCTGCCCTATTCCTGCACACACCAGGTGTAATTTTGCGTAACTGCAATAGCCGCGTTGGAGACTCCCCAACAATGCTACGTGACACATGCCTCCAAGGTATGTTCTCCTGCAGAAGGAGATTTCCTCAAGTGTGATTGTTGAACTTTCTAAAGTAAGATGATCCTCAGACCATAATGCTGGTGTAGGCTAAAGTACACCTTTTGTCACTGTTGTTGGGAAGAAATGGAGGAAAAAAGAGCAAACAGAGACATTAGCTTCCAGGTTGAATAGAACATCCTTAAGCCATAGAACTTTTAGAATTGGAAGAGCAGAGTGTAACTCCATCAAAGATCCTATAAAATCCTTTTTGATGGACCGTCCCCATGAACATGTGTTCTGAAATGATCAAAGTCCTGAAAGGGATCCTAATCATGAAAGGTCCCATCGTACGTACACTCATGGAAAAATTCCAGCGGGTCCTCCCATATCGTAGAGATGGAGAGTCTGACGTTCCCTGTCGAATTTGTGTGCTGGGTTAACTCAAAGCTCTTCCAACCCCTGACGTTATAGTTCCCGAGGCTCACGCAGTCAGGCTACCATACAGTCAACTCAACTCTGTCTTCTGTCCTGTTTTCTCCACCTGTAGCTGTGTCACTGAGAAGCAGACACATCGTTTTCTGCATGGAATCAGGATCAACGGTATGAAGAAAACATGACTTGATTCTGCTTGACTTCATCTTTTTCTCTTCCTTAACATGCTTCCTTTTCCCATTTCATCTCCCTCACTATTCAGGTACTATTTGGTGTTACTAGATCTCCAAACGATTAAATAAATTGGTTAAATATGTATCCTGTGTCTGTGTGTTTGTGCAGAAAGTCCCTTAATTTTAAAAACACACAAATATCCACTTTAAATACAACTATGCAGGAGATTACATCTATAATAGGATCAACATCCCATCAGAGACAACTTACATTAGGATAAAATGTGCTATAGATGTATCACAAAGAGGGAGAAAAAGGTCTAAACCATCAGCAGAGAGAGGAAAGGCTGATGGATATTTTTACTGTAATGGGATGAGGCAGTCTGGTCAAGGAAAAAAATCCCTAGAAGCATCTTATCCAGCACCAGGAAAGGAGCATGTGTGCATCTCACTGAGATTCATACAGAGACAGTCTCTGATGCCATGAGTCATCATCAAGGGGAAACGCCTACAATCACAGCAACATTACTCATGAAACTGAGGGGAAGAACTGATATTTCTTTACAACAGGATCACCGGTCATCCAAGATGGGGTACCAGCTGAGACCTGGTCAACCCACAGGGTCACAGAGTCAATGTAGTGCTTGCACAAACAATGAGACTGAGAGCTCAACTGGGAAGCCGCTCACACAGTACATAAGATCTAGAGTGTGCCATTCCATTGTACTTCAAACAGCAGGAGACCCTGGGATTTGTAAGGAATGGCCATTTCCACTGCTAACAGGCAGAACACATTGATCACCTATCTATGATAATCCAGGTGTTCACCACCAAAGAGATCAGCACTCTGGATGCAGAACTTATTCCAACGGTTGATACAGAGTTCAGATATTCAGTCCAAGTCCCAGGAAAATAAAAATAAAAAATGTTTGAATTATTCCTCCTGAATAAAAGAGTGTATGCATTTGGAGTTCTTACTCCTTTCATCACAGTGTGTGTGGAAATGCTAGAGAGTGAAGTATGTGAATTCAACTTCAGTCTCTTAAGGATGTTGAAAGATGAACCTTGGCATAAATGAGATTAAAAAATTATGAAATATGACACACACACCTATATATGATTGTGTGTGTATGTGCATATAACACATACACATACACATTATGTTATAAAAATTACAGAAAACTTGCAAAAATAAAAGGCAGAATCTGCATACTTTTTGCCTAGTTTCTTTCTCTCTCTCATAAATGTGTGTGTGTGACCAATGTTACTAAGGGAAGGGAGACTGTCACCACAGATGTTACAGACACGAATAGTCAGAAAACTATTAACGAAGTTATGCCACTTTAACACTTTTTTAAAAAAAGATTTTATTTATTTATTTGAGAGAGAGAGAGAGCACAAGCAGCGGGAGTTGGCAGAGGGAGAGGGAGAAGCAGGCTCCCCGCTGATCAGGGAGCCTGACATGGGGCTCAATCCCAGGACCCTGGTATCATGACCTGAGCTAAAGACAGATTAAGTCGGCTTAGCTAACTGAGCCACCCAGCCACCCCATCACTCTAAAACCACTGGTGGAATGGATACATTTCTTGACAGATAGGTTACCAAAGTTGACACAAGATGAAAAAGAACATCTCTGTAGTCTTTTATCTACTAAAGAAACTGAATTTGCTGTCATAATACTTTCCATAAAGAAGCTGCTGGTCCAGAAGATTTCAGTAGTAAATCCTTTCAAACATGCAAAGAACAGAAGACCACTCAACTTAAATAATATGAACTCATATTCAGAAAGACAAAAGGAAGCAACTGTTGTACATTTTATGAGGTCAGCATAACCTAAATCCCCAAAGCTCACAGACATCAATAGATACATGAACATATGAGTTTATATTAAAACATTTCCTGGGATGCCTGGGTGGCTCAGTCATTAAGCATCCAACTCTTGATTTTGGCTCAGGTTATGATCTTAGGGCCATGAGATGGAGCCTCACATTGGGCCTCTGCACTCAGTGGGGAGTCTGCCTGAGCTTCTCTCCCTCCCACTGCTCCTCTCCACTCTTCTCTCAAATAAATAAATCTTTAAAAAAAATGTATTTCCATCCCAATTTGCACCTTTATGACCACTGGCCAGCACGGGATACTCTCAAGAGATGGGTATAAATTCTGTATTGCACGTAGACATGCATTGTCATGAACAAACAAACATACTAATATATTGGAGTGTAGTTCTTTGTTTTATGCATACAAAACATGAGAAACTATAAAGAGTATCATACTTCTGTTTTTTTTTTTTTTCAGGGAGTAGTATTTTTAGAGATTTATCCATATGTTGATTCATTGAGATCTAACTTATTATTTTTAATTTCTTATATTTTCTATTTTGAATGCATCATAGCCACTAGACTTAATTTTTAAATGTTTCAACATTACAAACAACAAAGCAGTGAAAAATTTTTATATGTACCAGTAATTTAAAACTTTCTATAAATGGGAATGCCTTACCAAAGTGAGTGCACATTTAGAATTTTGATGCATACAACCAAGTTAGCCTCTTAAGACACCTTTGCATTTTCTATTGTCAGTGCCCAGCGTGTCCTTCCCACAGAGAAACATTTAACTTACTCTTCCAACTACCATCAGAGCTTTGTTCAAAACCCTTCCCTAGGGAATGATGTCTTATTCTGAAATAAGACCCCAGCACACTCCATGTGCCTACCTAGCTTTATTTTTCATACTAGAACTTAGGAACAGGTTATATATTTGGCAATTACTGTTTTAGTTTATTTGTGTCTTTTCACAGGAGGATAACTCACTGGATCATGAGCAGAGTCTGTCTGATTCCTGCTGAATTTTGAGGTTTGGGCTGTTGTTGGCACATTACTTACACGAATCAGTATTTACTGAACACACTCAAACACTGGATAGGAGCAATCTTACAGAAGACACATTCTTTATAATGCAAACTTGTATAAAAGTTTACGGTAGAGGGGAGCCTAGGTGACTCAGTCAGCTAAGCTTCTGACTCTTGGTTTTGGCACAGGTTGTGATCTCAGGGTCATGGGACTAAGCCTGCATCCAGCTTCACACTCAGCTCAGAGTCTGCTTGTCCCTCTCCCTCTGCTCCTCCTCCCACTCACTCGTTCTCTCTCTCTTAAATAAATAAATAAAATATTTTTTAAAAGTTTACACTGTCTTGCACGATATTTTCCAATATGTTCCGGTAAGGTAAGAAAATAATCAAGTCATTTTACAGACAGCTAACAACTCTTGTTCTGTGAGGGAGGGCATACAACTCGAGAAGAGCTAGTAAATGATTCACTGTTGCTAACATTTGCTTTTCCTTTGACTATGGCAATAGGTAATAATCACCAATAATTCAGGCAGTGGGGAGGGTGGATAAAAGAAACTCTTGTCTGGCTGACACTAAACATTTTGATGACAGACTATGTCCAGAACCTGAGAGATTAAAATGTCATCAGAAGAATCAAGTGTCCATTTAGTAAAACAAACACATGCAATGAAATTAGGACAAAGAGAAATCAGAAACCAAGTGAAAACCACTCATACACGAATGTAAAAGCAAAGGTAAACAGCAGAGAGAGACAATGGGGGCCTTTGTTTCTCGAAGTTGTCCTCTCTGAAATTTATAGGATATCATTCTAGTCCTGTCCATATCTATTTGCATACTTCAAGTTTCCAGAAGCTTACAAAAGGATTAGGAAGGTCTTGGAATATGCCACATTTTTTTCTTTTAAGTTTACTTAAGTAATCTCTACACCCAACATAGGGATTGAACTCACAACCCCAAGATCAAGAGTTCCACACTCTTCTGACTGAACCAGCCAGGTACCCCAGATTTTAATATGTGTGATTTCCTCTCCAAATGGATAGGGTTGAGGGATTCTCAGTGGCAAGTATAGACTCAAAGGATGATCCAAGGGGTGAGAATTTCTAGTGAGAAAATCAGATTTATCTGTTCTTGACCTGGAGTGTTTTCCTCTACAGAGTGTCTCTAAACGGCATGACCGTTCATGGGAAACTGGCGATGCTTTCCAGGTCAGACTATGAGGCACCCTTGGAACATGGGCTAAAATGTACTACCTGGGTAATTACTGAATAGAGGCATTGCTGTTCTTTGTTGAACTGTTGCTAAGTGGGGATTCCCAAGACAGCGGTTTGTGTGTGTTTCTTCCTTCAGTACATTCCCATGTGTCTTATTAAACTCATCATGACTATCTTTCCTTTTCTCTGTGTGTCTCAGGTACAACTTCTCGCAGAGTGGAGGATGCTGTGTGACTCCCACTTCCTTCTAGACATGCCTGCTAGATCCTTGCTTCATTGCCCAACTGACTGTGTGGGTAACAGTCCCTTCTACTAAAGCCATACTCCTGTGAGTTTAATCCAATGAGTCTTGGATTCTAGGTTCTTAACAGATACTTTGGTATTTCTGTTCAACAAGAGATCCTCCTCTTCTCTACAGCAGTAGGACTCAAATTTATCCAAACAAAAACAAATCCCCAGGGACACACACAAACTCATTCATTAACCAGTTGTAGGCACTGGGGATGCAGCCAATACCAAAGTCCAAACACTAAGAAATGGTGGAATTTACTACTTCGTGAAGGTAGCCTGCCTATAAGTAGAAAAAGGGTACCTTAAACCATTCCTTGCTGGATCATAAGGTGTGAGTGTGTAGCAGGTCTCTGTTCTTATTCATCATCCTCTTACCTACATTTTGAGTAATATTGATGAAAGACAGTTGGGATCTAACTGTCATCGTTTAAGATGAAAATAAGAGGATTAACAGGATCCAAAGACCAACCTGTTGCAATGACCTTTTAGAATAACTACTATTTAATTTCTCGCCGATCTGTAGTTAGAATGAGCTTCCAAGATGGAGTGATCTTAGGCTGCATGCCCAAGAAACACGTGTTGGTAGGATCCAGCAAAAAACCAACCAACCAGGAATGTCAGAGATACAGAAGAACAACTACAGAGGGTAGTAATGGGTGGAACGCATCGTTAGCCAGGATCATTATCCAAATCAGGGAAGCAATGAAGAAAGTTTGCCAGGACGATATGAGATGTGAAAACAATTTCAAAGCTTTCACAACAAGAGGTTACGAAGAACACTAGAAAATATGGGATATGGGAAAGAAAGCCAGAAGTAAACATAAAGATCCTGGGACCCAAAGAGAAGTTCGGAACAGAAAGCAAAGGAGATGATCCTATGGCATGAATGGTGTTGGTCTGCTCACACATGAAGGCAAGCACCCAGTGGGACATGCAGTGTGCGGACTCGGTTCAACCATGGTCTCCTCAAAGGTCAGACACTGAACCGAGATCCTGGGGCCGGCATCAGCGAGCCAGTCCTCAGGGCATTTTCACTCCCATGACATGGACACCATGAGTACCCTTATTTGTTCATTCTTATGGTAAGAACAAAATAGATCTTCAAGGTATTTATCTGATAAATTACTAAGAAAAGAAAGTAAACGTACATGGAAACGTGGACCAAAAAAAAAAAAAAAAAAACCCACCCAAACAAACACAAGAGGTCCTTGAAAATTGCCAGATGTACAGAGATAGGAGGAAATTTGTTTTCTTCCTTTCGAACTTGTAAAAAGCAGGGAACAAGTGTTATGTGCTTTTTTCCTTGTTTGGAGATATGATTGAACCAGTGGATACATATATTAAAGATCAGATCATTAAAAAGCTGGAAAACAGAACAATGCGAATGAACTGTGGGTATGTCTTCTGATGAGGTTGTTGGGCATTTACATGGAAGGTCCTTGTAGTAAAAAGAAGGAAAGTGTCTCCTTTGGGGAAGAAGGTGATAAATGTTTGGTGCTGATATGATTGTCATCTCAGAGGAATGGGTGACTTGCCTGGGGTCTTGGGAAATCTAAAAATGGTCTGGAACAGAGAACAGTAGTCATTCTATGAGGTTGCTGCAATTGGTTGGTCTTTGGAGCCTAAGTCTCACTCCCTCTTATTCCTAAAGGAAGTCATATAACCTTCATGTCCTAAGTGCCTTTTATTTAATATTTTCCAAACGTAAGTGAGGCAATAGGAAGAAGAGAAAACTAAGCTTCTCGGCAGGGAAGGGACTGGAATATACAACGATCTTTAACAGAAGTACAAGCACTGGGTGTATATGATGAATCACTAAATTCTACCCCGGAAACTAATCACACACTAGCGTTAACTAAATTGAATTTAAAATCCATCTTTCTGGTACCTCCAGCTGTAGTGAGCATAGCATAATGGATAGAGTTGTGGAATCACTATGTTGTGCCCCTGAAGTTAATGTAACGTTGTCAATGATACTTCAATAAAAAAGTAATAATAATCCAAGAAAAGCACAAAGGAAATCCAGGAGAAAATATTATTTCCCTGATATTTTGAGGACAAGTTTCAATCAATAAATGAACACTTGCATGAGAAGAAGTAAGCATTTATGGGGGTGCCTGGGGGGCTCAGTCAGTTAAGCGTCTGCCTTTGGCTCAGGTCATGATCCCAGGGTCCTGGGATTGAGTCCTGCGTCAAGCTCCCTGGAAGCCTGCTTCTCCCTCTCCTCACCAGCTTATGCTCTCTCTCGCGATCTCTGTCTCTCTCTCTCAAATAAATAAATAAAAATCTTTAAAAAAAAAAAAAAAACATTTATGGAATGTTTATTCTATTGGAGGCACTTTCTTTAAATACATGTTATAAAAATGAGAAATAGAAATAAAATATGTCTCACCTTGACACTTTAACATTGAGTCAAGGTCATGGACGTCTAAGTTAAAGAAATAACAAAAGTCCTGAATGATAAAGGTCATGCAGAAGCAGGGATAATTCAACACTTGTGTCAGTCATGAGAGTGAAAATTGGTCCTCACAGGGAGGGCATTTACTCACTGAACACAGAATAAAATTCCAAACCGAGAATCACAGAGAGAGAAGAATCAGTGTGCACAAAGGCAGAGATCATGGTGAATTCAGAGGATGTTGGGATTTTCAGCGTGGTCAGGTACCGCGGGTAGGAAGTGAGTTACAGAAAACGAAGCAAAAACTCAGGCTTTGTTCGGGAGACTATCGTAGGTCAAAAATATTAATTTTCTCTCTCTCACGTGGGAAATCAGCATGGGTGTAGGTTTTAAAGTAAGGGGATATTAAAATTCATTGTCTAGTTGTCAGTTCGCTATGAACTCCTAGGGGAGCGACTGTATTAGGGGAGATAATTTTGGGGAATTTTAGCAATGGAATTAAGTAGTCATGGGGATGAGTGAAACTAACATTTTAGGAAAAATTTAGACTATGAATAGAGAGTTTAATTCTGAAATTCAATGCTAAAGTTTGAACCGATTCATCTGTAGAAAGGAGGATACCACTAAACCAAGACAGAGAATAACATACAAGGTGCAGAAAATGAAGATGAGAATAATAATGCACATGTAAGCACCAGATCTTTGCACGGTCTGTGGATGTAAGGTTTATTTTGGTCTGTGTCTGTGTCTAACTCTGTGGGTATTTCTTTCTTTTTTTGACAGAGAGAGAGATCACAAGTAGGCAGAGAGGCAGGCAGAGAGAGAGGGGGAAGCAGGCTCCCCGCTGAGCAGAGAGCCCAATGGGGGGCTCGATCCCAGGACCCTGAGATCATGACCTGAGCCGAAGGCAGAGGCTTTAACCCACTGAGCCACCCAGGCACCCCTCTGTGGGTATTCCTATCACCAGGTACAGCTGATCCTTGAACACAGCAAGGGCTGGGATGCGGATGCCCCACACAGTTGAAACTCTGGGTATAACTTCTGAGTCTCCCAAAACGTAACTAGTAGCAGCCTACTACTGACCAGAAGCCTTACCAGTAACGTATACAGTTGACTAGCATAGTTTGTGTCTATGTATCCTACAGTGCTTTCCTGCAACAAAGTAATGTAGCAAAAAGAAAATGTGATCAAAGTGGTAAGGAAAATACATTTACAGTATGGAACAAAGAAATCCAGGTGTAAGTGGACCTGCACCTTTTAAACCAATGTCACTGAGGGTCTACTGTGTTTCTATTTAATTTCTTGTGCATAAAGGTAAACTGACTTCCCCCAAGTTGAAGCCTTCGCTTAGAGTGAGGATTCTGGTCTGCGAAACAGAGGAGAAAGAAAAGGCAGGACTGATTTTATCAAAGGAGTAGAGCAGCAATCCTGAATGTGGAATGAGATTCTACACTCTGTGGCCAGTGGATGCCTGGAAACATTTAGGGGATGCCCCAGTGAGGGTCAGGGGCTGCTGGATCTCGTGGGTGGAGACCAGGATGCTTAACATCTTACGATGCCCAGGACAGCGTCCCCATAAAGAGAGTCATCCAATCCAATGTACCATTAAATGCTGAGGTTGAGAATCCCTATTAATAGAGTCATAAAAGCACCAAAGAGTATGAAGAGATGGAACGAGTGTAAGATTTCAAACATCTATTATTTTTGGCAATGATAGGGCAGGATAACTTTTGCAGTCCCTCAAGGGTTAAGGAGTGGTGGATGGGGATTAAGGGCGGTTTTGTGTGTTTGTGGTTATTAAGGATTAATGGGACGTGCGCCATGCACGCAGTACTGACAATGAGAAAAGAAAATGGTATTTACAGGGTGGGTTGTGAGTGTGTGATCTTTTCAGATGAGCAATTGCGGTCAGAGCAAGTGATGAAATTCACGATCTTAGCTGTAGCCAACACATCTAGATGTCCAGATCCTAGAACAAGATCTACGATACGCAAAGGCAATCTTGCTAAAGAGATGTGATTTTCCGGAAAGTTCATTCTGTCACACGACGTCGACATAAGGTCCACGTTTAGAATGTTGCTATTGATGGTATGTGAGAACAAGTCCCTGAACGTTGATGTCATACGATCCTCAGGCACGGGAAAGCACTGAATGCTGCTTAAAATGATACAGATTCTTTTCAAATTTTTCTGTCGCTTATTTGCCCAGCATAATCGAGTCTGCCTTTAATTAAACAAATTTCTTCAATATTAAAAGTTGTTTTAGGAGATAAAGTGTTGGAGAAGTATGATCTGATTAGCTGAAATCTCCCAAATGATATGAGAATGGCTGAAATAAGAGCAAAATTTTCAAACCCTTTTCTACAGCATCTGAGCTTTAGTTGAAAACAACGAGGGCATCAGAAGAGAATTCTATATGCACCATTGAAACTAACTGCAAATAATTTTCAAACCCCAATGCTGTACTATTCAGGGGCTAACTGCCTAAGTGTTTAATTTTTATGGAAAACAACGTTACAAGGTAGCATTCTCATGTTGGTCTGGTAACTTTGTTTTTAAATATGAATATGCAGCAACAGGATCTAGTTGGAAGATAATTACAGAATGTGTGTGTCCAACGTTGTTCAACAGCCTGAATGGTACCCCTCTTGTGACTTTGTACAAGGAAGCAGTATGCTTTGATTGCAGATTGACTTCATGATTTTAATATGATTTATTTAGATTCCGTTTACATAATTGGTTTTAATAATGCCTGTATTTGACAGCGGGGTTGCACAATCCTTAAAAATTTAGCCATGAGCTCTCGTGGGCTGTGGCATGCCTACAAATACTGCAATAAAGAGGTTCCCTATCACTGACAAAACGTCTGTGTTGAGGGGAAATTCTGCCCACGTGTTGGTGGGTTTGGAAGACTGTAAGTCTACAACATGTGAAGAAGATGAAGATGTAGAAAAACTTCCACTACCTACGTCAGGGGCTCTCTTCATGGAGTTTCACATATCTTTGTTAGACAAAGATTCTTGTTGAAGGGGATGTGAAAAATAAAATACAGCGAATCATATTGAGTTTAGCAAATGCTGTTTCTTCTATCACGGTCTTGGGTAAAATTTATATGCAAGTTATTGTTTAATCAAATCACATCTTGGTCATTTATGCTGGAAATGTTGATCCGAGGACAAAACTGTGCATCTGACTAAAGTCTTTGGTGCATATTGTAGCTTATTCTGTGCAAATTAAACATGTTAATATTACCTATATTATTTACATTAAGGAGAGAAGTAAGTATATGCATTACTTTTTTTTAAGCACACTGGTGCAGAAATGCGTTCACACGTGAGAATCCCAAGTTCTGGTCGACTGAGTGAGAGCTACTGAAAGTTGTCCCCCAGAAATGATGAAAAAAAGCATCCACAATGGGCTCTATCAAATGGCTTTTCTAAAAATTGTACACACTTATTCTGAAGATCTAATAAATACTCTATGTGGCCCCTGAGGTTACTGTCAAATATCACACGTTGGAAAAGCCAAGTTCTGTGACCTAAGTGAGTCCAGATTTAGAAATTGCATTGAGTGGAGGCAAACCAATGTCCAGTTGTGACTGCAAACACCTTAAGCCCACTGCTTGATTTTATCACAGTTGTTAGAAGGGCCCCAAAGAGGAGCATGAGTTAGTCTACAAGTAAATACAGAATCATATGGCATCCTGAAAAGGAAACGCAGAATCACATTGTACCCTGCAAATGCAGTGTATAAGGTGGTAAACGTACATCTGGCTAAGTGCATGAAGCCCTGCAGGTGCGTCCCATACACATGTGGGGTTCTGTGACATCCCGTGGACTAGTCTACACAGACCCGCAGGTGCGTCCCATACACATGAGGGGTTCCATGTCATCCCGTGGACGAGTCTACACAGACCCGCAGGTGCGTCCCATATACATGGGGGGTTCAGTGACATCTTGTGGACGAGTCTACACAGACCCGCAGGTGCGTCCCATATACATGGGGGGTTCTGTGACATCTTGTGGACTAGTCTACACAGACCCGCAGGTGCGTCCCATACACATGGGGGGTTCCGTGACATCTTGTGGACTAGTCTACACAGACCTGCAGGTGCGTCCCATACACCTGCAGGGTTCCATGACATCCCGTGCCCTTACCCCGATATCCAAACATTGGATGAAACGATTCTCCTACTGGGGCTTCCACAGACTGCACACAAGTCTTTTCCCACACAAGTAACATGAATGCCATGAGCACCCCCAAGTATGGCATGATCTTCTGCAAAGTCTTTCTACTCAGCCAGGCAGCTTTCCCTAACTCTTGGTGTGTGGGTCACAGTCAACAGTCAACTGAGGAATGGTCAAAGTCAACAGTCAACTGATGAATACGCTGGGGGCAGAAGCTGTATTTTGAAATGGGATAATTTCAGTGGAATGTAATAATTTATCACTTAATTTGGAGGGGATATTCTCACATGCCCCAGACGTGTGGATCCGTAAAAACATCACTGGCCTTGGGCGCCCATGAATTGTTATGGTGCTTATTCTCCCTCCCACTAGAATGAATATGTCTTACAAAGCCTCCAAGGCAATGGTCAGTTCTTGAGGTGCTGGTCTGAAGAGTATGATGCCATAGGCATCGCCAACTCCTACAATGACTGGTGCCATATCCAACAGACCA